>JASTWF010000140.1:0-261627 GCA_030390025.1 Squalus acanthias | reverse complement strand
TTGTAAATGTGAGTAGATCATGGACTGTGATTATTTATGTGAGTAGATCATGGACTGTGTTTATGTATGTCAGTAGATCATGGACTGTGATTATGTATGTGTGTTGATCGTGGAATGTGTTTATGTATGTGAGTAGATCATGGACTGTGTTTATGTATGTGAGTAGATCATGGATTGTGTTTATGTATGTGAGTAGATCATGGACTGTGTTTATGTATGTGAGTAGATCATGGACTGTATTTATATGTGTGAGAAGATCATGGACTGTGTTTATGTATGTGAATCGATTTAGGGCTGTGTTTATGTCTGTGTGTGGATCATGGACTGTGATTATAGAAACATAGAAACATAGAAAATAGGTACAGGAGTAGACCATTCGGTCCTTCGAGCCTGCACCGCCATTCAATGCGTTCATGGCTGAACATGCTACCTCAGTACCCCATTCCTGCTTTCTCGCCATACCCCTTGATCCCCCTAGCTGTGAGTGTTATATCTAACTCCCTTTTGAATATATTTAGCGAGCTGGCCTCAACAACCTTCTGTGGAAGAGAATTCCATAGATTCACCACTCTCTGGGTGAAGAAGTTCCTCCTCAGCTCAGTCTTAAATGGCTTCCCCTTAATCCTTAGACTGTGACCCCTGGTTCTAGTTTTCCCTAACATTGGGAACATTCTGCCCACATCTAATTTGTCTAAACCAGTCAGGATTTTAAATGTCTCTATAAGATCCCCCCTCATTCTTCTGAACTCCAGAGGATACAAGTTCAGTTGACCCAATCTTTCTTGATATGTCAGTCCGGCCATCCCAGGAATCAATCTAGTGAACCTTCGCTGCACTCCCTCAATAGCAAGAATGTCCTTCCTTAAGTTAGGGGACCAAAACTGCGCACAATACTCCAGGTGTGGCCTCACCAAGGCCCTGTACAACTGCAGCATCACCTCCCTACTCCTGTACTCAAATCCCCTTACTATGAAGGCCATCATTCCGTTTGCTTTCTTGACTGCCTGCTGCACTTGCATTCCCACCTTCAGTGACTGATGTACCATGACGCCCAGGTCTCGTTGCACCTCCCCTTTCCCTAATCTGCCACCATTCAGGTAATAGTCCGCCTCTCTATTTTTACCACCAAAGTGGATAACCTCACATTTATCCACATTGTACTTCATCTGCCATACATTTGCCCATTCACCCAATCTGTCCAAGTCACTCTGTCGCCTCCTAGCATCCTCCTCATTGTTCACACTGCCTCCCAATTTAGTGTCATCCGCAAATTTGGAGATATTACATTTAATCCCTTCGTCCAAATCATTAATATATAATGTAAACAGCTGGGGTCCCAGCACCGAACCCTGCGGTACCCCGCTGGTCACTGCCTGCCATTCTGAAAAGTACCCATTTACTCCTACTCTTTGTTTCCTGTGTGCCAACCAGTTCTCAATCCACATCAACACATTACCCCCAATCCCATGTGCTTTAACTTTGCTCACCAATCTCTTGTGTGGGACCTTGTCGAAGGCCTTCTGAAAGTCCAAATACACCACATCTACTGGTTCCCCCCTGTCCACCCTATTGGAAACATCCTCAAAAAATTCCAGAAGATTTGTCAAGCATGATTTCCCTTTCACAAATCCATGCTGACTTGGACCTATCATGTCGCCACTTTCCAAATGGTCTGTTATGACATCTTTAATAATTGCTTCCATCATTTTACCCACGACCGATGTCAGGCTGACCGGTTTTTTTTATGTATGTGAGTAGTTCATGGACTGTGTTTATGTATGTCAGTAGATCGTGGACTGTAATTATGTATGTGAGTAGATCATGGACAGTGTTTATATGTGTGAGTAAATCATGCACTGTGATTGTGTATGTGAGTAGATCGTGGACTGTAATTATGTATGTGAGTAGATCATGGACTTTCATTATGTATGTGAGTAGATCATGGGCGGTGTTTATGTAAGTAAGTAGACCATGGACTGTGATTGTGTATGTGAGTAGATCATGGACTGTGTTTATGTGTGTGAGTAGATCATGGACTGTGTTTATGTAAGTAAGTAGATCATGGACTGTGATTATGTATGTGAGTATATCATGGACTGTGTTTATGTAAGTAAGTAGACCATGGACTGTGATTATGTATGTGAGTAGATCATGGACTGTGTTTATGTGTGTGACTAGATCATGGACTGTGTTTATGTAAGTAAGTAGATCATGGACTGTGATTATGTATGTGAGTATATCATGGACTGTGTTTATGTAAGTAGGTAGACCATGGATTGTGATTATGTATGTGAGTAGATCATGGACTGTGTTTATGTGTGTGAGTAGATCATGGACTGTGTTTATGTAAGTAAGTAGATCATGGACTGTGATTATGTATGTGAGTAGATCATGGACTGTGTTTATGTGTGTGAGTAGATCATGGACTGTGATTATGTATGTGAGTAGATCATGGACTGTGTTTATGTGTGTGAGTAGATCATGAACTGTGTTTATGTAAGTAAGTAGATCATGGACTGTGATTATGTATGTGAGTATATCATGGACTGTGTTTATGTGTGTGAGTAGATCATGGACTGTGTTTATGTGTGTGAGTAGATCATGGACTGTGTTTATGTGAGTAAGTAGATCATGGACTGTGATTATGTATGTGAGTAGATCATGGACTGTGTTTATGTGTGTGAGTAGATCATGGACTGTGTTTATGTAAGTAAGTAGATCATGGACTGTGATTATGTATGTGAGTAGATCATGGACTGTGTTTATGTGTGTGAGTAGATCATGGACTGTGATTATGTATGTGAGTAGATCATGGACAGTGTTTATGTGTGTGAGTAGATCATGGACTCTGTTTATATATATGAGTAGATCATGGACTTTGATTATGTATGTGAGTAGATCATGGACTGTGTTTATGTGTGTGAGCAGATCATGGACTGTGTTTATGTATGTGAGCAGATCGTGGACTGTGTTTATGTGTGTGAGCAGATCATGAACTGTGTTTATATGTGTGAGCAGATCATGGACTGTGTTTATGTGTGTGAGCAGATAATGGACTGTGTTTATGTATGTGAGCAGATCGTGGACTGTGTTTATATGTGTGAGCAGTTCATGGACTCTGTTTATGTATGTGAGCAGATCGTGGACTGTGATTATGTATGTGAGCAGATCGTGGACTGGGTTTATTTGTGTGAGCAGATCATGGACTCTGTTTATGTATGTGAGCAGATCGTGGACTGTGATTATGTATGTGAGCAGATCGTGGACTGGGTTTATTTGTGTGAGCAGATCATGGACTGTGTTTATGTATGTGAGTAGATCGTGGACTATGATTATGTCTGTGAGTAGATCATGGACTGTGATTATGTATGTGAGTATAACATGGACTGTGTTTATGCATGTGAGTAGATCATGAACTGTGTTTATGTAAGTAAGTAGATCATGGACTGTGATTATGTATGTGAGTAGATCATGGACTGTGTTTATGTGTGTGAGCAGATCATGGACTGTGTTTATGTATGTGTGTAGATCATGGACTGTGTTTATGTATGTGAGCAGATCGTGGACTGTGTTTATGTACGTGGGTAGATCATAGACTGTGTTTATGTATGTGAGCAGAACATGGACTGTGTTTATGTATGTGAGCAGATCATGGACTGTGATTATGTGTCTGAGGAGATCATGGACTGTAATTATGTATCTGAGGAGATCATGGACTATGATTATGTATGTGAGTAGATCATGGACTGTGATTATGTATCTGAGGAGATCATGGACTATGATTATTTATGTGAGTATATCATGGACTGTGATTATGTATCTGAGGAGATCATGGACTATGATTATGTATATGAGTAGATCATGGACTGTGATTATGTATGTGAGTAGATCGTGGACTGTAATTATGTATGTGAGTAGATCGTTGACTGTGTTTATGTATGTGAGTAGATCGTGCACTGTAATTATGTATGTGAGTAGATCGTTGACTGTGTTTATGTATGTGAGTAGATCGTGGACTGTAATTATGTAGGTGAGTAGATCGTTGACTGTGATTATTTATGTGAGTAGATCATGGACTGTGATAATATATGTTAGTAGATCATAGGCTGTGTTTATGTATTTGTGAGTGGATCATGAACTGTGTTTATGTATGTTGTAGATCATGGACTGTTTGTGTAAATGTGAGTAGATCATGGACTGTGATTATTTATGTGAGTAGATCATGGACTGTGTTTATGTATGTCAGTAGATCATGGACTGTGATTATGTATGTGTGTTGATCGTGGAATGTGTTTATGTATGTGAGTAGATCATGGACTGTGTTTATGTATGTGAGTAGATCATGGATTGTGTTTATGTATGTGAGTAGATCATGGACTGTGTTTATGTATGTGAGTAGATCATGGACTGTATTTATATGTGTGAGAAGATCATGGACTGTGTTTATGTATGTGAATCGATTTAGGGCTGTGTTTATGTATGTGTGTGGATCATGGACTGTGATTATGTATGTGAGTAGTTCATGGACTGTGTTTATGTATGTCAGTAGATCGTGGACTGTAATTATGTATGTGAGTAGATCATGGACAGTGTTTATATGTGTGAGTAAATCATGGACTGTGATTGTGTATGTGAGTAGATCGTGGACTGTAATTATGTATGTGAGTAGATCATGGACTTTCATTATGTATGTGAGTAGATCATGGACTGTGTTTATGTCAGTAAGTAGATCACGGACTTTCATTATGTATGTGAGTAGATCATGGACTGTGTTTATGTAAGTAAGTAGACCATGGACTGTGATTATGTATGTGAGTAGATCATGGTCTGTGTTTATGTGTGTGAGTAGATCATGGACTGTGTTTATGTAAGTAAGTAGATCATGGACTGTGATTATGTATGTGAGTAGATCATGGACTGTGTTTATGTGTGTGAGTAGATCATGGACTGTGTTTATGTAAGTAAGTAGATCATGGACTGTGTTTATGTGTGTGAGTAGATCATGGACTGTGTTTATGTAAGTAAGTAGATCATGGACTGTGATTATGTATGTGAGTAGATCATGGACTGTGTTTATGTATGTGAGTAGATCACGGACTGTGATTATGTATGTGAGTAGATCATGGACAGTGTTTATGTGTGTGAGTAGATCATGGACTCTGTTTATATATATGAGTAGATCATGGACTTTGATTATGTATGTGAGTAGATCGTGGGCTTTGATTATGTATGTGAGTAGATCATGGACTGTGTTTATGTGTGTGAGCAGATCATGGACTGTGTTTATGTATTTGAGCAGATCGTGGACTGTGTTTATGTGTGTGAGCAGATCATGAACTGTGTTTTTATGTGTGAGCAGATCATGGACTGTGTTTATGTGTGTGAGCAGATCATGGACTGTGTTTATGTATGTGAGCAGATCGTGGACTGTGTTTATATGTGTGAGCAGCTCATGGACTCTGTTTATGTATGTCAGCAGATCGTGGACTGTGATTATGTATGTGAGCAGATCGTGGACTGGGTTTATTTGTGTGAGCAGATCATGGACTGTGTTTATGTATGTGAGTAGATCGTGGACTGTGATTATGTATGTGAGTAGATCGTGGACTGTGATTATGTATGTGAGTAGATCGTGGACTGTGATTATGTATGTGAGTAGATCGTGGACTGTGATTATGTATGTGAGTAGATCATGGACTGTGTTTATGTATGTGAGTAGATCGTGGACTGTGATTATGTATGTGAGCAGATCGTGGACTGTGTTTATGTGTGTGAGCAGATCATGGACTTTGTTTATGTATGTGAGCAGATCGTGGACTGTGTTTATGTATGTCAGTAGATCGTGGACTGTAATTATGTATGTGAGTAGATCATGGACAGTGTTTATATGTGTGAGTAAATCATGGACTGTGATTGTGTATGTGAGTAGATCGTGGACTGTAATTATGTATGTGAGTAGATCATGGACTTTCATTATGTATGTGAGTAGATCATGGACTGTGTTTATGTAAGTAAGTAGATCACGGACTTTCATTATGTATGTGAGTAGATCATGGACTGTGTTTATGTAAGTAAGTAGACCATGGACTGTGATTATGTATGTGAGTAGATCATGGTCTGTGTTTATGTGTGTGAGTAGATCATGGACTGTGTTTATGTAAGTAAGTAGATCATGGACTGTGATTATGTATGTGAGTAGATCATGAACTGTGTTTATATGTGTGAGCAGATCATGGACTGTGTTTATGTGTGTGAGCAGATCATGGACTGTGTTTATGTATGTGAGCAGATCGTGGACTGTGTTTATATGTGTGAGCAGCTCATGGACTCTGTTTATGTATGTGAGCAGATCGTGGACTGTGATTATGTATGTGAGCAGATCGTGGACTGGGTTTATTTGTGTGAGCAGATCATGGACTGTGTTTATGTATGTGAGCAGATCGTGGACTGTGTTTATGTGTGTGAGCAGATCATGGACTGTGTTTATGTATGTGTGTAGATCATGGACTGTGTTTATGTATGTGAGCAGATCGTGGACTGTGTTTATATATGTGGGTAGATCATGGACTGTGTTTATGTATGTGAGCAGATCATGGACTGTGTTTATGTATGTGAGCAGATCACGGACTGTGATTATGTGTCTGAGGAGATCATGGACTGTAATGATGTATCTGAGGAGATCATGGACTATGATTATGTATGTGAGTAGATCACGGACTGTGATTATGTATGTGAGTAGATCGTGGACTGTAATTATGTATGTGAGTAGATCGTTGACTGCGTTTATGTGTGTGAGTAGATCGTGGACTGTAATTATGTATGTGAGTAGATCGTTGACTGTGTTTATGTATGTGAGTAGATCGTGGACTGTAATTATGTATGTGAGTAGATCGTTGACTGTGATTATTTATGTGAGTAGATCATGGACTGTGATTATATATGTGAGTAGATCATGGACTGTGATAATATATGTTAGTAGATCATAGGCTGTGTTTATGTATTTGTGAGTGGATCATGAACTGTGTTTATGTATGTTGTAGATCATGGACTGTGTTGATGTATGTGAGTAGATCATGGACTGTGATTGTAAATGTGAGTAGATCATGGACTGTGATTATTTATGTGAGTAGATCATGGACTGTGTTTATGTATGTCAGTAGATCATGGACTGTGATTATGTATGTGTGTTGATCGTGGAATGTGTTTATGTATGTGAGTAGATCATGGACTGTGATTATGTATGTGTGTTGATCGTGGAATGTGTTTATGTATGTAAGTAGGTCATGGATTGTAATTATGTATGTGACTGGTTCATGAACGGTGTTTATGTATGTGAGTAGATCATGGAATGTGATTATGTATGTGAGTTGATCGTGGAATGTGTTTATGTATGTGAGAAGATCATGGACTGTGTTTATGTATGTGAGTAGATTGTGGACTGTGATTATGTATGCGAGTAGATCATGGACTGTGTTTATGTATGTGAGTAGTTCATGGACTATGTTTATGTAAGTGAGTAGATCATGGACTATGATTATGTGTGTGAGTAGATCATGAACTGTGATTATGTATGTGAGTAGATCATGGACTGTGATTATGTATGTGAGTAGATCATGGACTGTGTTTATGTGTGTGAGTAGATCATGGACTGTGTTTATGTAAGTAAGTAGATCATGGACTGTGATTATGTATGTGAGTAGATCATGAACTGTGTTTATGTAAGTAAGTGGATCATGGACTGTGATTATGTATGTGAGTAGATCATGGACTGTGTTTATGTGTGTGAGCAGATCATGGACTGTGTTTATTTATGTGTGTAGATCATGGACTGTGTTTATGTATGTGAGCAGATCGTGGACTGTGTTTATGTATGTGGGTAGATCATAGACTGTGTTTATGTATGTGAGCAGATCATGGACTGTGTTTATGTATGTGAGTAGATCATGGACTGTGATTATGTATCTGAGGAGATCATGGACTGTAATTATGTATCTGAGGAGATCATGGACTATGATTATGTATGTGAGTAGATCATGGACTGTGATTATGTATCTGAGGAGATCATGGACTATGATTATTTATGTGAGTATATCATGGACTGTGATTATGTATCTGAGTAGATCATGGACTGTGATTATGTATGTCAGTAGATCATGGACTGTGATTATGTATGTGAGTAGATCATGGACTGTGTTTATGTATGTGAGTAGATCATGTGCTGTGATTATGTATTTCAGTTGATCATGGACTGTGATTATATATATGAGTAGATCATGGACTGTGATTATGTATCTGAGTAGATCATGGACTGTGTTTATGTATGTCAGTAGATCATGGACTGTGATTATATATGTGAGTAGATCATGGACTGTGGTTATGTATGTGAGTAGATCATGGACTGTGATTATGTATGTGAGTAGATCGTGGACTGTGTTTATGTATGTGAGTAGATCATGGACTGTGATTATGTATGTGAGTAGATCATGGACTGTGATTATGTATGTGAGTAGATCGTGGACTGTGTTTATGTATGTGAGTAGATCATGGACTGTGTTTATGAATGTGAGTAGATCTTGGACTGTGTTTATGAATGTGAGTAGATCATGGACTGTGATTATATGTGTCATTAGATCATGGACTGTGATTATGTTTGGGTGTAGATCATGGACTGTGTTTATGTAAGTGAGTAGATCATGGACTGTGATTCTGTATGTGAGCAGATCATGGACTGTGTTTATGTACCTGAGTAAATCATGGACTGTGATTATGTATGGGTGTAGATCATGGACTGTGTTTATGTATGTGAGTAGATCATGGACTGTGATTATGTGTGTGAGTAGATTGTGGTCTGTGTTTATGTATGTGAGTAGATCATGGACTGTGATTATGTATGTGAGTAGATTGTGGTCTGTGTTTATGTATGTGAGTAGATCATGGACTGTGATTATGTATATGAGTAGGTTGTGGTCTGTGTTTATGTATGTGAGTAGATCATGGACTCTAATTATGTATGTGAGTAGATTGTGGACTGTGTTTATGTATGTGAGTAGATCATGGACTGTGATTATGTGTGTGAGTAGATCGTGGACTGTGATTATGTATGTGAGTAGATCATGGACTCTAATTATGTATGTGAGTAGATCGTGCATTGTGTTTATGTATGTGAGTAGATCATGGACTCTAATTATGTATGTGAGTAGGTCATGGTCTGTAATTATGTATGTGAGTAGATCATGGACTGTGATTTAATTTCCCAAATTAGTCCAAATATGCTAGACATGGATAAATTTGTATTAAGCATCCCTACTGCTCACGTCAGTCAGTCATATAGTCAATTAGCTTTCGAAGATGAATCAAGATGGCTAATCAAACTATTCATTGTAGACTTTTTATGATAATTACAAATTGAGTGATAACATTTCCTAGATGTTAAGTGAAGTGCTTTGTGTGGAAATTAATCTTTTTGATTAATGAGTATGAGCAGACTGACATCATCACAGGTAGTTAAAGCATTGCTCATATCCTTTTTGTCCTTTCAGTAACTGACGGAGGCACACTGCAGACAAGTACTGGTAGAAAAGATGATGAAAGTGCTTTGCTGGAAGTCCCATACTTAGTGGTGCAGCCCACCCACACTGAGCAGTCATTGCTGATTCCCTGCCAAAGGGAGGTGAGAGCAACTGATGGAAAGACAGCGAGCAAATGCACTGGAGGATGAATGAAAATGCACAGACCACAGACTGATCCTACTAACTGGCAAACAAGCACATCTACTCTACAAACCTTATTGCTGGGAAACTATCCGTTTAAAATAAAAGGGAAATAATCCTATCTTTGGAAGGTGTAAAATCAGCAGCTTTATTAGTGAAGAATAAATAACAAGCCTGAGGTTAAGGACTGGTTTTACAAGTGCAGTTTTGATCTGGGATAAAGATTATTTTCCCGTGACTACAATGAGAACAACCTCTTTTTTTTTAAACTGCCTTTGGAAGGAGTTACTGAAAGAAACCAGCAATGAATACACGCCAAGATTAATTACTTGGGATGGTTCTGCTGCTACAGTTTCGGTCTGGAGTATGTGTTTTCTAGTAATGGTAACGGGACCAGAGTGGTTGTGTTCTGTAATGCTGCACAAGAGAGACCAGAAGAAGGATGATGGCTTTCGGTGTCCACATTAATGGCGTTAGGTGTCAGGACCCATGCTCCTTTTATCTATGACGGTGACACACTTCAAACGTGATCGATTTTGCTGATGAGTCTCAAAGGCTGAGGTTCAGAGAATGAGTTCTTTAAGTGAAGTAGGGAACTCTCTTAACCTGACCACGTACTCCTCTGCACCTTTACTGCTGAATCTTAGTGCACTCAGCAGCAGAGTCCTGACAGGACTTGCAAACAATTCTGGCTCTTGTAACCTAACCTTAGCCCCTGAAGCCCTACCAAACGAAGCCTGCGGTGACAGAAAGGAGAAGAACTGGCCAGCGCTGCTTATTATCATCATAATAATCTTGACGATTGGTGGAAACATTCTTGTTATCATGGCAGTGTCACTGGAGAAAAAACTGCAGAATGCCACAAACTACTTCCTAATGTCTCTGGCAATAGCAGACATGCTGGTGGGGATCCTCGTCATGCCCGTCTCACTGATCACTGTCTTGTACGGTAAGTAAGTACAGAATTTTTCTTAGACAATAAAAAAAAAGTTAACTCTTGATATGATTTGTCTAAATCCACTCTCTCTTTGTATCCCTCTGCCCTCTGTTGTGTGCAAAGCGAGCAGAAAGCGAGTTAATTAGTGCTGAGCAAAGCAAATGTGGTCCTGACAATTATGTGGATGAACTGATTAAAATGGTTTTCTGATTTAACATGAATGCCCAGTTCAGCTTTGGAACGCTGCCATTATCTATCTTCAATGTGAGATTTTGTTGCTCACAGAGAAGTGGAGGAATGTAAGGATGTTTTTTAGATCACTTATTTCCAGAATAGGCTAAGTACTTTATGCTGTTCATTGTGAAACAGAAATAGAAATGCAGCTCCCACTGAATGAGTCATGGGCCTTTTACTAATTTTATATAGAGTCGCACTGACAGAACTTCCAGCTCCTGAGCAGTCTTCCTGTCTAGTTTTAAACATCTCCCTGTGTGCTACAAAAAGCGAGCACAAAGTGAACTGATTACATATTAAATATGGTGCATGTGGCACCTGTTTCATTGAAAACTTATTGTGAGTACCTGCAGTACCTGTTACTCCTCTAGGTGGCACTGTGATAGGCATTCTCATTGTTAAAGATGTCACACTGTGTGACGCACACTCGCTGCTATTTTATAGTTAGAGTATATTACCCTAAGATTGTGCAATTTGACCACCGAGTTCCCATCAGTTGCTTAAAATGCTTCCTGAAAATTTGTTCATTCGCCCATTTTTCTCGGTAACTGAAAATTTTAATGTCCAAAATAGGGGTTTAAATAAAATTTTAAATAGATACACGTTTCACAATAATGTAATTAAATTTATCCATTGAATTACCTTTTGTGTCTTTTAATGTCTCACTTAAAGTTTTACTTGAAGTCTTCAGCCTCTCCCAAAAGCCTGGGCTTGGACTTAGAATCATAGAATCTTACAGCACAGAAGGAGGCCTGTGCCAGCTCTTTGAAAGCTCTATCCAATTAGTCCCATTCCCCCGCTCTTTCCCCATAGCCCTGAAATTTTTTCCTTTACAAGTATTTATCCAATTCCCGTTTCAAAGTTACTATTGAATCTGCTTCCAACACCTTTCAGGCAGCGCATTCCGGCTCATAACAAATAACTGTTGTTAGAAAGTATTGCTTTTGAATAAACAACTGAGATTCTGATAGAAGGTCTCTGGTGAAAGTAGATAGAAAGTCCGTACTTTTCAAGTATTTCTCCAATTCCCTTTTGAAAGTTACTGTTGAATCTGCTTCCACCACACTTTCAGGCTGTGCATTCCAGATCATAACAATTCGCTCCATTAAAAAAAATTCTCCTCATCTCCCCTGTGGTTCTTTTGCTAATTACTTTAAATCTGTGTCCTTTGGTTACTGACAATTTCTCCCTATGTACTCTATCAAAATTCTCCAAGACTTGACATCCTTCCGAAAGTGTGGTGCCCAGAATTGGACACATTACTCCAACTGATGCATAACCAGTGTTTTATAAAGGTTTAGCATAACCGCCTTACTCTATGCTGCTATTAATAAAGCCAAGGATCCCATATGCTTTTTTAACAGTCTTCTCAACTTATCCTGCCACCTTCAAAGATTTGTGTACATACACCCCCAGGTCTCTCTGTTCCTGCACCACCTTTAAAATTGTACCATTTAGTTCATATTGCCTTTCCTCATTCTTCCTTCCAAAATGTATCACTTCACACTTCTCTGCATTAAATGTCATCTGCCATGTGTCTGCCCATTTCACCAGTCTGTCTATGTCCTCCTGAAGTCTGTTGCTATCCTCCTCATTGTTTATTATATTTCCGAGTTTCGTGTCATCTACAAACTTTGAAATTATGCCCTATATACCCAAGTCCAGGTCATTAATATAGATCAAAAAGAGCATTGATCCTAATACCGACCCCTGGTGGACACCACTGTATACTTCCCTCCTGTCTGCAGAACAACCATTCACCACTACTCTCTCCTTTCTATCCCTTAGCCAATTTCATATCCTCCTACCACTGTCCCTTTAATCCCATGAGTTTGAATTTTGCTAACAAGTCTATTATGTGGTACTTTATCAAACTTAATATTTTTGTCCCTGACATTGATTCTGTGAGCTGAATTTAGATTGTGCAGTCTTAGCATGTGCAGTGTAGCTAACTTCACATCTGCATCTGTACCATTCAGTCAGCTATGCTGATGGGATATTTTCTTTACTTTCTGCTTATTAGTTTTTCTTCAAGAAATTTAGAAACACAAAACACAAATTTCAAAAGTTTTACTGAGGTAAAATTTATATTAATTGCTGTTTAAATCTGTAGATGTGTGTGTCTGTGTGTGCATCAGAGGGAGAGAGAAAGAGAGAGAAAATAACTACACCTATTGTAGCTTTTGTTTTATGTTCTATAATTGTTTTTAATATATTAAACTAAGGGAGAGTGATAAAGAAAGGGGTCAGAGAAAGGGGTGAGAGACTGAAGTTAGAGAGGAGGAAATAGAGAGAGGTGAATGAGATAGAAGCGTTTTATTTATATAATGTTATAAATTGACTTTTGAAGTCAACTAATTACCTGCACTTGCCTGTTGAAAAAAGAAAATTTTAATTGCACACATCTGTGAGACAGAGATTCTAATTTCTAGCACCTATGAAACAGAGGGAGAAGGAGACAGAGAGAAAGACAAAAATAGAGAGAAAGGCAGACAGGCAGTTTTTTCCTCATGTTAATTTGATTTTTGTTTCAAAAAAAAAGTTGAGTTTTGAAAGCAAACAAAGGGGTGATATTCAACTTCGGTGGTGGTACAAAACCAGCGGTGGCAGGTTGGCCGCCCATTATACACTCTGGCCAATTTTCCTTTCCACTGGTAATAAAAGGCAATGTATGTACAGTATTCAGGGTAACCACTAATCACAGAGATCAGCAGTGCAATATTACAGGAGAATTCTACTGCACATTCTATAGTCAGGAAGTGCAAAATACAATTCATCTAATTCAAAAAATCGATGGACTTTCAGTACATGGCTATTATATCATCTGGCAATCATTGAGCTTCATGCCACTCAGCGACTTTTAAATGATAAATGACTTCACACTAACCAGAATTTTACAGCTCACAGAACTCTTCAGTGTTCAACTGCGCCTTTGTCTTGTATGAGCAGCCATTTTATGCAGGAAATTTAAATCACCTTCTCAGCATAAGATCAATCTTAACCGTGTCCTTTTTGTCTCACCTGTGTTTATAACATCAGCGTGGCCAACATAACCCATATATAGTTTCTTTCCTCCTAACGTCTTCCTCAGTCTCTTACTATCCCCACTGTCCTCTAACATCCCACTCTGCCCCAACAACAGCAATCTATACAGTGGGTTTAACAGATTAGGGAAAGGGGAGGTGCAACGAGACCTGGGCGTCATGGTACATCAGTCACTGAAGGTGGGAAGGCAAGTGCAGCAGGCAGTCAAGAAAGCAAATGGCATGATGGCCTTCATAGCAAGGGGATTTGAGTACAGGAGTAGGGAGGTGATGCTACAGTTGTACAGGGCCTTGGTGAGGCCACACCTGGAGTATTGTGTGCAGTTTTGGTCTCCTAACTTGAGGAAGGACATTCTTGCTATTGAGGGAGTGCAACGAAGGTTCACTAGATTGATTCCTGGGATGGCCAGACTGACATATCAAGAAAGACTGGATCAACTGAACTTGTATCCTCTGGAGTTCAGAAGAATGAGGGGGGATCTTATAGAGACGTTTAAAATCCTGACTGGTTTAGACAAATTAGATGCGGGCAGAATGTTTCCAATGTTAGGGAAAACTAAAACCAGGGGTCACAGTCTAAGGATAAAGGGGAAGCCATTTAAGACTGAGATGAGGAGGAACTTCTTCACCCAGAGAGTGGTGAATCTGTGGAATTCTCTACCACAGAAGGTTGTTGAGGCCAGTTCGCTAAATATATTCAAAAGGGAGTTAGATATAATACTCACAACTAGGGGGATCAAGGGGTATGGCGAGAAAGCAGGAATGGGGTACTGAGGTAGCATGTTCAGCCATGAACGCATTGAATGGCGGTGCAGGCTCGAAGGACCGAATGGTCTACTCCTGCACCTATTTTCTATGTTTCTATGTTTCTATGTTTCTAACACAGAAAAATGTCCTACGGTGCTTCACAGACGTAATCAGAAATAAATCATCGCTAAGCCAAAGAAGGAAATATTTGAAGGGGTGACAAAGCGGTCGGTCAAAGGTGTAGGTTTTAAGGAGGGTCTTCAAGAAGGAGAAAGAAAATTTATTTTGGATTAGAAATTTCCTTTACTGAGAATAAAAAGGCAGACAAAAATATTTTCAGAAAGTATTTTGGATATTGATTGGATACATGTGCTCCCTGACCTAGATTGGCTCCCGGTCGGACAACACCTTAATTTTAAAATTCTCACCCTTTTTTTCAAACCCCTCCCTATCTCTGGAACCTACTCCAGCCCGACAACCCTCCAAGATCTCAGTGCTCCTCCAATTCTGGCCTCTCCGATTTTAATAGCTCTACCATTGGTGGCCGTGCTTTCAGCTGCCTAGGCCCTAAGCTCTGTAAATCCCTCCCTAAACCTCTCCGCCTCTCTACCTTGCTCTCCTCCTTTAAGATGCTCCTTAAAACCTACCTCTTTGACCAAGCTTTTGGTCATCTGTCCTAATACCTCCTTATGTGGCTCGGTGTCAAATTTTGTTTGATAATCACTCCTGTAAAGCGCCTTGGGACGTTTTACTATGTTAAAGGCGCTATATAAATACAAGTTGTTGTTGTTGATCATCAACAAACCATGATAGCGAAATGTTTAGATACGGTTTTCCTATTATTAAGTGTTTATATAAATGTTTATGTATACAATCTCATTATAAGTGCTCGCATATGCAGATTTCATTTTAAATGTTGGCATAAAGGGTGTTACAGAAAGTAAGGGGTGAATTTTAACAATGAAAAACGGGTGGGTTGGGGTCGGGTCAGGTGTTAAAATTTTAAAAATCTGAACCCCGACCCCAACAGAATGGAAAAGGAGGTGGAGTAGCCCTGATAATAAAGGATGATATAAGGACAGTAGCGAGAAAGGATCTCGGCTCGGAAGATCAGGAAGTAGAATCAGTATGGGTGGAGATAAGGAATAACAAGGGGCAGCAAACATTGGTAGGAGTAATATATAGGCCCCCTAACAGTAGCTATACCGTTGGACAGAATATTAATCAAGAAATAGTAGGAGCTTGCAACAAAGGTAATGCAATAATCTTGGGGGACTTTAATCTTCATATAGACTGGACAAATCAAATTGGCAAAGGTAGTCTGGAGGACGAGTTCATGGAATGCATTTGGGACAGTTTCCTAGAACAATATGTCATGAAACCAACCAGGGAACAGGCTATTTTAGACCTTGTACTGTGTAATGAGACAGGGTTAATTAGCAGTTTCATAGTGTAGGATCCTCTGGGGCAGAGTGATCATAATATGATAGAATTTCACATTAATTTTGAGAGTGACTTGCCTAAGTCTGAAACTAGAGTCTTAAACTTAAATAAAGCCAATTACATAGGTATGAGGGGCGAGTTGGCTAAGGCAGATTGGAAAAATAGATTAAAAGGTATGGCGGTAGATAAGCAGTGGCTAGCATTTAAAGAAATATTTCATAATTCTCAACAAAAATACATTCCATTGAGAAACAAAAACTCCACGGTAAAAGTGATCCAACCGTGGCTGACGAAAGAGGTTAAGGATAGCATTAGATTGAAAGAAGAAGCTTATAATGTTGCAAAGAATAATAGTAAGGCCGATGATTGGGAGAGTTTCAGAAACCAGCAAAGGTTGACCAAAAAATTGATAAAAAGGGAAAAAATAGAATATGAGAGAAAACTAGCAAGAAATATAAAAGCAGATTGTAAGAGTTTCTACAAGTATGTAAAAAAGAAAAGAGTAGCAAAAGTAAACATTGGTCCCTTAGAGGCTGAGACAGGAGAAATTATTATGGGAAATAAGGAAATGGCAGAAATGTTAAACAAATATTTTGTATCTGTCTTCACAGTAGAAGACACAAAAAGCATACCAAAAATGGTGGGGAACCAAGGGTATAATGAGGGTGAGGAAAAGTTGCCCAACTATGACTAACAAAAGAAATTAAGGATAGTATTAGATCCAAAGAGGAGTAATATAAAGTTGCCAGAAAAAGTAGCAAGCCTGAGGATTGGGAGCAGTTTAAAGTTCATCAAAAAAGGACCAAGAGATTGATTAAGAGGGGAAAAATAGAGTATGACAGTAAACTTGCAAGGAACATAAAAGCGGACTGTAAAAGCTTCTACAAGTATGTAAAAAGAAAAAGATTAGTGAAGACAAATGTAAGTCCCTTACAGTCAGAAACGGGAGAATTTATAATGGGGAACAAGGAAACGGCTGAGCAATTAAACAAATACTTTGGTTCTGTCTTCATGGAAGAGGACCCAAATAACTTCCCAGAAATGCCAAGGAACCAAGGGTCTAGTGAGAAGGAGGAATTAAAGGAAATTAGTATTAGTAAAAAAAATAGTACTGGAGAAATTAATGGGACTGAAAGCCGATAAATCCCCAGGGCCTGATAATCTGCATCCCAGAGTACTAAAAGAGGTAGCCATGGAAATAGTGGATGCATTGGTTGTCATCTTCCAAAATTCTATAGATTATGGAACAGTTCCTGCAGATTGGAGGGTGGCAAATGTAACCCCACTATTTAAAAAAGGAGGGAGAGAGAATACAGGGAACTACAGACCGGTTAGCCTAACATCAGTAGTAGGGAAAATGCTAGAGTCTATTATAAAGGATGTGATAACAGGACACTTAGAAAATATCAACGGGATTAGACAAAGTCAACATGGATTTAAGAAAGGGAAATCATGTTTGACAAACCTACTGGAGTTTTTTGAGGATGTAACTGATAGAATAGATCAGGGAGAACCAGTGGATGTGGTGTATTTGGATTTTCAGAAGGCCTTTGATAAAGTCCCACATAAAAGGTTAGTGTGCAAAATTAAATCACATGGGACTGGGGGTAATATACTGGCATGGATTGAAAATTGGTTAGCAGACAGGAAAAAGAGAGTAAGAATAAATGGGTCTTTTTCGGGGTGGCAGGCGGTGACTAGTGGGGTACCGCAGGGATCAGTGCTTGGGCCCCAGCTATTCACAATATATATCAATGATTTGGATGAGGGAACCAAATGTAATATTTCCAAGTTTGCTGACGACACGAAACTAGGTGGGATTGTGAGTTGTGAGGAGGATGCAATGAGGCTTCAAGGCGATTTAGACAAGTTGAGTGAGTGGGCAAATACATGGCAGATGCAGTATAGCGTGGATACATGTGAAGTTATCCACTTCGGTAGGAAAAACAGAAAGGCAGAGTATTATTTAAATGGTGATAGATTGGGAAATGTTGATGTACAAAGGGGCCTGGGTCTCCTTGTACACCAGTCACTGAAAGCAAACATGCAGGTGCAGCAAGCAGTTAGGAAGGCAAATGGTATGTTGGCCTTCATTGCAAGAGGATTTGAGTACAGGAGCAAGGATGTCCTACTACAGTTATACAGGGCTTTGGTGAGACCACACCTGGAGTACTGTGTGCAGTTTTGGTCTCCTTACCTAAGAAAGGATATACTTGCCATAGAGGGAGTGCAGCGAAGGTTCACCAGACTGATTCCTGGGATGGCAGGACTGTCGTATGAGGAGAGATTGGGTCGACTAGGCCTGCATTCACTAGAGTTTAGAAGAATGAGAGGGGATCTCATTGAAACGTATAAAATTCTGACAGGGCTAGACAGACTGGATGCAGGGAGGATGTTTCTCCTGGCTGGGGGGGTCCAGAAAAAGGGGTCACATTCTCAGGATATGGGGTAGGAAATTTAGGACTGAGATGAGGAGAAATTTCTTCACACAGAGGGTGGTGAACCTGTGGAATTCTCTATCACAGAAGGCTGTGGAGGCCAAGTCACTGAATATATTTAAGAAGGAGATAGATAGATTTCTAGACACAAAAGGCATCAAGGGGTATGGGGAGTCAGCGGGAATATGATATTGAGATAGAGGATCAGCCATGATCATATTGAATGGCGGAGCAGACTCAAAAGGCCAAATGGCCTACTCCTGCGCCTATTTTTCTATGTTTCTATATTAACGTAATTAATATAAGTAGAGAAAAAGTACTAGAGAAACTAATGGGACTAAAAGTCGACAAATCCCCTGAACCTGACGGCCGTTTTCCTAGGGTTCTAAAAGAGGTGGCTGACGAGATAGTGGATGCATTGGTTTTGATCTTCCAAAATTCCCTAGATTCTGGAATGGTCCCAGCGAATTGGAAGGTCGCAAATGTAACACCGCTATTCAAGAAAGGAGGGAGAGATAAAACAGGGAACTACAGGCTAGTTAGCTGAATATCAGTCATCGGGAAAATGCTGGAATCCATTGTTAAGGAAGTGGTATCAAGTCACTTAGAAAATCATAACATGATTAGGCAGAGTCAACATGGTTTTATGAAAGGGAAATCGTGTTTGACAAATTTATTAGAGTTTTTTGAGGATGTAACTAGCAGGGTAGATAAAGGGGAACCAGTGAATGTAGTATATTTGGATTTCCAAAAGGCATTCGATAAAGTGCCACATAAAAGGTTATTACACAAGATTAGGGCTCATGGGGTTGGGGGTAATATATTAGCATGGATAGAGGATTGGTTAACGGACAGAAAACAGAGAGTAGGGATAAGCAGATCTTTTTCAGGTTGGCAGGCTGTAACTAGTGGGGTGCCACAAAGATCAGTGTTGGGGCCTCAGCTATTTACAATCTATATTAATGACATAGATGAAGGGACCGAATGTAATGTATCCAAGTTTGCTGATGATACAAAGCTAGGTGGGACAGTAAGCTATGAGGAGAACACAAAGGGGTAAAAATTCACTTGGTTGCGCCACCCGTTAGCGCCTTAAGAGGGCGCTAATGGGGCGCAAAGCCGCTAACGCCCGGGCGCAGCGATGTTTGCGCCGCTCGAGAACTTAACTTGAGATTGTGCGGCGGCGCTAAAACTTACCGCTGCGACCACCTGCGCGCGCAGATTGTGACGTCATTCCATGGTGCAACGCCCTTGGGGCGCCCCGTAGCGGAAATTGAGTGGCGCCCCCTGCCTTACCGCCTGGCGCTTCCAACGACCAGAAGACTGGAACGCTATCAATCGCTGTGGGGCTGGGGGGGGCGCTATTTAAAGGGGGCCTCTTCCTGTCTTTTATTGTTGGTGGCATTTTTGAACTACGCATTCTGAGAGAGAGAGGGAGAGACTTCTGGAGAGATTCAACGTTGTGTGAAGGAGTTTTGGGTACTGAGCAGCACTTTGCAGGTTCATTTTGATTTGCCATTCCTTGTATCGATTTAGCAGAGACCGTGGGAGCTGCACTCTGAGCTCTTTGCCTGGTGCTCTCCATTGTTCTTTCCAGCACATTTGATGTGCAAGTCTCTCCAGGCCGAGATTCAAGGCAGCAATGAACAGGATGTGGATGGAAAGCAAGATTAACCATCCCCTTTAAGAACTGGCCCGTGCCATTGTGTGTGTGTTCCATTGCTGACTGACATTACATGAGCTTCGCCAGCGCTCCGAGTTAGCGCCTCACTGCTCGGCCTTTGCGCCTTAAGAGAGGTGTGCAGTGCCTGCTTTAGCGCTCCACTCACCTCCCGGGGCGGTAAAAGTGAAGTTTCCCGTCAGTGCCGATAATTAGCGCCAGGCGCTAATATTTGCGTCCGGACGATATTTGCGCCCCAAATGGGGCGCGACCTAATTTCTACCCCAAAGAGTCTGCAAAGGGACATAGATAGACTAAGTGAGTGGGCAGTAAAGTGGCAGATGGAGTATAATGTAGGGAAATGTGAGGTTATTCACTTTGGTAGGAAGAATAGAAAAACAGAATATTTTTTAAATGGTGAGAAACTTTCAAATGTTGGTGTTCAGACAGATTTGGGTGCCCTCGTGCAAGAAACACAGAAAGCTAGTATGCAGGTACAACAAGCAATAAGAAAGGCAAATGGCATGTTGGCCTTTATTGCAAGGGGGTTGGAGTATAAGAGTAAGGAAGTCTTGCTGCAATTGTTCAGGGCCTTGGTGAGACCACACCTGGAGAACTGTGCACAGTTTTGGTCTCCTTATCTAAGGAAGGATATACTTGCCTTGGAGACGGTGCAACGAAGGGTCACTAGATTGATTCCTGGGGTGAGAGGGCTGTCCTATGATGAGAAATTGTGTAGAATGGGCCTATACTCTCTGGAGTTTAGAAGAATGAGAGGTGATCTCATTGAAGCATACAAGATTCTGAAGGGGATTGACAGGGTAGATGCTGAGAGATTGTTTCCCCTGGCTGGAGTGTCTAGAACTTGGGGGCATAGTCTCAGGATAAGGGGTAGGCCATTTAAGACTGAGATGAGGAGGAATTTCTTCACTCAGAGGGTTGTGAATCTTTGGAATTCTCTGCCCCAGAGGGCTGTGAATGCTGAGTCTTTGAGTATATTCAAGGCTGAGATAGATAGATTTTTGGACTCTCGGGGAATCAAGGGATATGGAGATCGGACAGGAAAGTGGAGTTGAGGTTGATGATCAGTCATGATCTTATTGAATGGCGAAGCAGGCTCGAGGGGCCATATGGCCTACTCCTGCTCTTATTTCTTATGTTCTTATGTTCTAACCCGTCTCCACCCTTCCAGGTTTAACGGAGGCGGGACAAGGGGTGGGCAGTTAAACTGTCACAGGAGGCGGGTTGGCAATTCAAATACTTTAATGAGGCTGACAGCCTCTGATGTAACCTGCTTTGCAGGTTTTACAGTGGGCGGCCGAGTTTCCCAGGCCTCGGGAAACCCGGTAACTAAAGGGAGATGAGGTTAGCTTCAGGGAGAAGGTAAGTACCTTTACAGCACTGTTTGTAGGCCAGGCGGAGCAGGAGTGCTTACCCCCAACCCTCCAAGCTCTCCGCCAATCAGACTCCCCTCCCATACAAAGACCAGGGTCAGGGATCGGACCCCAACCCCCTGGACCCCGAGTTCCGGGATCAGTCCTAATTGTTACTACAGCCTGCTCTGGAGTCCTAGCCGCCTGACTGGAAGCCAAGCTTGTCAATGAGGCCGACCTCTGGGCGGGGAACCTGTCAAGTCCAAAAGACACTTGCTGTGGAGTTAAAAGTCCACAGCATGCGGGGAAACCCGAACTTCTAGGTTTCCCATCCGAAACTCCACCGCCCCACCTACATAACCCGCCCCTGTTAATATCCGGGCCTAAGTTACATGCTTTAGCCTAGAAATACAATATCGCTAAATGTGTTCATGGCTGCCGGGAATGGTGGCGCTGGCAGGACCGTTACATTGGCTTACTGTGCAACGTCGTTCTGGTGATGTTCGTCCCGGCAGGAGGCCCCAATATAGCGTGGCCGTAGAGTAATTGCAGCAAGAATAGCCTTCTGGCAAAGTGCAGCTGTCATTTAAGAAAGCAGTGCGGTCTCTTAAAGGGGAACTGCCTTCTGAAATGAAAAAAACAAAATCATGTAAAAATAGGCAGTTTTTAGCCCTTACAGATCAACTGCCTTCTGGAAAGAAAATTAACATTAAAAAGAATTCCCAAATGGGAGTCTTCAGCTCTGAAAGCTGAATTGCCTTCCGTACCTAAAAAAAATGGGAAAAGTGCTTCAACACTAATACAAATGGCTCAGCAAGCCAGGGAAGGGGCACCCAGGGTCTCGCACGCAGCACTCCAGCTTTGTGCAGGGGGTCAACACTGCAAGAGAAGTCCTCTACCCACGGGCCCGGAGGCCCTTCAGAAAGAATAATGTGGGGCCAGATCACCAAGGCCATCACTGCCAGCAGTGTCGCCCCCACGACCTGGCCCCAGTGCCCAAAGAAGCTTAATGACCTCAGACCAGTGGTCCAGGTCAATGAATGCATCTTCAAAAACCATCACCTACCAACTGCACCACTAGCCTCACACACTGCACAATGCACAACCCCCCCACCCCCAAACAACAATCACTCACCTACCAACAATCTGTACCAAACAGGAGGCACACTTCCCATTCCTAGCTTTACCTTTCCCCCTTGGAGGAGATGGTGCAGGCCATTCTTAGCAGGGGCATGGCTGAGCCCTTGACCAGCGGAGGGGCTGAAAGGATACAAGATGCTGATATCCTCATACGTTATCCTCCTTCTTGCATGCACCTCTTGCTTTCCCATCCTCCTTCACCACAACTCCACTCTTGTGCCTTCCTCATTTTAC
Source organism: Squalus acanthias (assembly GCA_030390025.1). Classification (NCBI taxonomy): domain Eukaryota; kingdom Metazoa; phylum Chordata; class Chondrichthyes; order Squaliformes; family Squalidae; genus Squalus; species Squalus acanthias. The sequence goes on along the minus strand of JASTWF010000140.1, from coordinate 238,667 downwards.
ACACCCAAGACATGCAGCCTGCCCAGCCACTGGTTGACCAAGAAGAGGGAGAGGAGAGTGAAGAAGAAGAAGAAGAAGAAGAAGAAGAAGAAGAAACACTGTCACTCGATTTGACACTCCCAGCCACCAGCTCCTCAAGGTCAACCAGCAAGGCCATTTGCAGTGTCCCCCACTGAAAGTCAGCAGCCTCTAACAGCCATGCTGCAGCCACTGGGGTAGCACTGCGTGACATCAGCAGGATAGGCAAAGGCACACACAAGGCAATCACTAAGGGAATGCATATGGGTGATGAGTTGATTTCTTGATGTCATATTGGATGGACAGATGTATAAAGTTGGATTGGAAAGTTTGCTTTGTGGTGCTTTTTATTTCAGCAATGTGGCCAAGAGGATGCTGTGATTGTCAGTAACAGAGGGAAGGTAAGTTTTGGACTTATGTTAAAAGAGGAATTGGGGTTGTGGTCACTGGGACTGCAGGCAGATGTTTCCATCCCGGATATCCCAGCCAGAAAGGGGCTGTCTGGGTTGCAGCCTTCCTTCTGCTTCCTCCTCTTCTGCGTCTGCCTCTTCCCTCTGGAAACAGATGCTGTAAATCTGAAATAAAAGCATAAAATGCTGGAAATACTCAGCAGGTCAGACAGCATCTCAACCTGAGACGTGAACTCTGTTTCTCTCTCCACAATGCTGCCTGACCTGCTGAGTATTTCCAGCATTTTCTGTCTTCTCAGAGGCCTTCCTTTACCATTCGAGGCCTAGCAAGCATCCAGCAGCACTCCCTGCACATTTAAAAAACTTTTAATATGTATTGCACCAAGCCACTATGTCGATAAAATTAAAAGAATCCAGTCTAAAATCTTAAATGCAAACTTACCTGAAAGATGTGTGTCTCACTTTAAGAAGTGCTGACAGTGTCTCTGTCAGTCTGCTGTACATTTGCTTTTCAGAGCGAGTTAGGACCCAGTGCTAAGGTTCAAGTTCGCAGAGCGTGACATTAAGTTGGCATGCCGTCACGCTCTCCCCATTTGCATCTCCAGGGCCAGCGCTACTATCGGCAGCACTAAAGCCCTCACCAAAATGGTGTCGCCTAGTAGAGTGGCGGCCGTCATTTTTCGCCAGGATTCCAGCACTAACGGGTGACGCTAAGGTAGGGAATTTCTAGGCCATAGTATTTACAGCACAGAAACAGGCCATTCAGCCCAACAGGTCCATGCTGGTGTTTGTGCTCCACACGAGCCTCCTTCTACCCTTCTTAACTCACCCTATCAGCATATCCTTCTATTCCATTCTCCCTCATATGTTCATCTAGCTTCCCCTTAAATGCATCTATGCTAGATGCCTCAACTACTCCATGTGGTAGCAAGTTCCACATTCTAACCACTCTCTGGGTAAAGAAGTTTCTCCTGAATTCCCTATTGGATTTATTAATGACTATCCTATATTTATGGCCCCTACTTCTTGTCTCCCCCACCAGTGGAAACTTCTTCTCCAGGTCTACCTTATCAAATCCTTTCAGAATCTTAAAGACCTCTATCAGGTCACCCCTCAGCCTTCTCTTTTCCAGAGAAAAGAGCCCCAGCCTGTTCAGTCTTTTCTGATAGATAGAACATCTCAGTTCTGGTATCATCCTAGTAAATTTTTTTGCACCTTCTTCACTGCCTTATAATTTGTATAATATGGAAATATAGAGACCAGAACTGTTCACAGTACTCCAGTGGTAGTCTAACCAAGGTTCTATACAAGTTTAACATAACTTCTCTGCTTTTCAGTTCTATCCCTCTAGAAGTGAACCTCAGTGCTTTGTTTGCTTTTTTATGACCTTATTAACCTGCATCGCTACTTTTAGTGAATTGTGTATCTGTACCCTCGGATCCCTCTGCTCCTCTACCCCATTTAGACACTTATTTTCCAAGGAATATGTGGCCTCCTTATTCTTCTTACCAAAATGTACCACCTCACACCTATATTGAAGTTTGTGGACAGAAATTGCGTGCCGTATTCAAGGTTTTTAATAATATACTAGCAGATCTGAGATATTGCTTGTGATGAGTCAGAGGTTTTATTGGAACAGGGCTTTTATGCCAAGTAGTATGAGTATGGACACTGAATTATTAGCATTGGGGGTGGCCCTTGGATCTCGGAGCACTGGGAAGGGGGCCCAGGGTCTAACAGTATTTTGAAGTGGCCCCAGGTCAAGGGAGCATTGGGTAGGGGACCCGTGAGTTCCAGGAAGACTGGGGTAGATCTGGGAATATTGGAGAGGGAGGTCTTCAGGACTTGGAGCATTGGGGGTGGCTCAATGACCAGGGAGCACTGGGAATATGCTCTGAGCATTTATACAACAACAACAACAACTTGTATTTATATAGCGCCTTTAACGTAGTAAAACATCCCACGGCGCTTCACAGGAGTATTATGAGACAAAAAAAATTGATACCGAGCCACCTAAGAAGAAATTAGGGCAGGTGACCAAAAGCTTAGTCAAAGAGATAGGTGTTAAGGAGCGTCTTAAAGGAGGAAAGAGAGGTAGAGAGGCTGAAAGGTTAAGGGAGGGAATTCCAGAGCTTAGGGCCTAGGCAACAGAAGGCACGGCCACCAATGGATGCTCAAGAGGGCAGAATTAGTGAAGCGCAGATATCTCGCGGGGGTTGTGGGGCTGGAGGAGATTACAGACATAGGGAGGGGTGAGGACATGGAGGGATTTGAAAACAAGGATGAGAGTTTTAAAATTGAGGCGTTGCTTAACCGGGAGCCAATGTATGTCAGCGAGCACAGGGGTGATGGATGAACAGGACTTGGTGCGAGTTAAGACATGGGTAACCGAGTTTTGGATGACCTCAAGTTTACGTAGGTTAGAATGTGGGAGGCCAGCCAGGAGTGCGTTGGAATAGTCAAGTCTAGAGGTAACAAAGGCATGGATTTCAGCAGCAGATGAGCTGAGGCAAGGGCGGAGACGGGCGATGTTACGGGGGTGGAAGTAGGCGGTCTTAGTGATGCCGTGTATGTGGTCAGAAGCTCATTTCAGGGTCAAATACGACACCAAGGTTGCGAACAGTGTGGTTCAGCCTCAGTCAGATGTTAGAGAGAGGGATGGAGTCAATGGCTAGGGAACAATGTTTGTGGTAGGGACCGAAAACAATGGCTTCGGTCTTCCCAATATTTAATTGGAGAAAATTTTTGCTCATCCAGAACTGGATGTCAGACAAGAATTCTGACAATTTAGAGACCGTGGAGGGGTCGAGAGAAGTGGTGGTGAGGTAGAACTGGGTGCTGTCAGCATACATGTGGAAACTGACGCTGTGTTTTCGGATGATGTCGCCAAGGGGCAGCATGTAGATGAGATATAGGAGGGGGCCAAGGATAGATCCTTGGGGGACACCAGAGGTAACGATGCGGGAGCGGGAAGAGAAGCCATTGCCGGTGATTCTCTGCTATGATTAGATAGAAAAGAATGAAACAAGGCGAGTGCAGACCTACCCAGTTGGACGATGGTGAAGAGGTGTTGGAGAAGGCTGGAGTGGTCAACCGTGTCAAAGGCTGCAAACAAGTCAAGAAGGACGAGGAGGGATACTTTACCTTTTCACAGTCACAAAGGATGTCATTTGTGACTTTGATGAGAGCTGTTTCGGTACTGTGACAGGGGCGGAAACCTGATTGGAGGGATTGAAACACGGAGTTGCAGGAAAGATTGACACGGATTTGGGAGGCGACAACACGTTCAAGGACTTTGGAGAAGAAAGGGAGATTGGAGATGGGGGCAGTAGTTTGCAAAGATGGAGGGGTCAAGGGTTGTTTTTTTGAGGAGAGGGATGATGACAGCAGATGTGAGAGAGAGGGGGACAGTTAACAATGTCAGCTAACATGGGAGCCAGAAAAGGAAGTTGGGTGGTCAGCAGTTTGTTGGGAATAGGGTCGAGGGAGCAGGAAGTGGGTCTCATGGACAAGATGAGCACGGAGAGGTCATGAGGGGAGATCGGAGAGAAACTGGATAAAGATGTGAGTTCAGGACTAGGGCAAGGGGAACATTAGAGGAAGTTTGGCCCGGTGGGCTAGGGGAAGGAAGGGAAGTGGCAGAGGCAGCTGAACGGATGGTCTCAATCTTAGAGACAAAGTAGTCCATGAGCTCCTCACACTTGTTGTCGGAGGTGAGGGTGGAGGAGCCAGGGGAGAGGGGTTTAAAAAGACAGTTAGCAGTGGAGAATAGAAGCTGGGATTTATATTTGCATTCCAGAAGGACCCGATAATGCTTTATGTGGTCCAGCCAGATCAGGGGATGAATGGATAAACCGGTTGTCCGCCATATCCGTTTGAGTCTGCATCCCTTGGACTTAAGGGAGCTAAGATGAGAGCCGTACCAGGGGGAATGGCCAGGGTGAGAGAGGGTAATTGTTTTAGTAGGGACTTGGGCATCAAAGGTGGTGGTGAGGGTGTGGTTGAGCAGATCGGTAGCTGCAGAAATGTCATGGTGAATGGAGGGCCAAAGGCTGGACAATTGGGATTTCATAAGTGCAGTTGTAAGAGAGTTGGGAGAGAGTTTTTCCAGGGGCCGATACAGAAGGAAGTAGGGTTGGGGGGGTGGAAGGTGGATGTGGGTGGAGAGCGATACGAGGAAGTGGTCAGAGATGGCCTTATCTGCGATTGACACGATGGGAGTAGCGAGGCCACGAGAGATGGCAAGGTCGAGGGGGTGGCCGTGAATATGGGCTGAGGAGTTTACATGGAGGGAGAGATTAAGGGAGGATAAGAGGCTAGTGAACTCAGAGGAGAGAGAGCATGATGAATTGAGATGGAGGTTGAAATCACCGAGGATAAGAAGTCGCTCAGTGCAGAGGTTGAGGGAGGAAAGTAGTGAAGATATCTCGGTTATAACATTTTTATGGTATTTGGGTGGGCGGTAGAGAATGAGAATTTTAAATGAGAGGTGAGAGGGCTGGAATAAGGTGAGATGCTCAGAGGAGGAGAAAGTGCCGGAGGAGTAGGGGGACAGACCAAGGTGTGATTTGGTGATGAGAGCCACACCGCCACCACGGCGGTCTGAGCGGGGCAAGTGGTGGAAGGTATAGCCAGGCAGGGAGGCTTCATTTAAGGGTAAGGTGTCATCACCCCTCAACCAAGTTTCAGTCAGGGTCACGATGTCAATGCAATCATCCACGATAAGCTCATGGATGACAAGGGCCTTGTTTTCAAGTGAACGGACATTCTGGAGGGAGATGCGGAGAGGGTCGGTGATGGCTGACCCACTGCCAGCATCCACAGGGTCAGCGCTGGGAGGAGTGAGTTGGACGGGGAGGAGATTGGCAAGATTAGCCCCGAGTGGGCACACTGGGCAGGAAGGTCGGCGAGAGAGTAGAATGGGACAGTTGGGGTTGCTGCTCGTAAGGAGGCAGCGACGAGTGCCTCGATGGGCCCTTCGTAGCATGCCAATAGAGGCACAGCGGGAAGCTGTAGGCTTATCTAAGAGGAAGTCAAGCCTGGGACGGTTTCTGAGCATTTATGGGACTGGGATCTGGGATGGAGGGGTGGGAAGTCTAAGGAGGAGGTTTTGAGTCTAGCGGGATTGGGAAGGAAGATTTCACAGCAGTGGAAGACAGAGTCTGATAGCATTGGGAGGTTGGTGTGATCTGACAGTATTGGGGGGAGCAGGTTCTATTAGCCTTGTGGGAGTGGAGGGACCAGGAAAATGGGATCCAAAATACCCTTTCAAACCCCATACCACAGTCCTATCCACAAGCTTCCTCTCCAACCCATCCACAGCTCTTTTTGTGCCCTCAGGTACCCCCACCACTACTTGCCTCATCATCATCCAGTTCCTGTCTTTATATTTCTGCCTTAACACAATTAAAATTAGTAGATGGAAAATCACGGGCTAGGGATGTGCAGTTTTCTGATGTGTGTTCCCAACATGTCCGAGTAATACAAAAATGCACAATTTACCCTTTACTCTGCCATTAATTAGTTTTCTGAATTCGACAATCGATAATAAACATAAGCTTCCATAAACAAACAAAAACACTCAAAGAGAGAAACGGAGTTAATGTTTCAGGTCGATGACCTTTCGTCAGGACGTTTCAGGCCAATGCCGAAAGGTCATCGACCTAAAATGTTAACTCTGTTTCTCTCTCCACAGATGCTGCCTGAGCTGCTGAGTATTTCCAGCATTTTCTGTTTTTATTTCAGATTTCCAGCAACCGCAGTATTTTGCTTTTGGAAAAACACTCAAAGGTTCGTCATCTGTGCAGTTGCAAGCCTTTGTGTAGAAAAAATTTCTTGGGCTAAAAATTCATGTCTTTAGCGCCACGAGATGGCGCTAAAATGTCAGCCAGCGCTCTACTGCCAGCTGTTGGCGATTCAAGCGGCGTGCGCCATATTCAAGTTGCCGGCATCAATGCCGGTAAACTCGATAGCCGGGGACATTGAAATCACGGAGATCATGACGTCAGTGAGTGTGCAGCGCTCACTTGAAACCCAATCTCCTAATTTGGTTTTGGCCAATGCAGTTACCGGCTGGAGAAAGCAACGACAGGTAGAGCTGGCGTGCAGCAGCAGGAAGCCGGCTCCAGCGACGATATTTAAAGGGATCATCACCAATCACTCGCACCTGACCGGGTTTTGCAGTTTGAGTGGCTGTGTGCTACTTGCTGCAACTGCAAGAGTATTCTTTAGTTATTTCAAGGTTATTTGGTATCAGGGAGTGTTCTGGCAAGTACAAAACTCCCTCATTATTTTTGAAACTAAAGCACTTGCTAAAAGTCATGGGGGCTGTACTGGCAGTTGACCTCGCCCTCCAGGATCTACAGCGGAGGGAGCGAGGGCAGCGAGAAAGATGGGAACATGTGCATAGAGGGAGGAGGAGGGCCATCAGGGCTCTCAACAGGAGGCCTTACCCACCTAGGGTCTTCCGACAGCACTTCTCCTAGCTCCAATTAAGTGAGGAGCAGTGTATTAGGAGGCTCCGCTTCACCAAGGAGGTGGTCACAGAACTCTACCAGCTCCTGCAACCAGACCTCCAGCCTCAGACCAGGGCTCTCCGAATGGCAGTCAAGGTCACCGTGCCCTCAATTTCTTCGCCAGCGGATCCTTCCAGTCTTCAGCAGGAGACATAGCTAACATCTCACAGTTCGCCGTCCATCGCTGCATCCGGGAGGTCACTGAGGCTCTCTACACCAGGAGAGAGCTTCAGTGACCTCCAGCCACCACGTCAAGCTCGAGGGTGGCTGCTCGGAGACAAGGGCTATCCGCTCTCCACCTGGCTCATGACTCCCCTCCGCAATCCCAACACTCGTGACCAGCACTCATATAATGAGTGCCATGCTGCCACCAAGAACATCATAAAGCAGACCATCGGCTTACTGAAGAAATGGTTCCGTAGCCTTGACCGTTCGGGAGGAGCCCTCCAGTACTCGTCTGAACGGGTGTCCCATTTCGTGGTGGTCTACTGCATACTCCACAACTTGGCCATCATGAGGGCCTAGCCCTTGTCACGAGGGATTGCGGGACCACCTCAGGAGGAGGACGAGGGAGAGGAGGACAAGGAGCAAGAGGACGAGGAGGAGAAGGACGAGAAGGAGGAACAGAAGGGAGGGAGGAGGCAGGCAGACAGTCGGCCTTCCAGACGGGCTGTCTGTAACTGGCTCATCAGACTCCGATTCGCATGGCTGAAACCCCAGATCCCTGTTGCTCACCACATCCCCATCATACTATCCCTGTCTCACTGTCTATCACAGCATCCTCCTGGGGGCAAAGCTGAAATGAGAGACACCACAAAAGATTCCAAACACAATTAATAAATGTATCTATAATCATATCACACATATTTACGTTAATACTATTAGCTAATCACCTTTGTGCAATCCCTTAGTGTCTGTCTTTCGTGTGCCCTTTCCTGATCTAGTGCTCCTACGCAGTGCTCCCCTACTGGCTGCAGCATGGATGGTGGAAGGCTGCTGAGTTTCTGTGCGGGAGACTTCAGATGGCCTTGCAGGATGACCAACTGTGGACCTAGAAGGCCCAGCTGTAGACTGCACCACCTCAGGCATGTGTGGCAGCACTCTGGGCTGGCTGGCTGACAGGCAGCGACAAGGGCATTGGTGGAGTGGCAGTGGTGGGAGGAGGAATGCTGTCATCCTGAGAGAGGACAGCAGGTTCCTGTTCCACTGACCCACTGCCACTCCCCCGGGACGGCACCTCAGCAATCCTACCAATCTGTTGGAGCACAGATTGCTGGCTTGCTGCAACACCGTGAAAGCCCCGGTCGACGGTGGTAAACCCAGCCATGATGGCAGCAGTCAGAGTGTGGGTGGCTTCACACTGAGACTTCATGAGAGCAGTCTGAGCTTCCACTGCAGCACTAAGACATTGGGTCGCTTCCACCTGTGCTGCAATGGAAGCTGCGACATCGCCCATCATGCATACCATCACATCTGGGTCGCCGTGGTCTCTCTGGCAGTGCCCATCATTTCCAGACTGGAAATCCTGGGCTCCATGCTCTGCGCAGAGCCCCGTACAATGATGGAGGCGGACTCCTCCACGCTCCTTGACATTGCTGAGAGGCTCTCTCTGGCAGGCTTGCCATTGCACCTATCATTTCCTTGTGCATGCCCATCACCTTTCTTCTGCAGACCTCCTCATCAAGGTCCTCATCTGAGTCCTGTGCAGCAGAACACGCGCGCAAACTCTCCCTCTGGGCAGCTGGCCCCCGAGCTACCCTTTCCCCCTGGCCTTACTGCAGCCCACTCGTGCCCGGTGCCTCACCCTGTGCAGATCCCACTACTACACTAGCCTCTAAATTACTCATACTGCCAGTATCTGAGCTGGTGTCAGCAAGTGAGAGATGCAGTGACGCGGTGTCTTCTTCCTTCTTCTCTTCTCCCCTCTCGCTCTCTGCGGTGCTTTCGGGGCAGGCTGCTCGGGTGCTTGTTGATTATTTGAAAGCAGAAAGGCACAAGAGACGGGTTAAGGTGAGGATGAGGTGGGTGAAGAGAGAAATGCATGCATATGGACTGAGTAGCTTAAAAGTAAGAAAAGATTGTGAGCTGAGGAGGAAGTAGGGTGTGAGAAGAAGGATTAGGAATGAACATACTGTTGTTGTCCCCAAGTCGCCGGTGACCACGGCAGCGACGACGTGGCACCCAATTATATCCAGCACTCGATTCTCCAGCTGGCTCAGCTCTTCAATGTCTGCCTGACCCCTGCCTGTCCGCTCCTGCTCCTGGTAATTCTGTGCCAGTTTGGCCTGCAAGAGAGAGAGAAGTTCAGTGAAATGTGTTTGGGTGATGTGCCTGCCATAGTTGAATAGCTGTTATTGTGTGCAAGGTGTGAGATGTGGGTGTGAGTGTTGATAGGTGGAGATTGTTGGTAGGTGAGTGCTGGGGTTGTGGTGCATTGAGCAGTGTGTGAAGCTTATGTTACAGATGGTGGTATGTGGCATTTGCTGAAGCCTTCACTCACCCTGACCACCCGTGTGAGGTAATTAATCCTAGATGCACAATGGTATGCACATGTGTTTATGAACAAATGTTCGTGATAAGTTTCAGTTATATTTATGACACAGATAAATTTATTTCTTTGCACCAATTTCTGGTGTTGTCCATTTTTGCCTGCTAACTGGGAAGTGGCTTTGTCACTTGGAGTGAATGGTGAAACATTACTTAACTTCGAGCACTGGGATTTGGGTGAGAGGAATGGCTTGGTCATTGTAGGGCTGCTTTATGACGTTGTTGGGGGTGGTGGGGGGGAGCTTAGTACAGCATGTGGCAGCCATATGGGTGCAGTGGAGCAAGTTAAGTAAATCTGGCCATGATGAGGGCATCCCGGGCCACCCGGCCAGCAATGTGCACTGCTGCTGGTGCCATCTCCACCTCAGGTTCCTCCTCCTGCTCCTCCTCATCTTCCAACTGTTCCTCCTCCTCCTCCTCCTCTGAAGAGGCTGTGCGCTCTGCACCTTACTCCTCCTGCAGCTCCAACCCTCGCTGCTGCACTATGTTGTGCAGCGCGCAGCAAACAACGATGAGTCTGGAGACCCTGGCTGGTGCATACTGAAGGGCCCCTCCAGATCTGTCAAGGCATCTGAAGCGCATCTTCAGCATGCCTATTACTTGCTTTATGACACATCTGGTGGAGATGTGGCTCTCATTATAATGCTCCTGGGCCTCAGTACTTGGTCTCCTCAAGGGTCATGAGCCACATCTTCAGTGGATAGCCCTTGTCTCCAAGCAGCCAGCTGGTAAATGTGTTTGGAGATACAAAGAGCTGAGGGAGAGTGGACTGGTGCAACACTAACGAGTCATGACAGCTGCCAGGTAATCTGGTGCACACATGCATGATGATCTTCCTATGGTTGCAGACGAACTGCACATTGAGGGACTGGAAGCCCTTGCGGTTCACAAAGACTCCTGGGTGATGATGGGGTGCCCTGATGGCCACATGTGTGCAGTCGATGATGCCCTGCACCCATGGGAAGCCAGCCAGAGGGGCAAAGCCGAGCGCCCGCTCAGTAACACTGGGGTCATCAGTAACAAAGTTGATATAATTGACTGACTTGTGAAACATGGCATCGGTCACCTGGGTGATGCATCTGTGGGCGGCCGACTGGGAGATGCCGCAAATGTCTGCTGCCGATCCCTGGAAGGAGCCTGAGGCAAAGAAGTTGAGGGTGGTGGTGACTTTGACAGCCACTGGTAAGGCATGTCCACCAGGTCCTCTGGGCAGCAGGTCTTGTTCCCGCAAGCTACAAATGTCTGCGACGGCCTGGCGCGATAGCCTGAGCCTCCTGAAGCACTGCTGCTCAGTCATGACCAGGAAGCTCATCCTCTGCCTGTATACCCTGTGTTGGGGGTATCCCCTCCAGTGCGCTGCAGCCCTGCGGTGTCCCCCTCTCTCCTGTGTAGCATCAGGTTGTTGAGGAGAAGGCTGCTGTTGTGGTTGCTGCTGCTGCTGCTGGTGGTGGTGTTGTGGCTGCTGCTGCTGGTGTGGCTGGAGTTGTTGGTGCTGGGGCTCATCTTGATCCGATTCTGAGGTTCAAGGTGAGAGAGCATAAGCAGCTGATGTAGTAGATGGCAGGTAAAGTGGAGATGAGAGGGTCAATCCCTCAATGTTCTGATAGTGACTAGCAATGTGGTGAGAGCGGCTTCCAAGGTTTCAGAAGTGTCCTGCAAACTGCTGACACCTAAATCTCTGCACAAATGGAGTCAGCAAGAGCCTTTCCATTAGTTTTTGTTTGTCTTATAATACACCTGTGCAGCGCCTTGGGATGTTTTACTATGTTAAAGGTGCTATATAACTACAAGTTGTTGTTGTTGTTGTAGTTAATCAGGTGTAATGTGGGAGCATTTATGTGTTTTCCCAGCACTCAATTAATGAACTCGCACAATGGCCACTGAGCTTCCGCCTCCCCTTCACAGACAAGGTACCCGAGCGCAACAAGTTAAAGCCAAAAGTTGCCATTTAAAACCCTCTTAAGTGTCTCTCAACAAGCATTTCAGTACTTCAATGAGGTCACCCGCCTCTGCCGAGCATGCCCAAGTTAAATGCGGAAGTCGGCGGGATGACAGCAGGTTCCCGACACGCTGGCAATTTTGCCGATTTCTACTCCGGACCCGCCCCCACACCCGCACGCTCGAGACAGGGAAAATTCCGGCCACAATGTCAGAGAATATAGTTTCGGCTTGACAAATTCCCATTATAAAGGTGGACATAGGGATTGAAAATGGATAAATTCACAGGAAATGTGCACATATGTTAAATTTTTATTATATTATAGATGTGTGTCTGATTTGAAATGGGTGAACAAAAAGATAAATTTATCCATTGAATTACCTTTTGTGTCCTTTAATGCTTCACTTGAAGGCTTCAGCTTCTCCCAAATGTCTGGGCTGGGACTTCGAATCATAGGTTCAGCTGATGAATCAGTCCTCCTCCATGTTGAACACCACTTGGAAGAAGCACTGAGGGTAGCAAGGGCACAGAATGTACTCTGGGTGGGGGACTTCACCAAGAGTGGCGCGGTAGCACCACTACTGACCGAGCTGGCCGAGTCCTGAAGGATATAGCTGCCAGACTGGGCCTGCAGCAGGTGGTGAGAGAACCAACTCAAGGGAAAAACCTACTTGACCTTGTCCTCACCAATCTACCTATCGCAGATGCATCTGTCCGTGACAGCATTGGTAGCAGTGACCACCACACAGTCATTGTGGAGACGAAGTCCCGTCTTCACACTGAGGACACCCTCCATTGTGTTGTGTGGCACTACCACCGTGCTAAATGGAATAGATTCAGAACAGATCTAGCAGCTCAAAACTGGGCATCCATGAGGCGCTTTGGGCCATCAGCAGCAGCAGTATTGTATTCCACCACAATCTGTAACCTCATGGCCCGGCATATCCCTCACTCTACCATTACCACCAAGCCAGCGGACCAACCCTGGTTCAATAAGGAGTGTAGAAGAGCATGCCAGGAGCAGCACCAGGTGTACCTAAAAATGAGGAGCTAACCTGGGGAAGCTTTAACACAGGACTATATGCATGCTAAAAAGCAGAAGCAGCATGCTATAGACAGAGCTAAGCAGTCCCACAACCAACAGATCAGATCAAAACTCTGCAGTCCTGCCACATCCAGTCGAGAATGGTGGTGGACCATTAAACAACTAACGGAAGGAAGACGCTTCATGAACATCCCCATCCTCAATGGTGGCAGAGCTCAGCACGCATGTGCAAAAGACAAAACTGAAACGTTTGCAACCATCTTCAGCCAGAAGTGCCGAGTGGATGATCTATCTCGGCCTCCTCCTGAGGTCCCCACCATCACAAAAGCCAGTCTTCAGCCAATTCGATTCACTCCATGTGATATCAAGAAACGGCTGAGCGCACTGGATACAGCAAAGGCTATGGGCCCCGACAACATCCCGGTTATCGTGCTGAAGACTTGTGCTCCAGAACTAGCCGTACCTCCAGCCAAGCTGTTCCAGTACAGCTACAACACTGGCATCTACCCGACAAAGTGGAAAACTGCCCAGGTATGTCCTGTCCACAAAAAGCAGGACAAATTACCACCCCATTAGTCTACTCTCAATCATCAGCAAAGTGATAGAAGGTGTCGTCGACAGTGCTATCAAGCAGCACCAATAACCTGCTCACCGATGCTCAGATTGGGTTCCCCCAGGACCACTCAGCTCCAGACCTCATTACAGCCTTGGTCCAAACATGGACAAAAGAGCTGAATTCCAGAGGTGAGGTGAGAGTGACTGCCTTTGACATCAAGGCAGCATTTGACCAAGTGTGGCATCAAGGAGCCCTAGTAAAATTGAAGTCAATGGGAATCAGGGGAAAACTCTCCACTGGCTGGAGTCATACCTAGCACAAAGGAAGATGGTTGTGGTGGTTGGATGCCAATCATCTCAGCCCCAGGACATCGCTGCAGGAGTTCCTCATGGCAGTGTCCTAGGCCCAATCATCTTCAGCTGCTTCATCAATGACCTTCCCTCCATCATAAGGTCAGAAGTGGGGATGTTTGCTGATGATTGCACAGTGTTCAGTGCCATTCGCAACTACTCAGATAATGAAGTACTCCATGCCCACATGCAGCACAACCTGGATGACATTCAGGCTTGGGCTGATAAGTGGCAAGTAACATTCGCAACACACAAGTGCCAGGCAATGACTATCTCCAACAAGTGAGAGTCTAACCTCCGCCCCTTGACAATTAATAGCATTACCATCGCCGAATCCCCCAACATCAATATCCTGGGGATCACCATTGACCAAAAACTTAACTGGATCACCCACATAAATACTGTGGCTGTAAGAGCAGGTCAGAGATAGGACATTCTGCGGCGAATGTCTCACCTCTTGACTCCCCAAAGCCTTTCCACAATCTACAAGGCACAAATCAGTAGTGTGATGGAATACTCCCCACTTGCCTGGATGAGTGCAGCTTCAGTAACACATTAAGAAGCTTGACTCCATCCACGACAAAGCAGCCGCTTGATTGGAACCACATCCAACACCTTAAACATTCACTCCCTCCACCACCTACGCACCGTGGCTGCAGTGTGTACCATCCACAAGATGCACTGCAGCAACTCGCCAAGGCTTCTTCGGCAGCACCTCCCAAACCCACGACCTCTACCACCTAGAAGGACAAGGACAGCAGGCGCATGGGAACACCACCACCTCCAAGTTCCCCTCCAAGTCACACACCACCGTGACTTGGAAATATATCACCATTCCTTCAACATCACTGGGTCAAAATCCTGGAACTCCCTCCCTAACAGCACCTTCACCACACGGACAGCAGCAGTTCAAGAAGGCGGCTCACCACCACCTTCTCAAGGGCAATTAGGGATGGGCAATAAATGCTGGCCTTGCCAGCGACGTCCACATCCCAGGAACGAATAAAAAAAATGACACAGCACAGAAGGATGGCGTTCAGCTCATCATGCCTGTGCTGGCTCTTTGAAATAGCTATCCAATTAATCTCATTCCCCATAGCCTTGTAAATTTTTCCTTTTCAAGTATATATCCAATTCCCTTTTGAAAGTTACTACTGAATCTGCTTCCACCACCTTTTCAGGCAGTGCATTCCAGATCACAACAACTCGCTGCTTGAAAAAAATTCTCCTCATCTCCAATGTCTCCTGTATGCCGCATTCCCTCCTGCACGGCCTGCCTCCTCCAATGTGTGGGACATTCAAATTTTTGCGCATGCGCGGTACCTACAGTATATAAGCCGGTGAGCGGCCTGCACGGGAGCTTACAGATGACTGTGCAGCTGTTCGGCCACACAGCTTAGCGGGAATATTGCTCATCTTTTGTTAATTATCTTAAATCTGTGTCCTCTGGTTACCGACCCTCCTGCCAGTGGAAACAGTTTCTCCCTATGTACTCTATCAAAACCCCTCAAAATTTTGAACACCTCTATTAAATCTCCCCTTAACCTTCTAAGGAGAACAATCCCAGCTACTCCAGTCTCTCCACATAACTGAAGTCCCTCATCCCTGGTACCATTCTAGTAAATCTCCTCTGCACCTTCTCCAAGGTCTTGACATCCTTCCTAAAAGGTGGTGCCCAATGTTCCCTCTTAATTCTTTTTTCCGTGTACGATCCCTTTAAATTTGCTGCGTGCGCAGTATCTTCCAGTGGCAGCAGCTTGTGAGCGGCCTGCGCCGGACCTCGCAATTGATGCCCGGCCGTGCGCACCTTAGGAGGAACATTGGTGGTGCCCAGAATTGAGGCCTAACTAATGATTTATAAAGATTTAGCATAACTTCCTTGCTTTTGTACTCTATTCCTCCATTAATAAAGCCAAGGATCCCCTATGGGACCTTCAAAGATTTGTGTACATAAATCCTCTGTTCCTGCACCACCTTTAAAATTGTACCAATTATTTTATATTGCCTCTCCTCATTCTTCCTTCCAAAATGCATTACTTCACACTTCTCTGCATTAAATGTCATCTGCCAGGGGTCTGCCCATTTCACCAGTCTATCTATCTCCTCCTAAAGTCTGTTACTATCCTCCTCATTGTTTACTACATTTCCGAGTTTTGTGTCATCTGCAAACTTTGAAATTATGCTCTGTATACCCAAGTCCAGGTCATTAATACATGTCAAAAAGAGCATTGATCCTAAAGCCAACCCCTGGAGGACACCACTGTGTACTTCTCTCCTGTCTGAAAACAATTGTTCACCACTACTCTCTCCTTTCTATCCCTTAGCCAATTTCATATCCACGCTACCACTGTCCCTTTAATCCCATGGGTTTGAATTTTGCTAACAAGTCTATTATGTGGTACTTTATCAAACTTAATATTTTTGTCCCCGACATTGATTCTGTGAGCTGAATTTAGATTGTGCAGTCTTAGCATGTGCAGTGTAGCTAACTTCACATCTGCATCTGTACCATTCAGTCAGCTATGCTGATGGGATATTTTCTTTACTTTCTGCTTATTAGTTTTTCTTCAAGAAATTTAGAAACACAAAAGACAAATTTCAAAAATGTTACTGAGGTAAAATTTATATTAATTGCTGTTTAAATCTGTAGATGTGTGTGTCTGTGTGTGCATCAGAGGGAGAAAGAGAGAGAAAATAACCACATCTATTGTAGCTTTTGTTTTGTGTTCTATAATTGTTTTTAATATATTAAACTAACGGAGAGTGATAAAGAAAGGGGTCAGAGAAAGGGGTGAGAGACTGAAGTTAGAGAGGAGGAAATAGAGGTGACATAGGGAGAGAAAGAAGCATTGTATTTATATAATGTTATAAATTGACTTTTGAAGTCAACTAATTATCTGCACTTGACTGTTAGAAAAAGTAAATGCTAATTGCACACATCTGTGAGACAGAGGCTGGAATTGTTACTTCTGTGTCGGGTCGGGTGTGTGCGGGCCACGTAGCGAGTTGGGAACGCGATGTCTTGATCAGCCCGCTCTTCAGAGCGACTTTAGCGTAATGGCCCCAATTAAACCAGCCATGCGGGTTTCCCGGCCCTATTACAGAGTGCGGGTCTGATGACGTCATCGATGACTCATTTCCAGCGCCCGTATTTAAAGCAGCCTTGCACACAAATCATTTGAAGGTTGATAAAGAAGTGTGGAAGAAGCATTTTTTTTTAAAAGGAAAATTGAATTTTGAAAGCAAACAAGGGAGGTTACCACACCATCCTCCTCCAACGCCTCTCCCCTGTCATCCACCTGGCTCCATTCTTAAATATCCAGTCATAGCCAGATAATCATCCGCAATGGTTTCTCTTCCTGAACCCACACAGTTACATCTGAAAACCCCAAGAATCTATCCTTGCCTCCTGCCTATTTCTCATCTACATGCTGCCCCTCGACAGGATCATCCAAAAACAAAATGTCAAGTTCCACCTCACCACCACCTCTCTCGACCACCCCCCCCCCCCCCTCCCCACCCCCACCCCACTGTCTCTAAATTGTCAGACAGTTTGTACTGGATGAGCAGAAATTTGCTGTATTGGGAAGACCAAATCCATTGTCTTCTGTACCCACCACAAACTCCATTCCCTAGCCACCAACTCCATCCCTCTCCCAGGCAACTGTCTGAGGGTGAACCAGACTGTCCGTAACCTTGGGTGTCATATTTGACCCTGAGCTGAGCTTCCGACCCCATATCCGCTCCATCACCAAGACCACCTACTTCCACCTCTGTAACATCGCCCGACTCCGCCCGCCCCTGCCTCAGCTCATCTGCTGCTGAAACCCTCATCCATGCCTTTGTTACCTCTAGGCTTGACTATTCCAATGCTCTACTGGCCGTCCTCCCATCTTCCACCCTTGATAAACTTAAGTTCATCCAAAATTCTGCTGCCCGCATCCTAACTCGCACCAAGTCCCGTTCATCCATTACCTTTAGCTCCCAGTTGAGAAACGCCTCAATTTTAAAATTCTCATCCTTGATTTCAAATCCCTCCATGGCCTTGCTCCTCCCTATTTCTGTAACCTCCACGAACCCTACAACCCTCCGAGATATCTGCGCTCCTCCAAATCTGGCCTCTTGCACATCCCCTATTTTAATCGCTCCACCATTGGCGGCCGTGCCTTCAGCTGCCTAGGCCCTAAGCTCTGGAATTCCCTCCCTAAACCTCTCTGCCTCTCTACCTCTCTTTCCTCCTTGAAGAAACTCCTTAAAACTTACCTCTTTGACCAAGCTTTTGATCATCTGCCCTAATAGATCCTTATGTGGCTCGGTGTCAAATTGGCTTTGGGCTTTGAAGCGCATTGAGACATTTTACTACATTAAAGAGACATTTTGCTACGTTAACACGCTATATAAATGCAGGTGGTTGTTGTTGTGATATTGAACTTCGCTCGTGGTACAAAACGGGCGGTGGCACGATGGCCGCCCATTCGACACTCTGGCCAATTTCCTTTCCCACTAGTAATAAAAGGCAATGTATGTACAATGTTCATGGTAACCACTAATCACAGAGATCAGCAGTGCAATATTACAGGAGAATTCTACTGCACATTCTGCAATCAGGATGTGCAAAATACAATTCATCTAATTCCAAAAATCGATGGACTTTCAGTACATGGATATTATGTCATCTGGCAATCACTGAGCTTCATGCCACTCAGCGACATTATCTGAAAACACAGCGTCAGTTTCCACATGCACACTGACGACACTGTGATTTGACATGGGTAAACAAGAAAATAAGAAAATACAGTTTTAAGGTAAAACATTTAATTGTTATTTTGTTTATGGTTCATTTAACTGTGCCTGTCAGGTGGAATGCAAGAAAGTCTGACTATGTGGGTGAGATTGAACAAGGGAGCGTTTGTGTTGAATGTTATTTCAGATTTATTATAAAAACATTGGGGGCTTAATTTTTCTCTCTGAACGTGTCTGCGAGATATAGCTATAGGGGACTGAATTTATATCCATTTCTGAAATCATTACTGGGAATTTGTGTGTTAATATGTCCCAACCAGTCAAATGAGATTCATGTGCACTGAAGCATCCTGAATAGTGTCGGGAGTGCATCAGAGACCATATTTTCTATCCTTGGCCCGCTCCTATTTCTCATCTACATGCTGCCCCTCGTCAACATTATCTGAAAACACAGCGTCAGTTTCCACATGCACGCTGACGACACCCAGCTCTACCTCACCACCATATCTCTCGACCCCTCCACTGCCTCTAAATTGACACACTGCTTGTCCGACATCCAGTACTGGATGAGCAGAAATTTCCTCCAACTAAATATTGGGAAGACCGAAGCCATTGTCTTCAGTCTCCGCCACAAACTCCGTTCCCTAGCCACCGACTCCATCCTTCTCCCCGGCAACTGTCTGAGGCTGAACCAGGCTGTTTGCAACCTTGGTGTCATATTTGACCCTGAAATGAGCTTCCAACCAGAATATAAGAATTAGGAGCAGAAGTAAGCCATACGACCCTTCAAGCCCGCTCTGCCATTCAATAAGATCATGGCTGATCTTTCCAGCCCAATCTCCATATCCCTTGATTCCCCTAGAATCCAAAAATCTATCTCTCTCATCTTTGACTATACTCAACGACTCAGCATCCACAGCCCTTTGGGGTAGAGAATTCCAAAGATTCACAACCCTCTAAGTGAAGAAATTCCTCCTCATCTCAGTCTTAAATGGCCTACCCCTTATCCTGAGACTATGCCCCCTAGCTCTAGACTCTCCAGCCAGTGGAAACAACTCTCACCATCAACCAGTCAATCCCCCGCAGAATCTTATATGTTTCAATGAGATCACCTCTCATTCTTCTAAACTCCAGAGAGTATAGGCCCAATCTACTCAATCTCTCCTCATAGGACAACTCTTTTCATCCCAGGAATCAATCTAGTGAACCTTCGTTGCACCATCTCTAAGGCAAGTATGTCCTTCCTCAGATCAGGAGACCAAAACTGTGCACAGTACTCCAGGTGTGGTCTCACCAAATTCCTGTTTAATTGTAACAAGACTTCCTTACTCTTGCAATAAAAGTCAACATACAATTTGCCTTCCTAATTGCTTGCTGTACCTGCATGCTAACTCTCTGTGTTTCCTGCATGAGGACATCTAAATCTCTCTGAACACTAACAGTTAATAGTTTCTCACCATTTAAAAAATATTCTGTTTTTCTATTCTTCCTACCAAAGTGAATAACCTCACATTCCCCACATTATACTCCATCTGCCACCTTATTGCCCAATGACTTAACCTGTCTATATTCCTTTGCAGGCTCTTTGTGTCCTCTTCACAGCTTACTTTCCCACCTAACTTTGTATCGTCAGCAAACTTGGATACATTACACTTGGTCCCTTTATCTAAATCATTAATATAGATTGTAAATTGCTGAGGCTGAAGCACTGATCCTTGCGGCACCCCACTAGTTACAGCCTGCCAACCTGAAAATGACCCATTTATCCCTACCCTCTGTTTTCTGTCCGTTAACCAATCTGCAATCCATGCTAATATATTACCCCCAACATTTTATGTGGCACCTTATCGAATGCCTTTTGGAAATCCAATTATACTAAATCCACTGGTTCCCCTTTATCTACCCTGCTAGTTACATCCTCAATAAATTGGTTAAACATGATTTCCCTTTCATAAAACCATGTTGACACTGCCTAATCAACTATGATTTTCTAAGTGCCCTGATACCACTTCCTTAATAATGTATTCCAGCATTTCCCAATGGCTGATGTTAGGCTAACTAGCCTGTAGTTCCCTGTTTTTGTTCGCCCTCCTTTCTTGAATAATGATCCCTCCTTTCTTGAATAGCCGCACAATCACTAAGACTATTTCCACCTCCGGTGCATTGCCCGACTCCGGCCCTGCCTCAGCTCATCTGCTGCTGAAACCCTCATCCATGCCTTTGTTATCTCTAGACTTGACTATTCCAACGCACTCCTGGCCGGCCTCCCACATTTTACCCTCCGTAAACTTGAGGTCATCCAGAACTCTGTTGCCCGTGTCCTAATTCGCACAAAGTCCCGGTCACCGATCACCCCTGTGCTCGCTGACCTACATTGGCTCCCGGTTAAGCAACGCCTCAATTTTAAAACTCTCATCCTTGTTTTCAAATCCCTCCATGGCCTCGCCCCTTCCTATCTCTGTAATCTCCTCCAGCCCCACAACCCTCCAAGATATCTGCGCTCCTCTAATTCTGGCCTCTTGAGCATCCCCGATTTTAATCGCTCAACTATTGTTGACCGTGCCTTCAGTTGCCTAGGCCCTAAGCTCTGGAATTCCCTCCCTAAACCTCTCCGCCTCTCTACCTCTCTTTCCTCCTTTAGGACGCTCCTTAAAACCTACATCGTCATCTGCCCTAATATCTCCTTATGTGGATTGGTGTCAAAACATTTTTATAACGCTCCTGTGAAGCGCCTTGGGATGTTTTACTACATTAAAGGCGCGATATAAATACAAATTGTTGTTGTTGGTCGCTAATATTAATACAAAGCTAGACATGTATAAAGAGTTGTGCAATATGGGTAGAACTTGCTAAAGGACTATTTGCTCATGTTTAGTGTTGCTCTAAGATAGTTCATATTGAATATCAGGTCTGAAAAATTGGCGAGCATGAGGGAAAATGGAGTTAATGTGCAGATCAGCTATGATCTAATTGAATGGCAGAGCAGGCCAGAGGGGCTGAATGGCCTCCTCCTGTTCCTAATGTTTCTATGTTCCTAACATTTTGCTTGTAAGGACTTTGTTTAAAGGCCAGTTGTGAACAATGTGTGTAGAATTATGTGGGTAGGGAGGAAGTTATCAAAATGTGAGTATTGAACATTGGGTCAGATTTGACATTAATGAATTGAAAGAATGGAATGATTTTAAGATCTTTGTTACATTTTGGGGGTTTCCTTACTTTATTTTACTCTAGCCGTTTTAGGTTTCTATGGCCGCGATTTTGCTGAGCTCAATGGGTCCGTGGCCGGCGATGTCAGTGGCGGGTCCCGACTCCTCTATTGGCTCCATCCCGCTCTGTGAAATGAATTTCCCTTGATGGGACTTGTTAAGCCCACCCAGCGCGTTTCCCGGCCAATTAGAGGAAGCGGGTCTGGTGACATCATTTGATGACACGTCATCAGCCAGTTTCCTTAAAGGGACCATGGCCAACTTTATTTTGACAGTTGTGCTCTCAGTGTTCTACAGCATTGAGGTGCAGCAAACACTGACAAGCACTGCACAAAGGCACAGTGCTCCACCCAGGCTCTCCCATGATCCCTCCATATGCTTATGGAGGGAGTCACAGCACGCAGGAAGGTCCTCTTCTCTTCCCATGGGCGGAAGAGACCTCCCCAGGAGATCAACACAGCCTGGTTGCACATTGCAGAGGTGGGCACAAGCAGGGATGTGGTCAGGAGGGTGCAGTGCTGCAAACATTTCAATGATCTCAGTAGATCACGAAACATTAGTACAAAGCCGCACTCAACCTCATCCTGCTGTGCCTCTCATCACATCCCCATCACTCTGCCTTCCCTACCCTACTCCTACACATCCTTACTCACACCAACTTACCTTGCACCGTCACCCATCCCTCTCTATCTACATTATCACATCCCCTAATACTAGCCACCCCTCACACTCACCCTCATCCTAGTGCAATCATACAAACTAACAACACACACAAGGGTAGGCACTTGGGTGTTTTATGCAATGTTCATGTAAAGTTTCTGTTAATGTGGTGTCAAACATTGAAACCTTTATTTTCAACACTTTGCGTTCTTGGACAGATTTGTGTGCACCTTTGGAAGTGATTTAGTGAGTTGCAGTGAATGGTGAGACATAGCGGTACCCCCCGCAATGGTCATGAGTGTGAAAGGAATGGCTTGGGCATTGTAGCACTGCTTTATGGTGTTGGTGTGGAGTGGTGCCAACCTGGCGCATCATGTGGCAGCTAGGGTGTACTGCGCCAAGTGAAGTAAGTCTGGCCATGGTGAAGCCTAGCCTCCCGGACAGCAATGTGGTCGGGTGCTGATGCCTTCTGTCCTGTGCAGCATCAGTTGATTGCGGAGAAGGTTTGTGTTGTTGTTGGTGCTGCTGGTGTGCTTGGTGCTACTGGTGTTGGGGCTAATCGTGGTGGGATTCTGAGGACCAAGATGAGAGAGTATAAAGGGCACCCATGCTGATGGAATAGATGGCAGGTGAAGTAGAGATGACAGAAGCGATCTGTCAATGGTGAAAGAGGTAATGAGATCAGACTGGATGGAGACTTGTGTAAAGACTTGCAGCATGGAATTGCAGTGAGGAAGAGCTTGTGGCTGAGGGAAGATATCTCTGTAAAGTGGGAGCTTTTACTTTACATTTGAAGCTGTCAACTCAACAGCTGATTCAATGGCCACTGAACTCCTGCCTTAGCTTGACAGACGTGGTCCACGACCAGCGTGGACCCCATGGGTGAGCTGTCGAATGCAAAAGGTAAGCTGACAATCATTCTTAAATGGCTCTAAACAAGCTACTAATTACCTGAATTGGGTCCCGCGCCGCTGCGTGTCAGGTCTGCTCAGAACTGACAGACCCAACATTTGGGAAAGGCGCATGGCGACAGGTTCACAGCGGGGTCCCGACCCGCTGGGGAAATAAACACTTTCCCACCTGACCTGCCACCGATCGCGCCCGCTGACCCCCCGCAAGATTCCGGCCTAGGTCTCAGGTCATTCTCGTGTCTGAGCCACAGCTCCCTATGTCTCACTTGTCCAGATACTGGAGCAATGTTGACTATGTGCCCAGGGAATAAACACAAAGCCCTCTTCAGTTTATTTCCGTTTCTGGTCTAATCAGTTGCCCCTACCTGATCCTCTTTGCCTTTGGGAAGTGGCAGAATAACACAGCCTCTCGTTTTTGACTGAAGCTTTAACTTCCAAATTTGTGAAATAGCAATAGAATAAGTGAATAGTAGCAGTGACGATCCAGGTCTTTGTTCCCCCCTGTTCCGAGTTAAGTTAAAGTTACCCCCAATGGCTCTGAAAATTCTTTGGTCAGTACCAGAGTTTGCGGGGCCACCGGGAAGATGTTTGGTTTACATGGGTCAGGTGGGCACAAGCAACATTTTGGGTGCACCTCTCACACAAACCTGCACATGACGGCCAGAAACTCTGACGCCCGCCCACTCCTGGGGGTGTTGTCCAGGCCCCCTGCCAACCCCTGGCCATGGTTCTATCAGGCTCCTGAGTACTCACTTGGAGAACCGGCCACCACTAGTATACCAGATCCCCTTCCATACATAGGAGCGAGAACTCCAGGCTTAGGGAGCCCCCATTCCTGGTTCTACCCCCAGCTGTCAGTTGCCATGTAAGGGGCAAACAGAAGTTTCTCCTTCATGGAGTCCGAGGCCCAATGTGTGCCACATAATGTGGGCGCTGAACTGAATTCTGGAGGCTATGCCTTTCAAGAAGTAGCTAAACATCAGTTTCACTGCTGCTTTGATGCTCAGTTTCACCTGTGTGCGCAAGTCTCTTTTGTTTCCCAACCCTTTAACACAATATCGGTTCTGACTGACGCTCATATTCCAGAGTCTCTATGTTCATGAGCAATCAAGTACAAGCCTGATTTGAAGAAAATAGTGAGAAATGAAACATGTCAAATGTTGCATTGATTTGGCAGCTGACTAGACCTTGTGCAATGCAGGCATATCATTGCCATTAAAGTGTGAATGTCATTGAGCATCCCGTTGTTACTGCCAGTATTGGTGATGTTTCATTATTTATCAGTAGAAGCGATGGAAGTTTGTTCCTTATTCTTGGTCCTTGTTAGTTGCTAGGATTACTGCAATTTTTGGAAACTAACTTTTAATTAAAACAATGGCAGACTGGAATCCTGTTGACAGCAAAGGTTACACTGAAAATATTTCTACATTTAGTAATATTTTACTTGAAGGTGCTTTTAAGGTTGTCCACAGATGCATGGTTTTCACACTAATGGCAGCACTTCGGAACATAAATGACCCGACCTCTGAGCAGCCGACAGCGACAAGGATCCACTTTTTGGTGTCACCCTTCCAAATGTCAGGCTTTTTGTCAAATAAAAAAAATTTAGCTCTTGAGATTTGAGAGGTTGGCTTTCCCTGCATTAGTAGATCTCCCGTGGTATTGCAGATGTTAGGTTGGAGGTTATGCTATGGCAGCTGGTGGGGAGGAGGTAGAAGGAGTATTTGGGTGGACTAGGGTATGGGAGAACCTGGGGACATGGATGGAGGAGTAGGGGGACTGGGGTGGGGCCATGAGGGGTTGAGATCTGGAGGGGGGGCTTCAAGGGGATAGGAGTTGGGAGCACTTTGGGGGAACTGGGTTGAGACCATGGGGGGGTGGGATGTGAGACTAGTGAGGGTCAGGTTTTAATGTTTTTGGAGGATAAAAGGATTATAATGACATACCTTTCATCCCTACTGAAATGGGTCTAAATATATTTTGGTGGCAGAATTTGACTCCATATGAGACTGACAGAACATTGAAACCAAATTAATTGTCTGTATGCAAAGAAAGACAAGATATTAACCCGTGGGATGGAAATGCGATGTACAGTTGGATTTTTGAGGTGTTTATTATGTTATAAGTTTTATTTATAAAGATGTACAGTGTGAGGAAGTAACATGGTCATTGGAAGAACTTGGAAACAACTTTTTAAAGAGATGTGCTCGGAGGCAATGAAACTAGTGTTGAAGTGTTTTTTGTTTGCTTGCTGGGAAATCGAAACCAATCAGAATGTTCAGGATGTTACGGAAATGTCAAAACTTTCTCCGTGCCCTAACATGCAAACAGGTGTCGGGGTTTCCATCCAGGAAGCGTCTGCTATGCCATGGGAGCCCGCTTGTCCCATGCAAATGCAGTGCCCTCCCACTGGCCCCAGCATCCTATGGAGGGGTCAGTGCTAGAGGGTATCTGCGGGCACGATCCCCATGCAACTGCCAGGATCACGACCCATGGATTTGCAAGCACAATATTCCCAACCACCAGTAATGGCTAAGAGACTAAGGGGGAAAAATTCGGTAGCGACCATTTTGGGGTGCTAACATTACCTGGGCACAAACTTTAGCACCTGGCGCTAATTAGTGCCGGCGACCGCAAAATTATTTTAGCGCCCAAGAGGGAGGTGGAGCACTAAATCAAACGGTCCACTTTCTTCTTGGAGCGCTAACCCCGAATATCGGGGCGGAGACTTCAGCAGCGCTGCACACTGGGCCGTGTAGTGCTGCCGCGTTCAAAGGCTCCTTCCCTCCTTTAAAGGGAAGGGCCATCGCTGCAGGCTCTGCAATTTAAAAAGTACCTACCTGGACCACCAAGGCAGCCGCTATCCCGCGCTACCAGCCCGGCACTCAAGCAGAGTGCCGGGCTGATCGATCGCGGGCAGGAAACCGCGAAAAAAACACCAACAGGAAAAGTAATTTTATTTTTTACTTACCTCGGCCACCTCGCCTTTAATTATCGCCCCCGAAGCGGTCGGCTGCCCAATGCACGCCTCCTGTAGCTGTCGGTGTTTTTGACCGGCGCTGCTGTAAGGGGCAACAGTCAATTTCGGGTCTGGGGCGCTTCCGGGGCGATGCGCACGGCGATGACGTCACGATCTCTGAGTGAAGAATATGGCGGAAGTCGAGGTCAGCACCACACTCGGATTTGCGACCCATTGGCGCCCCCGTGGGCGCTAACGAGAGGTGCAAAGGCACCCAATTTTTCCCCAAATATGGCAACTGTGTTACATGCAGCAGTGACACTGGGAGAACTCCCTGCTGTCCTTTGAATGGTGCCACAGGATCTTTAACGTCCAACTGAACTATTGGAACAGTGGACAGTGCGTCCAACAATGCAGCACTCCCTCAGTACTGCACTGGAGCCTGAGCTTACATCAAACACCCCAATAAAGGGGAGGAGAGGGGTGGAAATAATAGCAATCAGAAGAAAAGAAAAGGAGGGGATAAGAGATAACATAAATACTCAAAAGTATGAGAAAAGTGCCATCAGAGCATATGGGCAGGGTTCGTTAGTTACCCCAGTATGACTTCTGTACACGAATACATGTAGCATATGAAATAAAACAAATGAGTTAGAAGCACAAATTCAGCTTAAAGGGTATATTGCAGTAGCTATTACTGAGAGCTGGCTACAAGCTGGGCATGACAGGGAGCGAAATATTCCAGGCTATAAGATCTTCAGAAAGGACAGGGACATTGAGAAAGGAGGAAGGAGTAGCAATATTGATAAAACACAATTACCGCAGTGGAAAGAATATCAGTAAGGGTGAACAAGTAGTGGAAACTATATGGGTAGAACTAAGGAACAGTAAACAGTGCTAGACCCTGCTGAG
The DNA here is from genome assembly GCA_030390025.1 of Squalus acanthias. Taxonomy (NCBI): domain Eukaryota; kingdom Metazoa; phylum Chordata; class Chondrichthyes; order Squaliformes; family Squalidae; genus Squalus; species Squalus acanthias. The sequence continues at coordinate 211,896 of JASTWF010000140.1, read as the reverse complement.
AGTTGTTTACACGCCTCTTGACAGTAGTGATGTAGTGGGAAGCATGTGGCAGAAACAATGGGGTTATATTGGGCGATTTTAATTTTCACTTAGACTGGAAGAAGCAGAAGAGCTCAAGTAGTAAAGGTAACACATTTCTAGAATGTATTTGGGAGAGTTTTCTGGAACAGTGGGGTAGAAATTGGTCTTCGTGGGCCTGGTTTCCGGGCAGAAAACGGGGCGAAAAGAACCAGTTTCGGGGCGCAATGTCTCACGCCCGATTGTGGCAGCATTAAGGATGCCACCAAATTGGCAAAGGCGGCTTTAAAGGCGTCCAGACAACTCCTTTACACAAGCCTTAGGCTCCTTAAATATGTCAATGAGGGGCCTAACTCCAGTTTAAGGACTTTTTCAGGAAATTAATTGGCACAGAGGTCAGGCCTTAAAGGGACTGCTGGAGGCCTCCACCAAAACGGTAATTTAGTTTTGGTAAATTCACCTTCCTGTGGAACCGGGAGTAGCTGGAATGCTCCTCCTGGCTCCACAGCACTTCTGAAAGCCACTGGCCTCCTACTGTTCTCCTCCCCTTCCCCTCCAGGGACTTACCTGAGGGATGCTGCCGGAGAGGCAAGAGGCACAAATTGGATCGTGGCTAAGCACTGAGCTGCCTCTGGAGGTGCGACAGGCATCAGCATATCGCCACAATTCTTAAAATAAGGCCCAAGGTCCAATTTTGGGTGAGCCTCGGGCTTCCGAGTTTGGACATGCGTCATCAATATTGCACCCGGAATCGATAACACAACTGGCCATACTGGATTTAGTGATGAATAACAAACCAAAATAAGTTAATAATCTTACTGTCAGGGAACACCTTGCAAATAGTAACTTTAATATGATTGCATTTGATGTTTGGTTTGAGAGGGAGAAGGGAGAATCACAAACCAAGGTTTTAAATTTAAGTAAGGTGAAATTCAAACTGATGAGAAATAAATTGACCATAGTAAACTGGGCTGGGCAGTTAATGGGTAAACCTATGGACAAACTGTGAAATATGATACAAAACCAGTAGATACCCCTAAAAAATAAAAGCTCCACTTGTGTACTTAAGTAACCATAGTCAACAGTATCAAGCTCAAAGACAAATGCAAGGAAAAGTGGAAATCCAGAGGACTGCGAGAGCTATAAAAAGCAACAAAGAGAAACAAAGCAACTAATAAGAGGTGCAAAAAGAATATGAAAAAAACTTGCGAGGGATATTAAATCCAACAGTAAAAGTTTTTATCAATATTTTAAGTGGTAAGGGGGAATTTGGACCCATTAAAGATAGATGCGGGTGAGACCATAATGTATGATAAAGATATGGCAGACTTATTAAATTAATAATTTGTATCCTTTTTCACAATGGAGAAAGAGGACAAAATACCAGTAGTAAATGGGAACCTAAAAATAAGTCGGTGGGGTGGGGGGGGGGGAGAACTTAATATAAGTTTAAAAATTGGTGATGGAGAAAATAATGGGATCTCTCGGATCTAATGGTTTCCACCCTAGGGTATTAAAAGAAATTGGTGAGGAAATTGCAGATGTGTTAGTCCAAATTTTCCAAAGCTCTTGAGATTCAGGAATTGTGCTTTTCAATTGGAAAATTGCGAATGTCACTCCATTATTTAAGAAGGAAGAGAAACCAGGTAACTACAGACCTGTCAGTTTAAAATCAATTGTAGGGAAGTTACTGAAAACTATCAAGAGACAGAGTGACTGAGCACTTTGCAGAGAACACTGAGCAAAGAAAGTCAACATGGATCTGTGAAGAGTAGGCCGTGTATGACTAATCTAGTTGAATTTTTTGAGGAGTTGACTAGCATGTTGGATATGGGAGTGTCTATACATGTTGTGTATACATTTTCCAGAAGACAATTGATGAAGTTCCACGCAAGTGATTATTAGCAAAAATGAAAGCGCACAGAATTGGAGGCAATCTTATGACATGGGTCGGTAATTGATTGGGAGGTAAGAGACAGAGCGTAGGGGTAGGTATGAAACTTAGTGTACCTATATAATTAAAGACTTGCAAGCATTCATAGCATCACACCTCTCAATGGTGTCACATTTCTCAAAAGAAGTCATAGGGCAAAACATTGTAATTAGTTCAAACCACCACAATCTGTTATTAATGTTGATTTATTTTAAATATCCAATTTATTAAATGTAAAACAATTAAAACCAACTGCCATTTATTAGACTGACAGGAAAAGCTACCAATCAGCAGCCAGTAACTACCGCAAAACTGACCAATCAAATCACTCAATTTTTTATCCCAGCTGCCATTCATACACCAGCAAGTACCACAAAGCCAATCAATCAAATTACTTGAAAAACATTGCTCCACTTTCTTTAACCAGCTGTGCTGCTTCCTGACTAAGTACACATCTAAAAAAATTACATGTTAAAAAAAACTCAAAGAAATCAGTAAACCTAGCCATATATCTACATAAAATTACATAGCAGAGAAACAGGCCACTCAGCTGGTGTTTATGCTCCACACGCGCCTCCTCCCACACTATTTATTTCATCTCACCCGATCAACATATCCTTCTATTCCTTTCCCCCTAATATGCTTATCTAGCTTCCCTTTCAATGCATCTATGCTGTTCACCTCAACCACTCCATGTGGTAGCAACTTTCACATTCTAACCACTCTCTGGGTAAAGAAGTTTCTCCTGAATTCCCTATTGGATTTATTAGTGACTATCTTATATTGATGGCCCCTAGTTTTGGACTCCCCCACAAGTGGAAACATCGGCCAGAATTCTTACTTTGAAGAGGGTGCGGGTTTGCGAGCAGGTGGGCTGTTAAAAGTGCTGAAATTAACAGTGTGTCAGGAAACCGGCTTCACCTCTGGCTCCTTCCAGGGATCTGCTGGAGACATTTGCAGGATCTTGCAGTCGGCCGCCCACAAATGCATCACCCAGGTGACCGATGTCATGTTTCACAAGTCAGGCACTTATGTACACTTTGCCACTGATGAAGCTAGTCTTACTGAGCAGGTGCTTGGCTTTGTGGCTCTGGCTGGCTTCCCACAGGTGCAGGGTGTCTTCGACTACACACGTGCCCATCAAGGCACCCCCAGATCACCCAGGAGTGTTCGTGAAACGTAAGGGCTTCCACTCCCTCAATGTGCAGCTCGTCTCCAACTGCCAGATTCCCAGGGAGCTGTCATGATTCATTCACCCTGCGCCAGTCCACCCTCCCTCAGCTCTTCACACCTCTGACCAGACTTACTGGCTGGCTGCTTAGAGACAAGGGGTATCCATTATAATCAAAGTCAGATGATGACAAGGTGTGTCATAGAGCAAGCATTTGGGATGCTGAAGATGCGCTCAGATGCCTGGACAGATCTGGAGGAGCCCTTTAATACGCACCAGCCAGGGTCTCCAAAATGATCATCATATGCTGCGCTCTGCACAACACAGCACAGCAGCAAGGATTGGAGCTGCAGGAGGAGCAAGGCGCAGAGCCTCTTCGGAGCAGGAGGAGGATGAGGAGGAGGAGCAGCAGGGACACGAGGAGGAGAAGGAGGAGGAACAACCTAAAGTGGACATGGCACCAGCAGTGGCGCATATTGATGCCCGGGAGGCCCAGGATGGCCTAATAATGGTATTATTTAGTTAAATTGTACCAGTGCACCTATATGGCACCCAGATGCTGACCATCTCTCCCCACCTCCCACCACCACAAAGCAGTCCTAAAATGACCAAACCATTCCTGTCACAAACACCCATTGCTTGAAGTTAAGTAATGTCTTACCATTCACTCCAACTGACAAGGCCAGTGGTGCAAAGAAATACATTTTTGTGGCTCATAACTTCAACAGAAACTTAATCCTCTAACATTTTATGACACACCCATGTGCATCCCCTTGTGCATCTACAATTGTGTCCGTTTTCTTTTTCTACTACTTCTACAATGTGCAACCCCTGTGGCTTCAGCAGAGGCAGAGGCAGGCTGCTCACTTCCCTGCACTAACTGCTTAGACACCTTTGGCGGACGTCCTCTGGGCTTTAAGAACATAAGAAATGGAGCAGGCATAGGCCATATGGCCCATCGAGCCTGCTCCGCCATTCAATAAGATCATGGCTGATCTTTGACCTCAACTCCTCTTTCCCACCAGATCCCCATATCCCTTGATTCCCCTAGAGTCCAAAAATCTATCTATCTCAGCCTTGAATATACTCAACGACTCAGCATCCAGCGCCCTTTGGGGTAGAGAATTCCAAAGATTCACAACCCTCTGAGTGAAGAAATTCCTCCTCATCTCAGTCTTAAATGGCCTACCCCTTATCCTGAGACAATGCCCCTAGTTCTAGACTCTCCAGCCAGGGGAAACAACCTTTCACCATCTACCCTGTCAATACCCCTCAGAATCTTTCAATGAGACCACCTCTCATTCTTCTAAACTCCAGAGAGTATAGGCCCAATCTACTCAATCCCTCCTCATAGGACAACTCTCTCATCCCAGGAATCAATCTAGTGAACCTTCGTTGCACCGCCTCTAAGGCATGTATGTCCTTTCTCAGATAAGGAGACCAAAACTGTGCACAGGTGTGGTCTCACCAAAGCCCTGTACAATTGTAGTAAGACTTCCTTACTCTTGTACTCCAACCCCCTTGCAATAAAGGCCAACATGCCATTTGCCTTCCTAATTGCTTGCTGTATCTGCATGCTAACTTTGAGTTTCCTGTACGAGGACACCTAAATCTCTCTGAACACCAACATTTAATAGTTTCTCACCATTTAAAAAATATTCTGTTTTTCTATTCTTCCTACCAAAGTGAATAACCTCACACTTCCCCACATTATACTCCATCTGCCACCTTATTGCCCACTCACCTGTCTAGATTCCTTTGCAGGCTCTTTGTGTCCTCCTCACAGCTTACTTTCCCACCTAGCTTTGTATCATCAGCAAACTTGGATGCATTGCACTTGGTCCCTTCATCTAAGTCATTAATATAGATGGTAAATAGCTGAGGCCCAAGCACTGATCCTTGCGGCGCTCCACTAGTTACAGCCTGCCAACCTGACATGTTTATCCCTACTCTCTGTTTTCAGTCCATTAACCAATCCTCTATCCATGCTAATATATTACCCCCAACCCTATGAGCCCTTATCTTGCGTAGCAACCTTTTATGTGGCACCTTATTGACTGCCTTTTGGAAATCCAAATATCCACTGGTTCAACTTTATCTACCCTGCTAGTTACATCATCAAACAATTCTAATAAATTTGTTAAACACAATTTCCCTTTCATAAACCATGTTGACTCTGCCTAATCATATTATTATTTTCTAAGTGCCCTGTTACCACTTTCTTAATAATGGTTTCTAGCATTTTCCCGACTACTAATGTCAGGGTAATTGGCCTATATTTCCCTGTTTTCTCTCTCCCTCCTTTCTTGAATAGCGGGGTTACATTTGCTACCTTCCAATCCGCTGGGACCATTCTAGAATCTAGGGAATTTTGGAAGATCACAACCAATGCATCCACTATCTCTGCAGCAACCTCTTTTAGAACCCTAGGATGTAGTCCATCAGGTCCAGGGGATTTGCCGGCTATTAGTCCCATTAGTTTCTCTAGTACTTTTTCTCTACTGATATTGATTACTTTAAGTTCCTCACTCTTATTAGCCCCTTGGTTCCCCACTATTTTTGGTATGCTTTTTGTGTCTTCTACTGTGAAGACAGATACAAAATATTTGGGGGCGATTTTCTCACTGGAGGCAAGATAGAGGCGGGTTTCAGTTTGGGTGGGTTTGAAACCTGCCTCCACTGATAGTTTTAAAAAAATTGCGATTTTCCCATGGTTGGCCACTTGATTTCAGAGGTGTGGGATGCCCTTGGTCAATTAGTGTTTTGGGACTGAAACTCGCCTCTGCTGACATCATTTTTCCAGTCTGATTTTATGGCTTCTTACTGCCTTGGCTCATTCCACAGGATTTCTGCCTATGCTGCACCACCTGCAACATATTCTGAGAAACCACTGTGTCCAATTCCAAGGCAAGGGCCTCCCCGAAGCTCTCGGATGAGGCGCTGCAAATGTTGTTTCAGGGGGTGACAGCTAGCAGGGAGCTGCTCTTCCACTCATCTGGGAGGAAGAGGCCTCCCAAAGAAACCAAGGCTGTGTGGGTACAGCTGGCAAGGGATATAACCTCCAGATCTGTGTGCAGATTGGGAGAATGTTTCTGTGTATTGATGAAATGCCATCCCTGTTGGAAAGCATTAAAATGATTTGATGCCAAAATGTTGGCATTATGGCATCTGTTCTTTCGCCTTAGGCAGCTCCACATTGCGGGCGAGTGAAAGGAGGCCAGAGAGTCATGTCCATTGTCAATGATGGCTTAGGATTGTAAGGTGTTTGGTTTCCTCGTCTTTACAAGGGTTCTTTGACTCTGGGTTTTACAGGAACAAAATGGTAGACGACACAAAGGTTTAGGTTCAACCCCAAACTGTTAATTTATTAAAACCAACAAAACACAGACAAAAACCTGCTGAGATTTGGCTGAAACTTACAATCACCCATCCGGCCGGTCGTTACCGTTGTGGATTGTAGGCCTGGATCGGAGATGACCTGTCCTCATCCTCCTTTATCTGACTGCAGCTGCCTACACCGCGTAAATCCCTTGTAGAGTCAACTGATACTTACAATCACCCGTCCGGATGGTCGTGGCCGACGTCGATTGCAGGCTGGGAGCTGGAGATGACCGCTTTCCCTTCCTTCTTACACCTGGCTGTAGTCAGAGCTAGCTTCCGAGAGAGCTTCCGAGAGAGCTTCCGAGAGAGCTTCCGAGCGAAAGAGAGAGCTTCCGAGCGAAAGAGAGAGCTTCCCAGAGAGAGCTTCCGAGAGCGAGAGCTTCCCAGAGAGAGCTTCTGAGCAAAAGAGAGCGAGAGCTGTGGTGTGTTTCCTTCTTACAGCTCTGCCGTCATGCCTTTTCAAGACTGGGCCTTCCCCCAACTCTTGTTTTCCAATATACACCTAGTAATCCAAACAACAGGATGTGTACAGGGCTGAGGGATGGAAGACAATTCCTTATCTTGTTTGCCCCACCCTGTGATACATATTTAATGTGATTTAGTCTTACTGCTGATGTGTTTTGCCCAAGGTTAAAGTGTTTTCCAGGAAGTCCATTGTTCCAGCGAAACTGGCATCGTTGTCTTATCCATTGAAGATCCATCGAAACCCATTAAAACACAAAGGGGTAAAAATTCACTTGGTTGCGCCTCCCGTTAGCGCCTTAAGAGGGCGCTAATGGGGCGCAAAGCCGCTAACGCCCGGGCACAGCGATGTTTGCGCCGCTCGAGAACTTAACTTGAGATTGTGCGGCAGCGCTAAAACTTACCGCTGCGACCACCTGCGCGCGCAGATTGTGACGTCATTCCATGGTGCAACGCCCTTGTGGCGCCCCGTAGCGGAAATTGAGTGGCGCCCCCTGCCTTACCGCCTGGCGCTTCCAACGACCAGAAGACTGGAACGCTATCAATCGCTGTGGGGCTGGGGGGGGCGCTATTTAAAGGGGGCCTCTTCCTGTCTTTTATTGTTGGTGGCATTTTTGAACTACGCATTCTGAGAGAGAGAGGGAGAGACTTCTGGAGAGATTCAACGTTGTGTGAAGGTGTTTTGGGTACTGAGCAGCACTTTGCAGGTTCATTTTGATTTGCCATTCCTTGTATCGATTTAGCAGAGACTGTGGGAGCTGCACTCTGAGCTCTTTGCCTGGTACGCTCCATTGTTCTTTCCAGCACATTTGATGTGCAAGTCTCTCCAGGCTGAGATTCAAGGCAGCAATGAACAGGATGTGGATGGAAAGCAAGATTAACCATCCCCTTTAAGAACTGGCCCGTGCCATTGTGTGTGTGTTCCATTGCTGACTGACATTACATGAGCTTCGCCAGCGCTCCGAGTTAGCGCCTCACTGCTCGGCCTTTGCGCCTTAAGAGAGGTGTGCAGCGCCTGCTTTAGCGCTCCACTCACCTCCCGGGGCGGTAAAAGTGAAGTTTCCTGTCAGTACCGATAATTAGCGCCAGGCGCTAATATTTGCGTCCGGACGATATTTGCGCCCCAAATGGGGCGCGACCTAATTTCTACCCCAAAGTCTCATTGTCCAAAGTTAAATCACCTATTCACCGTTAAATCACCTATCGAGACGCTCATTGTTTCAGTTAAACTCAGAGCATTGTCCAGATGTTAATTTTTCCCATCAAAACCAATCATGATTCAAGGCCTCACAGTTCAATGTCAATGTCCTTTTCAGAGTTAATCAAAAGTCAAAGCTTTCATTGTCCAGAATCAATGTGTTCTCCAAGAACTACAGACTTTAATGACTGGCACCTTTTCTGTGCCTCGAAGTTTAACCGTTTCATGCACTTACCACTGGACCAAACAGGCTTGCAGCATTTTAAAATCTACAGGACAGGATGGAGCCAAGGACATGTGCCAACTTGGGCAACCTATGCAAATCTGGCCATGATAAGTTCATCCCTTGCATTCCGGGCAGCCATGTGTTCATGTGTTGCCGCTGCTGCTGGTCACTACACCGGCGCTCTGACCTCCTCCTGCTCCTCCTCCTCCTCCTGCTCCACCTGCTCCTCCTCCAGATCCTCCTCCTCATCAGTCTCCTTCTCCTCCTCCTCCTCGTCCTCATCTGAGGTCCATGGAGAAAGAAAACAAATGGTTCTCATGCTGCTTGCAGATGCCTCCATTGGGGAAGCGCTCATTGCAAGCGGGGAGAGGGTCTTCCAAGGAGGTCCCACAGTTGGTAGATTCAAGCTGCAGCACCTCCGACCTCGGAAGGCCTTCTAAAAGTGCTCAAAGACCTTTTAAAGCAAAGTTCTGGCACCTGCAAATAATCCTTGATGAAATAAACGATGTATTGTTGGACCTGCAGCTGTGAGGAGACCACCCACGAGTCAACCCGCCAGGTTTAGCTGGCATGGTTTAGGAGGGTCGTGGAACACGCCGAAATGCTCGAAAAATTACGAGGGCCTCTCAAAATAGGCTTAGAGAGGCCCTTAATGAGCATTTAATGATGTTAACTAGTGCTATGGCCAGCTGGAAGCGGGTCCGTTTCCCGACCTCCAAAACCGGCACCGGCAAAATCCCGCGGAGGCAGGTTGGAGGCGGGTTCCGAACCCGCCCTCATTGTTTCGATTTTCCCACCTTTCCCGCCTCCAAACCCGCCTCCTCCGACATCAGAAAATTGCCCCCTTTGTTTAAAGTCTCTGCCATTTCCTTATTCCCTATTATAATTTCACATGTCTCAGCCTCTAAGGGACCAATGCTTACTTTTGCTACTCTCTTCCTTTTGACATACTTGTAGAAGCTCTTACAATCTGTTTTTATATTTCTTGCTAGTTTACTCTCATATTCTATTTTCTCCCTTTTTATCTATTTTTTGGTCATCCTTTGCTGGTTTCTAAAGCTCTCCCAATCCTCAGGCTTACTATTGTTCTTCACAACATTATAAGCCTCTTCTTTTGATCTAATACTATCCTTAACTTCTTTAGTTAGCCACAGATAGTTCACTCTTTCCATGGAGTTTTTATTTTTCAATGGAATGTATATTTATTGAGAATTTTGGAATATCTCTTTAAATGTTTGCCACTGCTTATCTACCGTCATACCTTTTAATCTAATTTCCCAATCTACTTTAGCTAACTCGTCCCTCATACCTATGCAATTGGCTTTATTTAAGTTTAAGACTCTCATTTCCAACTGAATTATTTCACTCTCAAAATCAATGTGAAATTTTATATTATTATGATTACTCTTCCCCAGAGGATCCTTTATATGAGATTACTAATTAACCCTGTCTCATTACGCAATACAAGATCTAAAATAGCCTGTTCTCTGGTTGGATCCATGATGCATTGTTCTAGGAAACTGTCTCAAATGCATTCCATGAACTCGTCCTCCAGACTACCTTTGCCAATTTGATTTGCCCAGTCTATATGAAGATTAAAGTAATTGTATTACCTTTGTTACAAGCTCCTGTTATTTGTTGATTAATACTCTGTCCAACGGTATAGCTACTGTTAGGGGGCCTATATACTACTTCCACCAGTGTTTTCTGTCCCTTGTTATTTCTTATCTCCACCCATACTGATTCTACTTCCTGATCTTCTGAGCCAAGATCCTTTCTCACTACTATCATTATGTCATCCTTTATTATCAGGGCTATCCCCCTCCTTTTCCATTCTGCCTGTCTAAGCATCAAGTACCCTGGAATATTTAGTTCCCAACCTTGCTCATCTTGCAACCACGTCTCTGTAATGGCTATTAGATCAAAATTGAGAGGTCGCACAACACCAGGTTATAGTCCAACAGTTTTATTTGAAATTACAAGCTTTCGGAACTATCGCTCCTTCCTCAGGTGAAGTAAATTGGATACAGAATCGTCAGAGCATATATAGATGGAAAAAAAAGCATGTGTACTTTACAATTGCAGACCAATAAATTAAATCATCCTGACTATCTGCCGAGGTGTGATAAAGTTAATTAAGTCAGCCAGGAAGGTACCACATCAAAAGACATAGCAAGATACAACTGAGACAATGAGGTGAAGTCGCAGGGGTTCTAACGTGTCAAAAGCTGCCGTCTGTATGTAAAACGAAAAGCTTTAAAAAAAAAAAATTTACTTTTTTACTGGGAAAATTTTTACTTTTTTACTGGGAATCACATCTGTGAACAAGCTAACGACGACTCGAGTCCGGATCACGTCATGTATCGTGACATAAACCCAAGATCCCGATTGAGACCGTCTTCATGAGTGCAGAACTTGGCTATCAGTTTCTGCTCGATGATTTTGCGTTGTCGTGTGTTTCTAAGGTTGCCTTGGAGAACGCTTACCCGCAGATCCGAGGCTGAATGTCCTTGACTGCTGAAGTGTTCCCCGACTGGGAGGTAACAATCCTGCCTGGCGATTGTTGCGCGGTGCTCGTTCATACGTTGTCTCAGTGTCTGCATGGTCTCGCCGATGTACCATGCCGCGGTGCATTCTTTCCTGCAACGTATGAGGTAGACAACGTTGGCCGAGTCACATGAGTATGTACCATGTACCTGGTGGGTAGTGTCCTCACGTGTGATGGTGGTTCTCCAAGGCAACCTTAGAAACACACGACAACGCAAAATCATCGAGCAGAAACTGATAGCCAAGTTCTGCACTCATGAAGACGGTCTCAATCGGGATCTTGGGTTTATGTCACGATACATGACGTGATCCGGACTCGAGTCGTCGTTAGCTTGTTCACAGATGTGATTCCCAGTAAAAAAGTAAAAATTTTCCCAGTAAAAAAGTAAATTTTTTTTTTTTAAAGCTTTTCGTTTTACATACAGACGGCAGCTTTTGACACGTTAGAACCCCTGCGACTTCACCTCATTGTCTCAGTTGTATCTTGCTATGTCTTTTGATGTGGTACCTTCCTGGCTGACTTAATTAACTTTATCACACCTCGGCAGATAGTCAGGATGATTTAATTTATTGGTCTGCAATTGTAAAGTACACATGCTTTTTTTTCCATCTATATATGCTCTGACGATTCTGTATCCAATTTACTTCACCTGAGGAAGGAGCGATAGTTCCGAAAGCTTGTAATTTCAAATAAAACTGTTGGACTATAACCTGGTGTTGTGCGACCTCTCAATTTTGTCCACCCCAGTCCAACACCGGCATCTCCGCATCATGACCACTATTAGATCAAAGCCATTTATCTCTATTTTGGAGCCTGTGAGGGCCCCGCCAAAGACTGCTCCTCCTGAACCTGTGCAGGGGCAGACTTGGCCATTGGGATCCGAGGCAGCATGTGGGGCTCTGACTGAGGGGGGAGCAACGGGGGAGAACTGGGAGTGATTTGAACAGAGCCCCCACTTCCATGTCCTCTCTCACCATCATCCCTCTCATGGCCCACCTGCACTTCCCTGCTAGCAAGTAGCTAGAAAGCGTTCTGCTGCACATCAGTGAGGCGATGAACAGCCAACTCTAGGTTTCTATCCATCCTAGGCATGGCTGCAATCAGAGTCTGCAAGCTGCTGTTCATAGCCAGCTTGCACTCGTTTGACTGGCGCATTTGATGATCCATGCAGGTGGAAGAGCACATTGTCGCCATCGCCTGCGATATCGTGCTGCTCATGTTGGAGATGGACTCCTCCATTCTCCCTACAATCGCACACATCGCAGCTGGAAAAGCTGTCAGAGCCTCCCGCATTTTTTGCTGCTCCTCAAGAATCATCCATTTTGTCGACGGCCTCCGAGGTTCAGCATCTGCATCCAGCTGAGCAGAGCTTGGAGCATCCTGCACCCTCCAGTGAGGACTCTCCATTGCTGTCCCTGTCTCCACCATCTGCTCTTGCTCACATGTGATGTGTGAGACAGCAGGTAACAACACTACTCTCTCTCTTACTGGGCCCACCAACATGTGCGTAGCTGCGCTGGTGCTGGGTGCGCATGGGTCGTGTGACGGTGCAGCCTCAGAGACCGCGATGAGTCGTCTTCCTCCTCTGGCTGGACAGTGGGGTGGGGGGCACTTGATGGGCCTGTGGGAGAGTAAAGACATGAATTAGAACTGTTATGATAAGAATGTTTTAAGTCACCATTATGTACATGATCATATTTCACTGGCTGCTGACATCAAGTCACCATGAGTGACTGTTATATACCACGTGGCTGTATGATATTTAATTCTGTCACCAGCTGGGAGGTCCCCCACTCTCCATCTCCCACTAGCAGCTCCGCAACTCCGCTGATGTCCAAGGTCTCTTCCTCTGCTGCAGTTAATGGTGTTATTACTGGAGGACCACCTCCGGTTCTCTGCCTATCCCTGGTGTTCTGCGCTCTCTTCTGCAAGGAGGGAAACAAGAGACCTTTGAGTGAGAGTCATGGAATGAGTGTAAGGGATGGATGGGCTACATCTGTAGAGGGTGACTATGAGGGAGTGGCGTGACATTGCCGAATGGCCTCCTTCTGTAACGGCTTGATTGCATTAGGATGAGGGTGAGTGTCAGTGGTGGATTGTCAGATGGGGATGTGAGTAGGTGCATAGACAGCGAGGGATGCGTGCACCTGTAAGGTAGGTTGGTGTGAGGAGTGATGTGCAGGAGCAGGCTTGGGAAGGCAGAGTCAGGGGGTTGGGGTGACACACACATCATGATGTAGGGCAATATGGCATTGCACTCACCTTCCCTGCCCTCATGAGGTCATTAAATCGCTTCCTGCACTGTATCCATGACCTGGGAACCACATTCCTGCTGCTCACTTCTTCCACGATCTCCAGCCATGCCCTCTTTGTCTCGGCTGCTGGCCTCTTCCTCCCGTCACCAGGGAAGAGGACCTCCCTGCGGGCCCTGACTCCCTGGAGCAGGATTTCTGAATCCTGGGGGCATCTTTTTGGCGCTGAGCCTGCATTTTTGCTTATCAAGCTGTATTAATGTATATACCAGCAATGAGCTTACTGTTTCAACAATGCACTCCTTCCCCCACCAACCTCTCCTGCACCTCCACCAACCTACAACTGTCATCTCCTTTAAATAGCTGAGCTGAAGTCGAGTCATTCATGATGTCATCAGATCCATTCCAGTTCATTGGTCGGGAAACCCAGAAGTCTGATTCAATTGCAGTGGCTTCAACGTCCGGGTTCCCGACGCGATCCATGGTGCCCCCCACCGCACCCATCCTGACGGCAAGGTAAAAATTCAGCCCATCTTCTCTATGTCTACCTTTCAAACCCTTTCATAATTTTAAAGACCTCAATCAAGTCACCAGTTTTCTCTTTTCTAGAGAAAAGGTGTTTGATAAAGTACCACCTATTAGGCGTGTTAGCAAAATTGAAGCTCATGGGGTAAAAAGGGCAGTAGCAGCACAAATACAAAATTGGCTTAGGGATAGAAAACAGAGAGTTGTGGTGAATGCCTGTATTTCAGACTGGAGGGAGGTATACAGTGGAGTTCCCCAGGGTTCTATACTAGGACCACTGCTGTTTATTGATATACATTAATGACTTGGACTTGGGTGTACGGGACACAATTTCAAAATTTGCAGCTGACACAAAACTTGGAAGTGTAGTAAACAGTGAAGAAGAGAGTAATAGACTTCAAGAGGACATAGACAGTCTGGTGGAATGGACACATGGCAGATGAAATTCAATGCAGAAAAGTGTGAGGTGATACAGTTTGGTAGGAAGAATGAGGAGAGACAATCCAAGCTAATTGGTACTATTTTAAAGGGGGTGCAAGAAGAGAGAAACTTGGGGGTGTTTGTGCACCAATCTTTGAAGGTGGCAGGACAGGTTAACAGCAGTTAATAAAGCAGATGGGATCCTGGGCTTTATAAATAGAGGCATAGAGTACAAAAGCCAAGAAGTTATGCTAAACTTATATAAAACACTAGTTCGGCCCCAGCTGGAGTATTGTGTCCAATTCTGGGCACCGCACTTTAGGAAGGATGTGAAGGCTTTGGGGAGGGTACAGAAGAGATTTACTAGAATGGTTCCAGGGATGAGGGACTTCAGTTACGTGGATAGACTGGAGAAGCTGGGGTTGTTCTCCTTAGAGTAGAGAAGGCTGAGAGGAGATTTGATAGAGGTGTTCAAAATTATGAAGGGTTTAGATAAAGTAAATAAAGAGAAACTGTTTCCAATGGCTGAAGGGTCAATAACCAGAGGGCACAAATTTAAGGTGATTAACAAAAGAGCCAGAGGCAACACGAGGAAAAACTTTTTTACGCATTGAGTGGTTAGCATTTGCCTGATAGGGTGGTGGATACAGATTCAGTAGTAGCCTTCTAAAGGGAATTGGATAAATACTTGAACGTGAAACAATTGCAGGAATTATGGGGAAAGAGCGGGGGAGTGGGACTAACTGGATTGCACTTCGAAAGAGCTGGCGCAGACTCGATGGGCCAAATGGCCTCCTTCTGTGCTGTACTATTCTTTGATTCTATGAAAGAGCCCCAGCTTGTTCAGTCTTTCCTGATAGTTATAACCCCTCAGTTCTGGTAACCTCCTTATAAATCCTCTTTGAACTTTCTCCTGTGTTTCTATGTCCTTTTTGTAATATGGTGACCAGAACTGTGCACAGTACTCTTTAAGTGTCTAACCAAGGTTCTATATAAGTTTAACAAATCCACCTATTTTACCTCAGAAATGCCCTTAGCATGTCCAACCCCACCTTGACTCTGCCTGAGGCCTGCAGCTAGAGTTCTTGCAGTATACTGCTTGTAGTACCTACCTGAACTTAGTTGATGGTGTTTCCCAGGATGTGAGCATAATTCTACTTCAGTTTGCAGCCCATGACAATATGCAGACTACCATTTTATACTTGACACTGTAGTAAAGCAGACAATATTTAGCCTACTGGCAGACTTTATTTAGCCTGGTAATGCATTGAACTTGGGAGGTCTTTTGGGCCATTCCAGCAACCTGTAATGAAGATTATGAAACTAGGTGTGTGCTTGTATCGAATAAACTGCAATTTTGTTTCACTGCTCTATTGAGTTATTAAAGTTTGTTAATAGTCACCAAAAGGAAAACTATAACATACAGATGCCTGACTTCAATGCTTCCATCAGCAATCAGCCTCTTGGGCGGAGCCCAGAACTTGGTTGGCCTCAGATATTAACTCCTTTCAGGCCTGTGCCCTGAATTGGCTGCCTCCAGGCCTAAGCCTTGATCCAGCTCCTTTCAGGTCTCAGCACTGAACTGGCTGCCTCTAGGTCTCAGTCCCGAACTTGGTGCCTCTCGGACTAGCGCTATACTTATAAGGTAGCATATGTAGATGGTAGAACATGTCTTGTGCATACAGATTATCATAGAATCATAGAATGGTTACAGCACAGAAGGAGGCCATTCAGCCCGTCGAGCCCGTGCCGGCTCTCTACAAGAGCACTTCAGCTAGTTCCACTCCCCCGCCCTTTCCCGGTAGCCCTGTAATTTTTTTTTCCTTCAGGTACTTATCCAATTCCCTTTTGAAAGCCGTGATTGAGTCGGCCTCCACCACCCTTTCAGACAGTGCATTCCAGATCCTAACCACTTGCTGAGTAAAAAAGTTTTTCCTCATGTCGCCTTTGGTTCTTCTGCCAATCACCTTAAATCTCCTCCAATGGGAACAGTTTCTCTCTATCTACTCTGTCCAGACCCCTCATGATTTTGAACACCTCTATCAAATCTCCTCTGCTCTAAGGAGAACAATTCCAGCTTCTCTAGTCTATCCACATAACTGAAGTCCCTCATTCTCTGGAATCATTCTCGTAAATCTTTTCTGCACCCTCTCTAAGGCCATCACATCCCTAAATCTACTTGCACGATGGTGTAACCCAGGGTGTAACAATAACATCCCCCTCATGACCTGAACCGGATATTCATACCTGTAGCAGAGGTGCTTCTTTACAAAGCAAACACTTGGTGAGATGAGACCTGATACTAACAGATAAGCTGCTTTATTTCACACTAAGGTGAACGTACAAAACTGCGGTTATAATCCAAATCATCCTATTTCAAACAGTACAACTCATCTTTGTGCAATAGTGCAAAATACTTCACACTTACCCACATCAATGGGTCATCTTAGTTGCCTTCGAAAGACATCTTAGGATGTCAAAAAACACTTTACAACCAATGAAGTACTTCTTTTAGGAAGTGTAGTCACTGTTGTAATGTAGGAAACACAGCAGCCAAATTGCACATGTCAAGGTCCCACAGCAATGAGATAATCTGTTTTAGTAATGTTAGTTGAGGGATAAAGTATTGGTCAGGACACCGGGGAGAATTCCCCCGCTCTTCTTTGAATAGTGTCATGGAATCTTTTATATCCACGTGAGAGGCAGTTGGGGCCTCGGTTTAACATCTCATCTGAAGATGGCACCATTGACAGTGCAGCACTCCTTCAGTACTGCACTGAAGTGTCAACCTAGATTATGTACTCACATCTCTGGGGTGGAGCTTGAACCCACAACCTTCTGACCCAGAGGTGGGACTGCTACCACTGAACTACAGATGACAATTAACGTAATACAACTGGTACAAAATTCTACTATTCAGTTCTATATTGTTCTCCTTTACTCTAAACTTATCATAGCCTTGATTACCTGACTGCTTCGCAACATTGGGCCAGAAATTCAGCTTTCAGGCTTCCTGCGGGTGCAAGCATCGCGCATGTACTTGCCTACCGCGCCTGCAGTTGTGCTTTGGGCCCATGAGGACTTCAGGTCCTGGGCCTCCTCCAGCTGCCGGCGCGCAGTGCTTGTGTATCCCAGGGGCGCAGTTAGTTCGAAGCGTCCCCTGGGATCACGTGGGCCATGGAGAGCCAATCCTAGCAGGGCATTTTCATTCATAGATTTGACAGGAAGACCTGTCAAATCTATGAATAGAGATCGGCCCCAAAACCACACTTAAACTTCAAATACATTTTTAAAAAAATCACATTTTTAAACTAACTATAAGTTAAATAAATTAACTACTTCAAACAAAAATTTAAATTTTTGAAAAAATTAATTATACTTTGTAACGGTGCTAAAAATAAACTTACCTTTCTTTAAAGTATCTAAAAAAAATAAACCTGTTGAAAAAAATTTTAAATTGTCATTAATGAACCACTTACCTTGTTAAAAACAAGCTTTGCACCTCCTTTTTAAAAGTGCAACTTCTCCATACTTACCTTCCCAGAGAAACCTGAAAAAAAAATCAAAGTTTGCTGCGTGCGCGCAGCCTCTCCCGTGTACGCGTTTGACTTCTGAACCCCTCCCTTCAGGGGAACGGAAGTTCCAGTTTCCCGCGCATGCGCAGTGCATGCAGGAAACCGGCACTTCAGGTGGCCTTACGGGTGAGTACACAGCGCGTACTCACCCGACAACAGCCGAATTTCTGGCCCATTGTGTTTGAAAAAGCCTCCTCAGCTGCCTGTGTCTTCGGCTGGAATTTTCCTTACCGAGGTGGGTTGGGTGCATGCGGGCCGCGTGACGGGTCAGAACCGCGTTGTTCTTATCATCCCGCTCCTCAGAGCGACTTTCAGTTAGTGGCGCCTATTAAGGCGGGCCTGCGCGTTTCTTGGCCCTATTAAATGGTGCGGGTCTGATGACATCATCGATGACTCATTTCCAGCGGGGATATTTAAAGCAGCCTTGGCCACATCGCATTTGAAATTTCATCTAGGAGTGTGCAGGGAGGATATATCACGAAGGGTGGAAACATTTAACCACTCCTGCCTTCCACCCTATCACAGACCGTCCCTTTTATTCTTTCCTCCCCTCCCCCCTTTCCCTGTCCCTGCACTTGCTTAAAACCTGTTACATCTCTAACTTTTTCCAGTTCTGACAAAGGGTCACAGACCTGAAACGTTAACGCTGTTTCTCTCCCCACGGATGCTGCTTGACCTGCTGAGTGTTTCCAGCATTTTCTGTTGTTATTTAGAATATAAGTTATTGCTCAGAATTACAAAGATGGCTTCACAAAGAGAGAGGGCTGCACCCTGGTTTTCAGATGACTCCTGACATATTCTTGTGGAGGGAGTCAGAGCACGCAGGGAGGTCCTCTTCCCTGCGGATGGGAGCAAGAGACCTCCCCAGGAGACAAAAAGAGCCTGGCAGCAAATTGCAGAGGAGGTCAACAGCAGGGGTGTGGTGAGGCGGACCTGGATACAGGGCAGGAAGCGCTTCAATGATCTCATGAGATCAGGAAAGGTGAGTGCAAAGCCACACTCAATTTCATCCTGCTGTGCCTGTTACCACATCCCCATCACTCTGCCTTCCCAAGCCTGCTCCTGTACATCATTCCTCACACCAACGTATCTTGAACATCCACCCATCCCTCTCTATGTACATAGTCACATCTCCCTCTGACTAACCACCCCTCACACTCGCCCTCATCCTAATGCAATCATACCAAGTAACACCACACAAGGAGGCCATTTGACATTGGCACCACACTCCATCATAGTCACCCTCTACAGATGTAACCCATCCATTCCTTACACTCATGCCATCACTCTCACTCAAACTTCTCTTCTTTTCCTCCTTGCAGGAGAAAAGAGTGCACAACAACAGGGAGAGGGAGAGAACCGGAGGTGGCCCTCCATCCTTCGCCACTTTGACAGCAGCAGAGGAGGTCGCCCTGGAGTTGTGGAGCTGCTGGCGGTGGGAGATGGAGAGAGGGGGACCTCTCAGCAATCTGATGACAGAATTACATCTCATACAGCCACATGGCATACAGCAGTCACTCATATGGGGACTGATGTCAGCAGCCAGTGAATGTTCATCCTGTCCATAATGGTATCATTACTCATTCATAGACCTCCTCTCTAGGAGGGATGTAAATGCAGACTTGGGTCCTCATGGCCCCACTGCTGTGCAGCAAGGTGCTCTCCAGCTCCTTGCTGGCAGGGAAGTGAGGATGGCCCATGAGAGGATGATGGTGAGAGGGGACGTGGAAGTGGGGGCTCCTCTCAAAGCGCTCACACTGCTCCTCGTTGCCCCCCACCCCCCACTACAGTCCGAGCCCCAGATGCCTCCTCGGATCGCGATGGCCGAGTCTGCCCTTGCAGAGTCGCAGGAGCAGCAGACTTTGACGGGGCCATCACAGGTTCCAAAACCCAGAGGACATCCGCCAAAAGTGTCTATGCAGTCACAGCAGGGAAGTGAGCAGCCTGCCTCTACCTCTGCTGAAGCTACAGGGGTTGCACCTCATAGAAGCACTCAAAAAAATGACACAGAAGTAGATGCACAAGGGTAAGCACATGGGTGTTTAAAGAAGTGTTATTGTTAAGGTTCTGTTACTATTATGATACATATTAAACTATTTATTTTCACCACTTTCCTGTCATGTCCATTTTTGTATGCTACTTTGGAAGTGGCTTAGTGAGTTGGAGTGAATGGGGGTCAGTGTGAAAGGAAGGGGTTGGTAATTGTAGGGATGCTTTATAGTGTTGTTTGGGGGGGTGGGGGAACCTGACACAGCATGTGGCAGCCATATGGGTGTAATGTAGGAAGTTAAGTAAATCTGGCCATGATGAGGCCATCCCTGGCCTCCCGGGCAGCAATGTGCTCTAGTGCTGCTGGCATCTGGACCTCAGGTTCCTCTTGCTCCTCCTCCTCATCTTCCAGCTGATGCTCCTCCTCCTCCTTTTCCTCCTCCTCCTCCTCCTCTGAAGAGGCTGTGCGCTCTGCACCTTGCTCCTCATGCAGCGCTAATCCTCATAGCTGCGCTATGTTGTGCAGCATGCAGCAAACGACGATGATTCTGGAGACCCTGGCTGGTGCATACTGAAGGGCTTCTCCAGATCTGTCAAGGCATCTGAAATGCATTTTCAGCATGCCTATTGTTTGCTCTATGACACATCTAGTGGACATGTGGCTTTCATTATAGCACTTCTGGGCCTCAGTACTTGGCCTCCTCGAAGGTGTCATGAGCCACATCTTCAGTGGATAGCCCTTGTCTCCAAGCAGCCAGCCAGTATGTGTGTGGCAGTGCGAAGAGCTGAGAGAGGGTGGACTGGCACAGGACAAAAGAGTCATGACAGCTGCCAGGGAATCTGGTGCACACATGCATAATGATCTTCCTATGGTTGCAGACCAGCTGCACATTGAGGGAGTGGAAGCCCGTGCAGTTGACAAACACTCCTGGATGATGATGGGGGTGCCTTGATGGCCACATGTGTGCAGTCGATGATGCCCTGCACCCATGGGAAGCCAGCCAGAGGGGCAAAGCCGAGCGCACACTCAGTAACACTGGGGTCATCAGTGGCAAAGTTGATATAATTTGCTGACTTGTGAAACATGGCATCGGTCACCTGTGTGATGCACCTGTGGGTGGCCGACTGCGACATGCTGCAAATGTCTGCTGCAGATCCCTGGAAGGAGCCTGAGGTGAAGAAGTTGAGGGCGGTGGTGACTTTGACAGCCACTGGTAAGAAGTATCCACCCGCTCCTCTGCGCTCGAAGTCTTGCTCCAGCATGTTGCAAATGTCTGCGATGACCTGGCACGAGAGCCTGAACCTCCTTTGGCACTGCTGCTCAGTCATGTTGAGGAAGCTCATCCTCTGCCTGTATACCCTGAGTTGGGGGTATCGCCTCCAACACGGTGCAGCCCTGCGCTGATGCCCTCTGTCCTGTGGAGCCTCAGGTCATTGAGGAGAAGGTAGTTGGTGTTGCTGGTGTGCCTGTTGCTGCTGGTGGTGGGGCTCATCCTTGTCCAATTCTGAGGACCAAGGTGGGACAGTATAAACGGCACCCATGCTGATGTAATAGATGGCAGGTCAAGTAGAGATCAGAGGAGCAATCTGTCAATGGAGTGATAATTAGTAGCAATGAGGTGAGAGTGGCTTCTGAGGTTGCAGAAAAGACTTGCAAACTCTAGACACCTAAATCTGTGCTCAAAATGTACTCAGCAAGAGCTCTTAGGCAAGTAATGAGGTGTCATGTGGGAGTATTTATTGGGATTTCCATGCTCTGCATTAATGACCTCGCACAATGGTCACCGAGCTTCTGCCTCAGGTTGACAGACGTGGTCCCCGAGCTGCGTGATTCCTGTGGTCATCCAGTGAAATTCAAAAGGTCTGGTTAAAAACACTGTTAAGGGTCTGACAACAAGGTATTAACGAGCTAAATTAGGTCGCCCGCCTCTGCTCTTCGGGTCTGTGGCGCACAGGCAAACACGCCCGAGTTAAAGGCGTGAGGAGGCGGGATGACGGCGGGTTCCCTACGCGCTCCTTTTTCTGTGACTTACTGCCAACCTTCCTCCAGTCCCATATGCACAGCAGTGGGAAAATTCTGGCCTGGGGGGAATTTTTAACCTAAAAAAACGGGCGGGTTTGGAACGTGGGGGCAGTTATATTGTTAAAAATGGGACTTGATCCCGCCTCCAACCCACTTACTTCCGGTTTTAACGGAGGCTGGATGGGGGCAGGATGGGGGGGCGGAAGACCAACCCGCTCCCAGGGGGCGGAACATCAATTTAAATATAATGAGGCTGGAAGCCCCTTTTTTAACCTCCATTTTGTTTTTAACTGCATGTGGACGGGTTTCACACAATTCATGAAACCCAGCAGTTAAAGCAAGATGGGGACTGCTGGATCCAGGATGTAAATGCCTTTATACCTAGCTCCTGGATCCAGGCTCACTACCTAACCCACCCCCCATGATCGGAGACCCCTCACGAAGCCTCCGATCACCCCTCCAGGCCTCCCCCACCACCCACCAGGCCTCCCCCTGCCCCCCCCAACGATGATGCTGAGGCCAGCTACGATCCTCCAGTGGCCAGCCCCGATCTTCTCTTCACCCACCCCGATCATCCGGCCCTGATCCTCTCTCCCCCCACCCCGATCATCTGCCCAACCAACACCACCGCCCCCCCACCCAACCCCCCGATCCTCCCTCCAGCCCGATCCCTGATTCTCTCTGCCCGATCCCCCCCACCGAGCCTATTAACAGCACGGCCCGATCCCCGATCACTGGCTGACCTCGCACCCCCCCCACCACCCCACGATCCTCTGCCCAGCCCCTGATCCCATGTCCTCTCTCCCTCCCCCACCCCACCTCCCGATCCTTTTCCCGGCCCTGGATCCCCAATCCTCTTTACCCCCCACCCCCGATCCTTTCCCCGGCCCCCGATCCCCAGTCCTCTCTTCCCCCTCCCCAATCCTTTCGTTGGCCCCTGATCCCCAGTCCACTTTCCCCCCCTCCCCCCAATCCTCTGCCCAGCCCCCGATCCATGTCCTCTCTCCCTCCACGCACCTCCCCCCGCCACCCGATCCTTTTAATGGCCCGGCCCTCACACGAACCCTCCCTCCCTCCTCTGTCCAGTCGAAGGCCTACCCGCCTGCAGCCAGCCAGCCTTTCAATCTGGCTGGCTGTGGGCGGGAAACCAAGGCCTCACATGCAAATTAGGCCCTGTCATTAAAGTCGGCAGGGCCTGCAGGAAACCTGGCCTCCCTGACCCCGGGCCCCAGAGCCCCCCACCCCCAACCCACCCTCCTGCAGAAAATTACAGCCTATGTTTTTTAAAACCCTACAATATAAATAACTCTTTTTCAAATCCTTTCCGTGGAAGAATAGTCAATAGATCCCAAAATGTCATTCACATCTAATCAGGACTAAAATGTAATTTCTTTTGAGTGATTCTTTTCCTTCTTTTTACTTCCTTCCACGTTAGACGTAATCCCCCAACCAAGAGACCAGATAAGCCACCTACTCGCAATGCTCTGTCCCCACCAACCTTAAAGTGGTGCATAAGAGCAGCCCAGTGTGATTGACAATGTTAGTTCCCTCCCTCTGGGGAAGTAACTCAATTCGATGCCAGTTCTGATAAGTCTGGGAACTGGACAATCCATAACACAGCGCGTTAGTACACCAACAGAATAAGACCTCCGCTAAGATCCCTTCGCACATATGCATATTTTGAATGTTCCCAATCTTGCAGCTGAATAATTTTTCCAGTGTCAGTTCAATTATCTCTTACCCAGCTACTTGCAATAATTAGGTTTCTTCGCAATTAACTATGACAAGCACAAGGAACTGAACAAAATGGAATCACAACTATTTGATTAGGGGAGCTAATTGAGGTGACTAGGGAGGCGAATAAGAAAAACATTGAAGCAGTGCCTCTAGGGCCTTGAGTTGATTGGTAACCACAAAGTAAGATGATTACATGTAATTTCATTTAAGGGGCTCCCTCCAACTCCATGAGCAAGTGTTTGGTTTATCTAAATCATAGCACTGTGATGAAAATAATACAATGGCAATTAAAACCATACAGTTCCTCTAAGAGGCGGCCAATCCATAACACTAGTTGTACACACGTCCGGTAAGTCGAAAATCGACCCCCAGCCATTCTTATGGCCTCTGAGTCATATTGGCGATTTTTTTTTATCATCTCGTACCGAACTGTGAGCAATTTATGCTGTGGAGCTGTACTGACTAGGATATCCTCAGTTAGTGCTGTTATCAATAGTGGTATTTGTAGAGTTAAACCTATTTCTATGTCATGAAAATTTAATTTAAAGAATCAAATTCATTATTTTAACTCTTTTATTTTCAATATGCCACCAATTTTGTTCAGCAGCTGTTTCTTTGTTTTTGTTTTATATAAGGTTATCACTCCTTTTAGTATTATTTTCTCCTTTTCCTGCAAAGAGGTCTCTCTTCCATGGCTGGAGCCGTGGCTTAGGAACATAGAAATTGCGAGATGAAAGAAGACCAAGGCCCATCCAGCTCACCTTCTGCCATCCTTGCATGATACAACGAGAATGGAGTTGTTGACCAATGATAGCAATCAATCTCTATCAATTAGTCGAGAAGAGACCCAAGCATAATGGGAGGAAAACCCCAGTGGGGAGAGCTTTGGGAACCATAGGTCCAAAGTCACCTTTTTCCTTAAAGCACTTGCCACATGCCGTGTCTCAAATTACTCATATACTGGATCCAGGCCTGTGCCCTGGCTGCTCTAAATGTTTCCACTGGATGGCACGCGAGAGCAAGTGAGGGACGACTCCATCTCATTATTCCTCCTTTCCTGCAGGGGAAACACTTCCCTCCTCCCCACAGAGCAGAGATGAGACAGATGTCAGGAACTCAGCAATGTGAGGGACGGTGGGTATAACCCTAGCCCCCACCATTACTGTGCTACTGCATTTGGGTTACCCAACACCCATCTACATTGTGCTACGAACGGTTGGCGAGCCGGACTTAGGCCGCGATTTCGCCTACCTGGGCGGCTTCAAGGCGGGAGAGGCCGGTGGCGGGGGGCGACCACGCTGCTGCGTGGATCCTGTTGATAAATCGAACCTTGCCCTTACCCTGCGCATGTCCCGGCCCTATTAAAGGGTGCGAGTCTGGTGACGTCACCAGATGACGCGATTATTGCCAGTTTATTTAAAGGGGCCATGGCCCCAGTTACTGTCAGTTGCAAATTGATAGCATTCAGTGCTGTCAGTGTTTGAGTCTCTGCACTATAAGCTTGCAGCGCCAACAAGCAGCACCCCGCTTCACAGATGAGTCCCTACATCATCTTGTGGAGGGAGTGAGAGCACGTAGGGAGGTTCGCTTCCCTGCGGACGGCAGGAAGAGGCCTCCCCAGCAGACAAAATCAGTGTGGCTGCAGATATCGCAGGAGGTTACAGGGCTGTCAGTGGTGGTTCGCACCTGGGTGCAGTGCCGCAAGAGGTTCAATGCTCTAGTAAGATCAGGAAAAGTGAGTATAAGCCACAATTACCTTGATGCTGCTGTGCGTCTCATCACATTCGCACCACTCTACATTGCCACCCCTACTCCTGCACACCACTACACAGCCCAACATCCCTTGTACCTTCATCCATCCCTCTAACTCTATCTACATTATCCAGCATCCGCAGTATTTTGCTATCATACATTATCAGGTCCCCGTCTTACTATGCAGCCCTCACACTTACCCTCATCGTTATGCATTATTAGCAACTAACAACACAAAAGGAGGCAACTTGGTATTGCCAAGCCACTCCATCAAACTCTCCGTCTAAAGCTCTATGCCATTCCATTCCTTACACTCATACCATCACTCTTACTGAACCATCTCTTCTTTCCCTCCTTGCAGGAAAAGATAGCCCACAATAAGCAGGAGAGGGAGAGAACGGGAGGAGGGCCGCCACAAACCATGTCATATCTGACGAGTGCAGAGGAGGCAGCACTGGAGATTGCTGGAGCGGTGGACATTCTGGAAGTGGGGGACGGAGAGAGGGGCTCAGTAGAAGAAGCTGGTGACAGAATGAATTTCCATACAATTGCATGCCTTTCATCATTGCCTCATATGGGGTGTGATGTCAAGACAAGATGAATGCTCATCATGTGGATAATGGTATGTGTCTGCAGTAGACATCCTGTATATCAAACTGATGTCTGCACTCTCCCACAGGTCCATCAAGAGCCCCCCCCCCAATGTCCAGGAGGAACAGCAAGAAGACTCCTCAGAGGAGCCTCCTGCCTCTGAAGGCGCAGCATCACATCAGATAACGCAACCCAGCACCAACGCAGAGTCACACACCTCAGTGGGTATGTCGCAAGATAGAGTAGTGTTGTCACCTGGTGTCTCACAGATCACAACAGAGCAGCAGCAGATGGTGGAGACAGGGTCAGCAGTGGAGACGCCTCGTCGGAGGGTGCAGAACTCTCCTAGCTCTGCTCAGCTGCATGCAGACGCTGAGCCTCGGGGGCCATCCAGAAAGAGGGCGATCCTGGAGCTGCAGGACCAAGTGCAGGGGGCTCTGACTAGTTTTGCGACCATGGTGACGGCGAGTGTGTAGAGAATGGAGGAGTCCTTCTCCAGCATGAGCAACACTGTGGCGCACTCGCTGGCAAATATAGCTTCCTCCATGGATAGGATGGCCACCTGCAAGGAGGAGACACGGCGCCAGTCGCATGAGAACATGGTTTCTCTTCAAAATAGATACTCATCTATGGAGGAGAGATGGGGAAAAATGGAGGAGAGATGGGCATCTATGGAGGAGAGAAACCAGAGGCTCATAGACGTCCTTTGTAGGAGGGATGTCAGTATAGAGGTGGGTCCTGATGGCCCCACTGAAGTGGCAGCAAGGTGCTCTCTAGCTACTTGCTAGCAGGGAAGTGCGGATTGCCCATGAGAGGGATGATGGTGGGAGGGGACATGGAAGTGGCGGCTCTGCTCCAAGCGCTCTGACTTCCACCCCCTTGCCAGCCCCTCAGTCAGAGCCCCAGATGCCTCCCCAGACAGTGATGGCCAAGTCTGCGCATGCACAATCGCAGGAAGAGCAGACTTTGGCGGAGCTATCAGTGGCTCCAAAACCCAGAGGACGACCGACAAAGGCGTCTGTGCAGGCGCAGTACGGAGCTGAGGAGGCTGCCTCTACCTCTGCTGAAGCCGCAGAGGTAGCACGACATAGAAGCACCTGGAAAAGAAAGATCCCACACAAATAGTCACAAGGGTAGTCACTCGGGTGTGTCTTTCTTTATCAATGTCATGTTAGTATTCTATAAAGTGCTGTTAATAAATCATCTAATTGGAGGTCGTTAGCAAATTTGTGTGATGAAATGGAAGTGGCAGAGTGAAGGGTCAGGGTTCATTTCACACCCAGCAATGGTGGTGAGAGTCAAAACAAGGGACGAGTCATTGTTTGACTGCTGCATGGTGTTGGTATTGGGTGATGCAAACCTGCGTACGCGGGTGGCAGCCACATATATGAGCTGCATGAAGTTATTGAAATCTGCCATTGATACGGGTATCCCTGGCGTGACGGGCAGTAACGTGCTCGCGTACTGGTCGCAATGGGACCGCCGACTCATCCAGGTGTTCCTCATCCTCGTAACCAAACTCACGGTGAGCCTCCTCGTCCTCATCCTCCTCGTCCTCCGATGAGGCTCTGCGCTCAGCGGCGTATTCCTCATCCAGTACTAATCCTCGCTGCTGCGCTATGTTGTGGAGGGTGTGTTTCCTACATTACAACAGTGACTACACTTCAAAGGTACTGCATTGACTGTAAAGCACTTTGGGAGGTCCTGACGTCGTGAAAAGCGCTATATAAATGCAAGTCTTTCTTTCAAGTTCTTTATTATAAACAGTTATTGGTAGTTGTGCTGTTGTGAGTGGTAACAATATATGAAAATATGTACAAATCATAGAAATGAAATGTGTTCTGCTTCAGCCTGAGGCTCTGGTGGCATTTTTGCGCTACATCCCAAATATGACAACAGGCAGTATTTCCTTTTTTGGAAGATTATCTTGATATATTTTGTTGAACCAAAGATTGTGTTCTGCACCTTGGTCTCATTTTCTATTATCACATCAGAACTTAAATGTCAGAAATACTTGCAATAGATGATTTAAAGCCTATACGTATTTAAAAACAAAAAATAAAAAATCTAAGGTTCAATTATATTTCAATCATTCACTGACCTACTCGCTCTTTTGTTTAGGATACATCTGGCCGTTACCTGCCAAACTCTGTCCCATATGGATTTATTTTGATGTGCTATTTTCCACTGCGTCCATCATGCACTTGTGCGCAATATCTTTGGATCGGTACATTGCGATACGGAATCCCATCCATCACAGTCGCTTCAACTCAAGAACAAAGGCGTTCATGAAAATAATTGCTGTTTGGACAATATCTGTCGGTGAGTGCATAATATGTCACGAGTTACCTACAGCAAGATTATGATTCTGTTCTCCTTTTTGTCTCCTCTCCCGCTCTCTTTCCTGAATAATGAAATGTATAATGTAAAGTAATTACAGCCTCTATTTTTTTTAACCATGACAGTGGGTAATAAGTAGTTTGATGATAATATGAGACTAACTACACCTCTGAGAATGGTAATCAGTTTGGTAATGGTGCACTACAGAGGCAGATATAAACAGAGGCCTATTTTAAGATGGGCCATTATCTAATATTCAAAGCTAAACCGGTGATGGAGTTCGTGAAAGACATCGCAAGCTGAACGGAAAGGAAGAAATACATCAACATTCTGTCTAAAGGATTGGTTGTCACTATGGATGAGCACACTGTCCTTTCATCTCTGTCACCTGCTTTGGCATCCAGCCCAGATTGAGGGATGAAAGACTCTTCTCTCTGCTAGCTTTATGGGAAATAAGTCTGAAAGAATGAAAGTATTTGCATTTATACAGCGCCTTTCATAACCTCAGAACGTCCCAAAGTGCTTTACAGCCAATGAAGTGCTTTGAAGTCTAGTCACTGTTGTAATGCAGGTGACAGAGATGAAAGGGCAGCCAATTTGCACACAGCAACCTCCCACAAACAGAGATGTTGGTTGAGGGATAAATATTGGCCAGGACACCGGGGACACCTGCTCTTCTTCAAAAAGTACCATGGAATCTTTCAGGTCCACCTGAGACAGCAGATGGGCCTTGATTTAACATCGCATCTGAAAACCACACCTCTGATAGTGCAGCACTCCCTCAGTACAGTACTGTAGTGTCAACCTAGATTACATGCTCAAGTCTCTGGAGTGGGACTTGAATCCACAACCTTCTGACTCAGAGGTAAGAGTGCTACCAACCGAGCCACAGCTAACACCCGTGCTAATGTCTGGGTAGTGACAGAGATGAAAGGGCAGATGTGCTAACCCATAGTGCCAGCCAGTCCCTTTAGACTGTACTTCTTCCTTTCCGTTCAGCTTGTGGTGTCAAGGGGCAACTAGGTTCTACTCAGGTCGGGACCTGCCTCTTGAATTATACTGTTATTCTGCATCACTGCAAAGGAAAACCTCTGCTGTACTACACCTGACCTAGTCCTCTTAATGCTAATTCTGTGAGAAAATTATTCTGGTCCTCAGCACCTAAATCGATGAATATTTAACCACAAAAAATATATATTAATTTCTGGCTTATGACCTTGCACTGGTGGTAGTGCATTACGGAGACTATTGGATAAACTTTATGGGTTAGCACTCCAGCACGGAGCTTCGTGTGATCGAACCCTTTATTGGAAATTCAGGTGCAGAGATCACCATGCATGATTGGCAGACCGTACATTTGTTTTAACAGACAGGAAGCGTGAGGGCAGCAAAGCAAGTACACTGACTTCCAGTCCCGAATTCCTGAACAACGTTCCCATCGTACAAAAGCTCTGCACCGTAAGCACTAATCCATAAAGCATAGCACTATTTCATAGGTGTGGTAGACAACAACAACTTGCATTTATAGAGTGCCATTAACATAGTAAAACGTCCCAAGGTGCTTCACAGGAGAGTAATCAGACAAAAATTGAGACTGTGCCAAAGAAGGAGATACAGTAAACTCTTTCGTATCTGGCACCAACGGGACCGGGATGGTGCCTGGTTGATTAAAAATTCCGGATAACAGAGAGTGTAGGGTGTGGTTGTGGTAGGAGTCAGCCTTTCCCCTGACTCAGTGAGCGGTTCAAATCGCTCCCACGCCCCAGGTTCAAAACTTGGACTTATTTAGGGGTTGTGAATAAAGATGAAGTAGACCACAGGTTCCAATGAAAGAACTATAACTTTTATTAAAGTTAAAAGGTAACAAACTTAAACACACTTCACACTTAAACAGTTTTGGGGAACACACGGTTACAGGCAAGGAAAATGACAGTATACAAGAAAAATAAAAACCTTTATCCCTCCCAAAAATCCCACTTCTAGCAAGGTTTCGGTTTCAGGAGATCAGGGATAATGCTCACCAAACAGGGATATTAACAGTACGAAATCCAGCCAGGTAAGTCGATGGTGATTCTGGTCATCGAACGTCTTCCTTTACCATGTGGCTTCTGGGCAGTGCTGAGAGGGAGAGTTGTTCCAGCGTAGTCGGCGAGTCGAAAGAGAGAGAGCTCTTGGGTCCTGCTATAGATATAGTCCTTTTTCGCCCCCCCCCCCATAAAACTCCTCACGAAAAACTGGTTTCGTGATGCAGTGAGTTTTCAGTGAGGCCTGTTCATTGTCTTTGTTGAAATTTTGATGGGCTTTCAACTATGCTAAACCAAATCAAATGGCTTAGATCCTGTTGCGCTGTTGTTCCATGGAAGCTTGCATTGTTCTCCTGCTTTGGGTTCCTTGCTGGTCCTAGCATTCCTATGGGTTCTGTGTTTTGGGTGGGGCGGCCTTTCCCCAGGGCCTATTGTCCAAATGTTAATGTTTGCTGGTCTTTGAATTCCAAGACCATCCACGTGTTGTACATGTCCAGGCATGTTTCCTTTAAAGTTCCAAAGTCCTTATTTTTTCCTTTCGATATATTTTTGGGGATCTGCAAATTTTGGAAATCTTACAGAGAGGTAGGCAATTTTTAACACAAAAAAAATTAAAACCAGTGACTAACTCGGCCACCGCGGGAAACTCGGACTCGGATAAACGAAAAATGGATGGATTCGGCAAGATTGACGGTTATCTATTTTGCCGGTTATTAAAGAATTCCGGTTGATTAGGTGCCGTTTAAACAAGAGTTTACTGTATTAGGATGGGGGACTAAAAGCTTGGTCAAAGATGTAGGCTTTTAGGAGCATGTTAAAGGAGGAGAGAGAGGTAGAGAGGCAGAAAGGTTTAGGGAAGGCGTTCCAGAGCTCAGGTCCTAGACAGATGAAAACACGGCCGTCAATCGTGGATTGAAAGAAATGGGGGATGCACAAGAGTCTAAAATTGGAGGTATGCAGAGTTCTCGGAGGGATGTAGGCTGGAGGAGTGTATAGAGATAGGGAGGGGTGAGGTTATGGAGGGATTTAGACATGAGGTTGAGAATTTTAAAATCAAGACATTGATGGACTGGGAGCAAATGCAGGTCAGTGGGCACAGGGGTAATAGGTGAACAGGATTTTGTCCAGGTGAGGATACGGGCAGTAAATGAGATTTGGATGAGGTCAAGTTTATGGAGAGTGGAAGACGGGAGGCCATCGGAATAGTCGAGCCTGGAGTTAACAAAGGCATGGATGAGGGTTTCAGCAGCAAGTGGGCTGAGGCAGGGGCAGAGAC
The DNA here is from genome assembly GCA_030390025.1 of Squalus acanthias. Classification (NCBI taxonomy): domain Eukaryota; kingdom Metazoa; phylum Chordata; class Chondrichthyes; order Squaliformes; family Squalidae; genus Squalus; species Squalus acanthias. The sequence continues at coordinate 180,455 of JASTWF010000140.1, read as the reverse complement.
GGACGAAGTTACAGAGGTGGAAGTAAGCTGTCTTTGTGATGGAGAGGATATGGGGTCGGAAGCTCAGCTCAGGGTCAAATAGGACGCCGAGGTTGCGAACAGTCTGGTTCAGTCTGAGACAGTGGCCATGTAGGGGGATGCAATTGGTGGCTAGGGAACAGAGTTTGTGATGGGGGCCGACGACAATGGCTTTGGTCTTCTCATGTTTAATTGGAGGAAATTTTGCCTCATCCAGGACTGGATGTCGGACAAGCAGTCTGATAATATGGGGCCGGTGGAGCGGTCAACAGAGGTGGTGGTGAGGTAGAGCTGGGTGTCAACTGTGTACATGTAGAACCTGACACACTGATGTGAGTGAATAGTGAGAAGCTTTATGATAATCAAAGCACCAGAGACAGCTCGTCAGGTGAGGCACTGTCTCACCTAGAATTTTCCTTGCGTGTGCGTGTGCAAGCGGGGAGTGGCGTCACTGTCGGCAGGAGCTCGAGCCGTCGATGAGCAGGATGGAGCCCAGCGGTGGGGCCCTGCTCCACATGGCGATGGTGGGATTCCACAAGAACCTGACAGGTGAGCGGGGAGGCCTGCTCAGAGCCGGGAGTGGGTGGGGGGGTATGGTGGGGAGAGGTGGGAGAGAGAGGCCTGGGCCGTGAGATTAAAGGGAGGGATGGAGGATTACGATAGAAATGTCGGGAAGAACAAGTTGAAGAAAAGGAGCTGCCATTCCCAAAGTGATAATCGGCTTCCTCTCCTCTCACCTGTTCACCGGCTTCCCTCTCATTCTTTTCTGTCACCTTCCTTTTTTCTTATAACGATAGATAGCTATGGACAAGAAAGTGAAACGCATTGCGCATACGCAAAGAACACATTATCATGGTAACACGCTGGCATGGTAAGCATTTATAGCTGAACCTCACCTGTCAAAACGGCCACCAGCCGGGCTGCTAAGCTTTGTTTACTAGATACATTATGGTATTAGAACAGTGTACGAAAACAGGATAAATTAAGGAACAAATTCAATCAGGCAATCCGAGAATGAAAAGAGCCAGACGCAGAGACGTTTGAATGTGGAAACATGTACGTGAACTGGCCTCTATTAGAGGATAAACTGGGATACATTACATAGAGATAAGCAGGAAATGAAGGAGTGTTTTAAACTGTAAGATTATAAATAGGCTTTCTATAAATTGGTAATTGATGATACTTGGACGGTGCTGTATAAATAGACATGATACTAATCGACTTAGTCTGGGTACCAACATGATGAGAAGTGGCTAATGTTGGGAGGAGGTTTGATATTAAACTGGTGAGGCTATGAACAGGCAAGACAATGAGTTTGCAATTTGGTACGCAGCTATGATATATAGGGATACAGACAACACTCAGCATGTCACAAGGCGTACACACTAGAAGGCTTCACGTCAGATAAACTCCAGAGAACTATACTGTTGAAGCTGTGCTATCAATGTAGAGACTTGATCACCAGCTCCTTATAGGGAGAAATAACAATGGAACTGCTAACGATTACCCTCGATGGATGGACTATGGATGGACAGTCGTCACCCTCCAGTAGCATCCATTCATAATATGAATCGTCAGGAGACAAGCAAAGCTTTAAGCACCTGATATGAAGCCAGAGATTGCACATTGTCCGAATACAGAGATTGCACATTATCTGAATCCTGAGACTGCACATTATCTCAATCCAGAGACTGCACATTATCTCAATCCAGAGACTGATCACTATCTCAATCCAGAGACTGCACATTATCTCAATCCAGAGGCTGCACATTATCTCAATCCAGAAACTGCACATTATCTCAATCCAGAGACTGCACATTATCTCAATCCAGAGACTGCACATTATCTCAATCCAGAGACTGCACATTATCTCAATCCAGAGACTGCACATTATCTCAATCCAGAGACTGCACATTATCTCAATCCAGAGACTGCACATTATCTCAATCCAGAGACTGCACATTATCTCAATCCAGAGACTGCACATTATCTCAATCCAGAGACTGCACATTATCTCAATCCAGAGACTGCACATTATCTCAATCCAGAGACTGCACATTATCTCAATCCAGAAACTGCACATTATCTCAATCCAGAGACTGCACAGTATCTGAATCCAGAGACTCCACATTATCTCAATCCAGAGACTGCACAGTATCTGAATCCAGAGGCTGCACATTATCTCAATCCAGAGGCTGCACATTGGGCCAAAAATTCATCCCGCGACGCGAGAGTACGCAGTGCGTACTCTCGCGTTTTCTCTCTCCAATTGCCGGTTTTCTGCATGCCCTGCGCATGCGCTGAAAACCGGCACTTGGTCTTTTGAAAAGGGGGCGGTTCCTCGGTGCATCGCGTGCGCGCTACAGGCTGCGCGCACGCTGTGCACTTCGTGCTTTGGACGCGCAGGTAAGTACGGAAGATTTTAGAAATGGAAAAAGGAGGAGTAAGACCCACTTTTAACAAGGTAAGTAGTGAATTAAGTATTTTTTTGAATTTTTTTTAACAGGTATATCTTTTTTAGAGACTTTAAAGACAGGTAAGTTTATTTTTATAACTTTTTAAAAGATTTTAAATTTTTTCAAAAATTTAATTTTTTATTTAAAATGGTTAATTTATTTAACTATACTTATTTTATTAATGTGATGGTTTTTTTTTAAAATTTAATTGAGGTTTAGCTGTTATTTTGGGGGGGTGTAAGATTCATAGATTTCACAGCACGTATGTGAAACTTATGAATGGAAGATGGTGTGCTGCCATTGGCTCTAACTGAGTCACGTGATCCCACAGCTCGCACGAATTCACTACGCCGGTGGGATACGCAAGCACTGCCCAGCTGATGTCTGGAACATCAAGTTCGTGCGAGCTGGATCTGAAAAAGCACACGCGGAGTGAGAGATCGCGGGGAAGCCTTACCCCCGCGGGAACAGAGCGAGATCAATTTCTGGGCCAGAATCTCAATCCAGAGACTGCACATTATCTGAACCGTGTGAAGCACCTTGGGACATTTTATATGTTAAACGCACGATATAAATGCAAGTTTTTGTTGTTGTAACAATATACAAGCTGGCCTGATTTTAACTGCGGGCCAGTTTTCAGTGGGTGAGCAGCAGTGAGTTAGAAACTCACTGGCCTAGAAATTTGATAAGTCTGAAAAACCACCCAGCGCTATTTGCCTGCGCCCGTTCTAAGTGGTGCAGGCAGCACGCAAAATTCGTGCTACTTGCTCATTTACATGATTACAGCGTTGATCTCAGCGGTAAACACGCTGCTGATTGGCTTAGCGCTCAACGAGGGGGCCAATATCGGGTGCAGTCTACTGGCCAATAAAGTTTGGCCTAGGCTCTCTCCACTACTTAAATGAGAAGTGCTTTTTTGCTGAAGCACCTCATTTTAATGTGGAAGCAAGGCATGGCGCAACACCCAAGAGAAAGGGCAAAACATTTTTCAGATGCGGCTCTGGAGGCCTTGGTCCAGGGGGTCCAACGATGACGGGACATTCTATACCCGCATGGGGGCAAGAGGCCTTCAAGCTTGAACAGCAGAAGGATCTGGGAGCTGGATACAGTGCTGCAAAAAAGTTTAATGACCTCACATGGCTGGTCAAGGTGAGTAAAGGCCTCAGCAAATGCCACATATCACCATCTGCACCACAAGCCTCAGACACTGCTCAATACACCACACCCCCATCACTCACCTACCAACAATCTCTAGCTATCACCACTCATACCTCACAATCAGAGCTTCACTTCACCCTCACACACTTACCACTGCTGTAACACTCACACCCACATCTCATACCTTGAACACACTGCCAGCTATTCAACCATAGCAGGTACATCACCCAAACACATTGCACTACACTCACTGACACACTTCCCTTTCTCTTGCAGGCAAAGGTGGCTCATAACCGCAGAGAACAACAGCAGATGGGAGGCAGCCAAGCACGGGTTGACAACCTAACTGACCTGGAGGAAGCAGTGTTCGACATAATTAGACAGGCTGTGACAGAGTCCTTGGCCAGCAGAGAAGTGGAAAGCATCACTGATGATGACAATATGTTCATACCTAATCCTTCTTCTCACATCCCACTTCCCCTCATCCCACAATCTCTTCTCACTTAGAAGCTGCTGTTGGTGTATGCATGGATATTTTGCTTCCCCCCCTCTACTCACTACAACCCGACACTTGTGCCTTTCTGATTCAGATACGCAGCAATTGCAAACTGGCCAGTCTGTCCCTGGACTTGAGGAAGAGACTGATGGAGGAGAAGAAGACACCAGCTCAGAAAATGGCACTGCGTGTACTTTAGACTAGTATAGAGGTGGGATCTGCACATGGTGAGTCACCGGGCACAAGTGGGCTGCAGCCAGGCCAGGGGGAAAGAGTAGCTCAGGTGCCAGCTCCCCAGAGGGTGAGTTCGCCCACAAGTTCTGCTCCACAGGACTCACGTGATGAACTCGATGGGGTGGCCTTCAGAAGAAGGGTAATGGACATGCACATGGAAATGCTCGGTGCAGTGGCAAGCCTGCCAGAGAGCCTCTTGCCAGTGGAGGTGTTCAGCTCCAACATTGCACGGGGTTTTGCGCAGAGCTTGGAGCCCATAATTTCCAGGATGGAAATGATGGGCACCTCCATGAGAGACCTTGTGGACCCAAAGATGATGCTGGGTGCGATGTGCGATCTCGCAGCTTCCATTGCAGCACAGGTGGAAATGACCCAATGTCTCAGTGCTGCAGTGGAAACGCAGACTGCTCTCCTGCAGGCTCAGCTTGCTGCCTTGCAAGCTCACACTGCTGCCATCGTGGCTGGGTTTACGAGTGTTGAAAGAGGCTTACAGCGTGTCGCAGCAGTCCAGCAATCTGTCCTTCAACAGGTTGCTAGGAATGCTGAGGCGCCGCCATGGGGGAGTGGCAGTGGCTCTGGAGCAAGAACCTGCTGTCCTCTCTCAGGAAGACAGCATTCCTACACCCACTACTGCCACTCCGCCAGTGTCCTTGCTGCTGGCTGTCATCCAGCCAGCCCAGACTGCTGCCGCCCATGCCAAGGTGGTGTAGTCTACAGCTGGGCCTTCTAGGTCCAGAGCTGCTTGAGGTCATTCTTCAAGGCCATCTGTAGTCTCCCACACTGAAAGTCAGCATCCTTCGACCAGCCATGCTGCAGCCACTGGGGGAACACTTGGTAGGAGCACTAGAGTAGGAAAAGGCACACGAAAGACAGACACTAAGGGAATGCACAAGGGTGATTAGTTCACTTTGCTCTTTTGATTTGAATTTGATAAATTTATGAATTATGTTTGCAATGTGTGTTTTGTGGTGGCTCTCATTTCAGCTTTGTGCCCAGGAGGATGCTGTGATGTTCCATGAAAGAGGGATGGTATGATGGGGAAGTGGTGAGCAATGGGGATCTGGGGTTTCGTTCACTGGAACCAGAGTCTGATGAGGTGCTCATGGACAGCCCGCCCGGAACCAACATGTGCTGCCTGCCTCCTCCCTTCCTCCTCCTCCTCCTCCTGTGGTGGTCCTGGAACCTGTGGTGACAAGTGCTGTGCGTTCATGATGGCCAAGTTGTGGAGCATGCAGCGGACCACCACGAAATGGGACACTCACTCTGGCGAGTACTGGAGGGCTCCTCCCGAGCGGTCAAGGCAGCGAAAGTGTTGCTTGAGCACCCCGATGGTCTCGTGGCATCATGGCTGTCATTATATGAGTGCTGGCCACAAGTGGTGGGGTTGCGGAGGGGAGTCAGAACAGTGCTCTCAGAACACGCTAGGTGGGTAACGCCTCCTGCTGAGAGCCCTCCTGCCCATCCTCCTCCTGCCTCTGCGAGCATCTTGTCCTCTTCTTCGCTGCCTCCGCGCCATATCCCTATCGTACTCGAGCACAAGGGGGACTGCAAGACCCCATGACTGTGAGCAAGTGGTGTGAGCAAAACCCTTTAAATGAGAAGCAAGGCCTTCTCCACTTGCAGCAACATTCTCTGTGACCTCAGCAACTTTAAGTAACTGTAGACAGCTCCAAACAGTTGCACAAACATAGACAGAGCCTGTAGAAATGAAAAAGCAAGTCAGTTGCAAATTGTTTATGATCCCTTTAAATAGCGCTGCTGGGGGGGGTCCTTCCTGCTGCTGAACGCTTGGTCATCTGGTTGTGATTAGGAGAGGGCGTTAAAAGGAGCGGCGACGTCCAAAATGGCAGATTGTGGATCAAATCAGCATTGCACACTCATTGACATCACGATCGGCCTCATCTAAATATCTGGAGCGAGGACTGGCAACGGCAGTGCTACTGAACTCCCCAAAATGGCAGCCGCCGCAGGACCCACCAGAAGCGGATGGAAGTGTGTCGGCCACCATTTTTTCAGTGAAACCAGCTTTAACAGCCGGCGCCAAACCCCTGAATTTCGCGGCCCCTGTATTTCAACTCCCGAGCCTCATTTCAATCCTGCTGGCCAAATTCTCACCCGGTCGCAGCATGAAACAGCAGAAACTTTCACGGCCCGGAGGCTGCCCACTGACAGCAGGTAAGTGGCTGGAGCAGGTCCGTGCCACAAGGTTCCTGCGATCGGGGGGGGGAGGCGGGGGGTGATGGTGAGATCACAGGAGGGGAGACCTAAGTTTTCATGTTCCTACTGGTCCTGCAACAAAAGTTTTTAAAATTCCTGTGCTTACTTTTTTGGGCCTTTTCTGGCACTGATCACCTACCCCGCTGGGTTGGCCTGGTGGGAAACTCACTGCCGCTTCCTGGTCAGGCCACCTTGTAAAAATTGCAATTGGGTCATCATCGAGACCCGACATGCATATGTTAAAAAGGACCCCACTGGCTTTGGGCGGGTGTCCTCACCACCTGCTCAGGAGAGCAGATGCAAACTCAAACCTGTCAGCTGCCAGTGGCTCCAGGGTGGGTAAGTAACCCGGGCGATTTTAACTGCCCTGCCCTGCCTAGCCCAGCTGCCCGATCTGGGCAGGTAGTGTTAAAATTGCCCTGTTGTGCTGCAAACTCTCCTTTTCTCTGCAAAATTTGCTCTCGAGCAACTCATTACTGCTTTTTGCAGAAATAAAATGGCTTTCAGCATGTGACAAGGTCTTAGAGAGGGTGCAGAGGAGATTTTACCAGAATGGTACCAGGGATGAGGGACTTCAGTTATGTGGAGAGACTAGAGAAGCTGGGATTGTTCTCCTTAGAGCAGGAAAGGTTAAGAGGAGATTTAATAGAAGTGTTCAAAATTATGAAGTTTTGGATAGAATAAGTAAGGAGAAACTGTTTCCACTGGCAGAGGGTCATTAGCCAGAGGACACAGATTTAAGATAATTGGCAAAAGAAGCAGAGGGGAGATGAGAAGAACTTTTTTACGCAGTAATTGATTATGAGCTGGAATGCATTGCTTGAAAGTGTGGTGCAAGCAGTTTCAATAGTTACTTTCAAAAGGGAAATGGATATATACTTGAAAAGGAAAAGTTTGCTGGGCTATGGGGAAAGAGCAGGGGATTGGGACTAATTGGATAGCTCTTTCAAGGAGCCAGCACAAGCATGATGGAATGAATAGCCTTCTTCTGTACTGTATGATATGAATGTGTGAGGATTGGTAGTCTAACTCTACAAATAAAGCCCTTTGCCTGCTACAGTTCCCTCAGTACTGCACTGGAACGTCAACCTAGATTTTGTGCTCAAGTCTCTGGAGTGAAATTGAACCCGCAACCTTCTGACTCAGAGGCGAGAGTGCCACCAACTGAGCCACGGCTGACACTTAACCCGATGCAACTGTTACAAATTCTGCCATTCATGTATGGACATCATAGGCTATGAGGCCAGAGGGAGTTAGGGGGATACTGAATTCTGTGGAGACAATGCTCATGGTTTGTGCAATACTAATCTTATACATCCACTGTAACAATGATTTTGACATTCATCAGATTATAAGCAGTGGCTGTTCTCCATTGCAAAACGTAGCATGTGCAGTGAGTCAGAATTAATATGTATAATGATGTCCACCTGCTCATTATCTGCCATCTTCTCCTATTACAGAAAGGTCACTAGGAGAATAGGCAGAAGCCAATACCATAGGACAGCAATGCTCACCTCTGCACTCTGCATCACCTATACCACTTGAAGCAGACATCAGGGTATTAGTGACTTTAAGGTGAGAGCACAGGGTGAGTCATTCATCACAGCTGAGGAAGGGGAAGACGTAAAGACTCACGCAGGGACGACTGGTCACTGGCCCTGTTGAGTTACTTTGTGATTCTAACTTCCCCCCACCCCCATCACCCCCGCCCCCCAGAGCCATCTATGGGATGGAGAATACCTCATGAGCATCAACTGGTGAACCAGTCACTTTCTTCAATGCAGAAAGAAAGAACTTGCATTTATATAGCATCTCTCACGACCTCAGGATGTCCCAAACGCTTTACAGCCAATGAAGTACTTTTTGAAGTGTAGTCACAGTTGTAATGTAGGAAAAGGCGGCAGCCAATTTGTCTACAGCAAGGTCAGACAAACAGCAATTAAATACATGAGGGATAAATATTGGCCAGGACAAATAGTGCCATGGGATCTTTTACGTCCACCTGAGAGGGCAGACAGAGTCTTGGTTTAACATCTTGTTCAAAAGACACCACCTCTGATGTGCCACATTCCCTCAGTACTGCACTGGAACATCAACCTAGATTTTATGCTCAACTCTCTGGAGTGAGATTGAACCCGCAACCTTCTGACTCAGAAGCAGGACTGCTACCAACTGAGCCACGGCTGACACTTAACCTGATGTAACTGTTACAAATTCTGCCATTCAGTTCTCTACTGCTGTGGGGCATTGGTTCTCTGTTCTGCAGGCAAACAGCATGTGGAAGCTGCAGGGGAGATATCAGGCACACAGGTCGCCCATTGGGGTCCAAAATCAAAGATGCAATTAAGGCTTGATTTGGATTACTTGGAAACACATAAAGGACAGCCAACAGAGGGGCATTCAGAGACCTGACAAGCTATACAACAATCTCTGCACACAGACATCTGGTTGCACCATGAACTCGGCCTCCAGGAGTTACCTTTGTGCAGACGAGGCAGGTGGCTCTCGTCACTGCCGTTCCCTTGCCACCATCTATCTCTGGGCAAGTAATGGAAGCAAGCCAGCCCCACAGCTAGAATGAGAGAGACTGATCTTGGCACACAGCTGGACAGTCCAAGTCTGCAGAACGTGGAGGGTAGGATGCCAGGCCGCACGATCACAAAGGGATCCTCAGACGGAGCATCTCAGGGAGTCTCCGCACCTCGTCACTGGACAATCACTTGAGAAAGAATGTGGCTGACTAGTACACAGAGCACAAGGGGATAATACAGCAGCAGATCACACCAAACGCATTCCACACACACCACCCTTACTTAAACAAAAGCAAATGTTCAGCACTCAAAAAAAAGCACCTTGAATTGAGCAACAAAAAAATAATAAAACCAAGAGCAAGTTGAAGGTTAAAATATATTTACAGCATTCTGAATTCTGTCCTTTTAATTACTTTAAGGGCCATGCGCAGGCTTCAAAAATAATCCCGAATGATTGCCTGACGGACCTGTCCCACTTCAGGCTCCTGCTGCTCTGCTGCAGGTGGATCGTGTTCCCCATGTCCTCTTCTTGTGGCCTGCTCTGTTGCTGCTGCTCATGCTGAAGCATCCATGGACCTTTTTCGATTGCAATATTATGCAACTTGCAAACAATTATTCTGCCAACTTACTCCCGGTCACAGAGTAAACCATCCCCGGAGTGGTCCAGATATCGGGGTTGTTTCTTTAAGAGTTCAAAAGCTGTGCTCAATTATATTTCGGCCATGTGGCTGTCTTGGTAGGCCCTTTCTTGAAGTCATCGCACAGATGTCACCAGCCAAATCCACATCTCCCAACAGCCAACTTTACCTTCTGTTTTCACCCTTGAACAGTGGGGAATGTTTGATGGCATTGTTGAGGCTGCCGCGAAACACGAATTAAGACCGAGTCCATGTGTGGAACACAAAGGCTTTTTAATACAACTGCCTGGTCAAAAATGGCTGAAACAAACTGCTCACAGAATTATCTGGAAAAACCCTGAAGCCCCGCCCACTCCTTTTCTCCTGCCTTAAAGGCAAGGTGCCTTAAAGGCAAGGTGCCTGATATATTGTCCACGGACGGAAATGTGGATAATGCCCGTTTAGGTGGCTATCCGCCACACAGCTCCCCCCAGAATCCGCTTAGGAGGTGTGGACGAGACGGTGCGGCGGTCTGATGGGCCGGCCGGAGCGGCTCTTGTAGGACGCCGGTGGACGTGGAACGGCCGGGCGTGGAGCAGCCGGGTGAACCGGCTTGAGGGCAGGTCGGCCGCGTGGCAGTGGACAAGCTACAGGGACCTGCTCACCGGGCTCCGAGTGTGCTGGCTTGAGTCGGTCAACCGACACTTTTTCGGTCCTGTCGCCCACTTGCAGGGTGAAAAATTTGTCCCCAGCCTGTAGCACCTTGTAGGGCCCATCGTACGGGGGTTGAAGGGGTCCGCGGTGGGCGTCGTGCCGGACGAAAACAAACCGTGCCTGGTGCAGGCTTAGTAGGACGTGTGAGGTGGATTCGCCGTGTCAGACAATGGGCACCGGGGCGAACTGCAGCGCCGGTGAGGCGAAGTCGTGGCGTTGCTGGTCGGCTGACCAGGGTGTCGTGGCGGTTGGCAGGAACTCGCCGGGTACGCGCAGCGGCTGACCGTACACGAGCTCTGCTGCCGATGCGTGGAGGTCTTCTTTAACTGCGGTGCGCAGGCCGAGGAGGACCCACGGAAGTCGGTCGGTCCAGGCACCATCCTGGAGGCTGGCTCGAAGAGATGCCTTCAAGGATCTGTGGAACCGCTCACACAGTCCGTTGGCTTGGGGGTGGTATGCTGTGGTGCGGTGAATGGTCACCCCGAGATTGCGTGCGACGGCGGTCCAGAGTTCAGAGGTAAATTGCGGACCTCTGTCCGACGTCACGTCGGAGGGGACGCCGAACCGTGCGACCCAGGTGCTGACGAAGGCTCTGGCGATGTCGGCGGTGGTGGTAGAGGTCAGTGGAATTGCCTCGGGCCAGCGCGTGGTGCGGTCAACGATCGTCAGCAAGTGCATGTGGCCTTGCGACGGCGGCAGGGGCCCGACGATGTCCACGTGGATGTGGTCGAATCTACGCGAAGGGACGGTAAACTCCTCGAGGGGTGCTTTCGTGTGTTGCTGTACCTTGGCCCGTTGGCAGGCTAGGCAGGAGTTGGCCCAAGTACGCACATCCTTGCGAAGGCCGCGCCAGACAAAGCGGTTGGCTACCAATTTGATGGATGCGCGGGCGCCAGGGTGGGAGAGGTTGTGGAGAATGTCGAATACCCGGCGGCGCCAGGACGCTGGGACGATGGGCCGAGGTTGACATAGGGATATGTCGCACTTGACCGTGACCGCGGTCGGGCCACAGGTGACGTCGGCCAGGCGTAGCCCTGGTAGGTTGGTAGGTGCGGAGAGCAGATCAGGGTCGGTGATCTGGTCTGCTGCGAGTTGAGCGTAGTCGACTGCCAGGTGTGCGGCGTGGATGGCGGGGCGGGAGAGGCAGTCGGCTACCACATTGTCTCAGCCGGAGACGTGTTGGATGTCCGTGGTGAACTCGGACACTGCCGCGAGCTGGCGCTGCTGCCTGGCGGACCAGGGGTCGGTTGTCTTTGCCATTGCGAATGTCAGGGGCTTGTGGTCGACAAACGCAGTGAAGGGGTGGCCCTCCAGCAAAAAACGAAAATGGCGGACCACCAGGTACAGTGTGAGGAGCTCGCGGTCGAAGGTGCTGTACTTGACCTCTGGGGGGCGTAGTTGGCGGCTGAAGAAGGCAAGTGGTTGCCAGGCGCCGTCAACCCACTGCTCATACACGGCGCCGACCGCGTCGTCGGAGGCGTCCGTGGTGAGCGCTACCCTGGCATTGGGCCGTGGGTGCGCGAGCAGGGTGGCGTTGGCGAGCGTGGTCTTGGTGGAGTCGAAGGCGGCGGACGCGTCTGCCGTCCATTCGACCGCCATCTTGCCGCTCCTGCCCCGGAGGGCTTCATACAGGGGCCTCATGAGGGACGCCGCTTTGGGGATGAAGCGGTTGTAGAAATTCACCATCCCGAGGAACTCCTGGAGGCCTTTGATGGTGGTGGGGCGGGGAAATTGTTGGACGGCCTGCACCTTGGTGGGCAGGGGAATGGCCCCAGCATGGGTGATGTGGTGGCCGAGGAAGTCGATCTTGTCCAGGCCGAACTGGCATTTGGCTGGGCTGAGGATGAGCCCGTGGTCGCTGAGGCGCCCGAACAGGATGCGAAGGTGTTCGAGGTGTTCCTGCTTGGAGGAACTGGCTACCAGGATGTCGTCCAGGTAGACGAACAGGAACTTCAGGTCCCGAAGGACCGAGTCCATGAGCCGTTGGAATGCCTGGGCCGCATTTTTGAGGCCGAAGGGCATCCGCAGGAACTCGAACAGGCCGAAGGGGGTGATTACGGCCGTCTTGGGGACGTCCGCGGGGTGGACGGGGACTTGGTGGTAGCCGTGCACCAGGTCGACCTTGGAAAAGACTGAGCGGCCGGCCAGTCTAGCCGAGAAGTCCTGAATGTGCGGCACGGGGTACCGATCAGGGGTGGTGGCGTCGTTGAGGCGGCGGTAATCCCCGCAGGGGCGCCAACCCCTGCCTGGTTTGGGGGCGATGTGGAGTGGGGAGGCCCAGGGACTGTTGGAGCGGCAGATGATGCCGAGCTGTTCCATGGTGGCAAACTCGGTCCGCGCGATCTCCAGTTTGGCCGGGTCCAGCCTGCGGGCGTGGGCGTACACTGGGGGGCCTGTGGTGGGGATGAAGTGTTCCACCCCGTGTTTGGCGGCCTCCGCGGAGAAGGTCGGATTGGTAAGGGCCGGGAATTCGGCCAGGAGTGCCGAGTAGTCATCCGTGGCCCGGGCGTGGCACTGTGACGCCATGTCGGCGGGTTGACGGGGGGCCATGGCGCCCAGGATGGTGGACATGGTGTTCATGTCCAAGAGGCGGTGACGAGGGATGTCTACCAGTAGGCCGTGGGCGCACAGGAAATCTGCGCCGATGAGAGGGGAGAGCACCTTGGCAGTGATGAACTCCCATTGGTAGTGGCGACCAGCGAGGTCGAGGGTGACTGTCCGGGTGCCGTACATTCGGATTTCCGAGCCGTTAGCAGCAGCCAGCGCCGGTCCTCATTCGCCCTTTTGGATGTCGAGGGAGGAGGCCGGGATGATGCTGTGCTGAGCTCCAGTGTCGCACAGGAACCGACGGCCGGTTTTGTCATCCGTGACGTACAGCAGGGAGCCCGCGTGGCCCACGGCCATCGCGGGGGCTGGTACGGGGGCGGACTTGAAAGAGCAGGGAGGTGTGCACCATTGTGCCCTGGCGCCGAACCGTGCGTGGTAGTAACAGTGGCCCGGGTTAGTGGGGCGCGAAGACCCCGTGGGCCTGGTGGCTGGTCCTTGTGGCCGCGTGGTGGCCGGTGAGGGGCGCGCCCAGGCATTGGCTGCCAGGTCCGGAGTGACGTTGCGGCTGGAGTGAGCGGACAGCAGCTTGTCGGCCTCATCGGCCAGGGCTTCCAGGTTCGTGAGGCTGGACGCCACAATCGCTGGGCAGATGCTGAGAGGTAGCTGGCGGATGAACAGCGTGCGGAAGAGGGAACTGGGTGGGCTCTCGTCGGTGAGGGAGAGCATGTGGGAGAGGAGGTCTGACGGTGAGGCATCACCGAGGCCTGGAAGGTCGAGGAGGTGGCAATTTCGCTGGTATGCCGAGGCTGTAAATTTTTTAAGGAGCGCTGCCTTAAGATGTGCATACTTGCCTTCCTCTGGTGGGTTCTGCAGCGCTGTCCAAACCTTCAAAACTGTGGAGCTACCGAGTGATGTGACGAGGTAGTCGTACTGCGTCCCATCTGTGGTGATGTGTTGCAGCCGGAAGCGGGATTCGGCTTGGAGAAACCAGGCTTCGGGCTGGTTTTCCCAAAACTTCGGCAGTTTCACGGAAACTGCGTTCGTGTCCGCCATTGCAGTGCTCGGAATACGTTCTGAGCGTCGGGGTCACCAATGTTGAGGCTGCCGCGAAACACGAATTAAGACCGAGTCCATGTGTGGAACACAAAGGCTTTTTAATACAACTGCCTGGTCAAAAATGGCTGAAACAAACTGCTCACAGAATTATCTGGAAAAATCCTGAGGCCCCGCCCACTCCTTTTCTCCTGCCTTAAAGGCAAGGTGCCTTAAAGGCAAGGTGCCCGATATATTGTCCACGGACGGAAAAGTGGATAATGCCCGTTTAGGTGGCGATCCGCCACAGCATCAAGATATGAGCACTTCAGCATTCCCTTGAAAAAGAGCAGTAATTTGCATAATTTTTAGCCAGTTTTTGTACACCACCTGGTAGGAAGCTTTTCTGCTAATAAAAGGGATTGCATGAATAGTAAGGTAGGTGCAGTCAATGGTATGTTATACCCTGAGAATGCCGCATCACATGTCCAACAACGACAGGCTTGATGATCCGATGTTAACTGAAAGGCTCCTACTTGACTGTTTCTGTAAGGTACGTCCTGCTCTGCTCATCACTGGAGCTCTCCTGTAGTGCTTCTGCAGTAGCTTCAGCGCAGTACTGAGGGAAGGCTGCAGTGTTGGATTGTGCCATTTTTTGCATGAGATGTTAAACCAAGTAGGCTCTCTCAGATTGACATAAAAGTAGCCATAGCATCATTTGATGAGGAGCATGGCAGTTGTCTGAATCAATATTTATCCCTCAACCTACATCATTAAAAAAGATTATCACATTATGTTTGTGGGACTTTGCTGTGTGTAAATTGGCTGCCACATTTCCTACATTGCAACAGAGACTACACTTCAAAGGTACTTCATTGACTGTGAACCACTTTGGGATGCCCTGAGAACATGAAAGGCACTATATTGATGCAAGTTCTTCCTTATAGTTAGGTTACAATGAAGTATTTTTCATAGTTTTCTCCTCTCTTTCCCTAAAGTTAGTGACTCACCCTAGGGCAAGATCCACAGATGCTAGAAGCCCTCCAGTACTTCAGTCAAGTGTTCATCCTTCATCAGTGAGCACGGACAGTGAGCACAGGCTATTCAACCGCAAAAGTGTATCATGACTAAGCCTAATCATCCGACTCCACACATGGCCAAGATACAGCAGAGGTCATTGGACATTGTGCCCAAGCAGAAACCCTGGCTGATTCTCTTCCCCTTCCCTAGCCTGGGGACACAGGCCAGATGCAGCACCTTCCGGGCTTCCCTGACTGAGATAAACTACTTCTGTACAAATCAGAACTGAACCTGGAAACTTCCTACTCTATAAAACTCAACATCACACTAGCTGATGTATTTACCCATTGAGCCATGGGGTACATAAGAGGTGATTATTTTATTGTCGGATCACATTGCCACTTTACAAAATGGTTCCAGGTATTTCAGTGAGTTCTGGAATATGGTACATGGTAGCAACTTAGGTTACATCAATGTCACATTGATAGTCATTGGAAACTGAGAAAATAATTTTTAGCAAACAATTAATAACAAATGTAATAGAAAACAACGAATTGTAAAAATAACAGTAAACATCAACAGGAGGAAGGCACAATTGTCTAATTGTGATGCTTACATCTTATCTTCCTGTTGTTGCGACACTCAAAATGGCCCTCAATTTTGTTGCATGGGGGAATGGGAGCATCAAATGGGTCCATTTTCTGGGTTAATGTTAAATTTTTATGGACTTGCTGGAAATTTATACACTGAGGTCAAGCTGTAATCAACTTAGCTTAAACCATACTTCCACCTACTTGCATTGAGCTATCCCCATAGTTGTGCACTTTGGACAGAGTTGAGACTGTTTATTAGTAGAAGGCTAAGGCCCGGCAAGGGTACTTTGGAAGGGAAGGGGTTTTCATTCTGTGCTGGCTGTGGGTAGCACTGGCATGGTTCACCATTTTTAATGATGCTTGCATTGGGTGCACTGCAAGACACAGCTCCAAGGGGTGGTTGTTCACCGGATTTGGGGCGGGGCCATATTGAAGATAGCAGTAAAAGTCATTGGGGTAAAAATTAGGTCGCGCCCCATTTGGGGCGCAAATATCGTCTGGACGCAAATATTAGCGCCTGGCGCTAATTATCGGCACTGACTGGAAACTTCACTTTTACCGCCCCGGGAGGTGAGTGGAGCGCTAAATCAGGCGCTGCACACCTGTCTTAAGGCGCAAAGGCCAAGGAGTGAGGCGCTAACTCAGAGCACTGGCGAAGCTCATGTAATGTCAGTCAGCAATGGAACACACACACAATGGCACGGGCCAGTTCTTAAAGGGGATGGTTAATCTTGCTTTCCATCCACATCCTGTTCATTGCAGCCTTGAATCTCGGCCTGGAGAGACTTGCACATCAAATGTGCTGGAAAGAACAATGGAGAGTACCAGGCAAAGAGCTCAGAGTGCAGCTCCCACAGTCTCTGCTAAATCGATACAAGGAATGGCAAATCAAAATGAACCTGCAAAGTGCTGCTCAGTACCCAAAACTGCTTCACACAACGTTGACTCTCTCCAGAAGTCTCTCCCTCTCTCTCAGAATGCGTAGTTCAAAAATGCCACCAACAATAAAAGACAGGAAGAGGCCCCCTTTAAATAGCGCCCCCCCAGCCCCACAGCGATTGATAGCGTTCCAGTCTTCTGGTCGTTGGATGCGCCAGGCGGTAAGGCAGGGGGCGCCACTCAATTTCCGCTCCGGGGCGCCACAAGGGCGTTGCACCATGGAACGACGTCATAATCTGCGCGCGCAGGTGGTCGCAGCGGTAAGTTTTAGCGCCGCCGCACAATCTCTAGTTAAGTTCCCGAGCGGCGCAACCATCGCTGCGCCCGGGCGTTAGCGGCTTTGCGCCCTATTAGCGCCCTCTTAAGGCGCTAACGGGAGGCGCAACCAACTGAATTTTTACCCCATTATGTGCCATGGGGAACTTGCTGAAACAAATGTTGAATGTTTGTAAACTGGCCTTTGTGAAATAGTTTGCCTATTGCAATGCCGTTCTTCTCACGATATTCAGTTTGCTGCAGATGCCTCGGAGTGCAGTCGTGCCATGTTGTTGAAAAGGACTGGGATACCCAAGGGTACTTTCAGCAAAGGTGGAAAGTCTCTTTTGTATAAGGTCAAGAAGTTTGACATTACCACTGTATCCAGGTATTTCAAGCTGGGCTCTGAACAGGTGGAGAGGTCTGCATCTTGTGTTTGTACGAGACACTTGGAGTGAGGGATAAAATCCCCTGTTTGGATGTGATGAAGTTTGTAACATAAGTGCTGGAAATAAGTCAGGGAATGAGATAATGGGCAGAGTCACAGTGGGCAGATGGTCATCTGTGTAAAATGATAGCTTTGTGTTGTGTTTTTCCATTTGTTTTTACGGATGATGCTTGGGTTGTAAATGTCATGAGAGGGGAGGACAAGAGGTATCACTTTCTGGTGCTTTGCTGGAGGAGAAACATGCTCACTGAACTTGTACGTTTGAGGGGAAAATTTATTCCTCCCTCCAGAAAACAATACCTGAGCTGTACAAAGTTTTTACGAAACATAACAATTGAAGTAGAGGGGTAATAATCTCTCACTATTGTTGGCCTTTGGCACTGTTCTGTCATATAGAATATCATATTTGTTAATAATATTACTGCATCCACTGCTAAATTTGTCATCACTGTGCCCATTTTACCCCCGGAAAATGGGCACGATGCAAACCAATTTCTACCCCACTGTATTTCCCTTTTACATGATTGCACGAGTCCAGAATTTCTTTCTACAAGTGACATCCCTGAAGCACCGATGCTGCCCAGCATCTGAAATGTGTAAAAGATAAAACAACAAACATCAAATGTGGAAAATCTGAAATCAGAAGATAAAAATGTACAGCAGCTGTCAGCATATCAAAAGAGAAAGGAAGTGACACTGCATCTCTACCTGTCAACCGTGGCTCAGTGGTAGCACACTCGCCTCTGAGTCAGAAGGTTGTGGGTTCAAGTCTCACTCCAGAGACTTGAGCACATAAATCTAGGCTGACACTCCAGTGCAGTGCTGAGGGAGTGCTGCACTGTCAGAGGTGCCGTCTTTCAGATGAAACGTTAAACCGAAGCCCTGTCTGCTCTCTCAGGTGGACATATTGGCCCAGAAATTCGGGAGAGTACTCACCCGTATTCGGTCCCGAAGTGCCGGTTTCCTGCATGCACTGCGCATGCGCGGGAAACCGGCACTTCCGATATTGCGAAGGGGGCGGTTCCTAAGTGAACCGCGTGCGCACTACAGGCTGTGCGCACGTAGCACACTTAGTTTTTTTTTCAGGTTTGAACGCAAGGGTAAGTATTGGATATTTTACACATGAAAAAAGCAGGCGTAAGACCCCCTTTTAACAAGGTAAGTAGTTAATTAAGTATTATTTAAAAAAAATTTCAACAGGTTTATCTTTTTTAGAGACTTTAAAGAAAGGTAAGTTTATTTTTATAACTTTTAAAAAGAATTTAAATTTTTTCAAAAATTTAAATTTTTGTTTAAAGTGGTTAATTTATTTAACTATAGTTATTTTATTAATGTGATGGTTTTTTAAAAAAAATTAATTGAGGTTTAGCTGTTCTTTTGGGGGCAAGTTGTATTCATAGTTTTGACAGTTCTTCTGTCAAAACTATGAATGAAAGATGGTGTGCTGCCATTGGCTCTAACTGGCCCACGTGATCCCAGAGGTCGCATCGAACTAACTGCGCCTCTGGGACACGCACACACTGAGCGCCGGCACCAGGGAGAGGCCCAGGAACTGAAGTTCGTGTGGGCCAAAACCATAAAGGCAGGCGCGGAGTGCGATATCGCAGGGGATCCTTACCCCCACGGCAACCATCGAAGTCCAATTTCTGGGCCAAAAGATCCCAAGGCACTATTTCAAAGAAGAGCAGGTAAAGGCTGCACAGGCAGGAAGGGAATGGGTGACCGCCAGGCAGTGTAGTAGGCGCAGGCAGGTAGTGCAGGGGTCCCCTGTGGCCATCCCCCTCTCAAACAGAAATATCGCTTTGGATATTGTTGGGGGAGATGGCTTATCGGGGGAACGCAGCAGTAGCCAACTTCCTGGCACCATGGGTGGTTCTGCTGCACAGGACAGGAGGAAAAAGAGCGGGAGAGCTATAGTGATAGGGGATTCTATTGTAAAGGGAATAGATAGGCGTTTCTGCGGCCACAAACGAGACTCCAGGATGGTATGTTGCCTCCCTGGTGCAAGGGTCAAGGATGTCTCGGAGCGGCTGCAGGGCATTCTGGAGGGGGAGTGTGAACAGCCAGCTGTCGTGGTGCATATAGGTATCAACGATATAGGTAAAAAATGGGATGAGGTCCTAAAAGCTGAATATAGGGAGTTAGGAGGAAATTAAAAAATAGGACCTCAAAGGTAGTAATCTCAGGATTGCTACCAGTGCCACGTGCTAGTCAGAGTAGAAATAGAAGGATATTTCAGGTGAACATGTGGCTAGAGGAATGGTGCAAGGAGGAGGGATTCAAATTCCTGGGACATTGGAACCGGTTCTGGGGAGGTGGGACCAGTACAAACTGGACGGTTTGCACCTGGGCAGGACCGGGACCGATGTCCTAGGGGGAGTGTTTGCTAGTGCTGTTGGGGAGGGTTTAAACTAAAATGGCAGGGAGGTGGGAACCTGTGCAGGGAGACAGAGCAAAGGGAAGCAAGGATAGAAGTAAAAGACAGGAAGGAGAAAGTGGAAGGCAGAGAAATCAAGTGTGTAAATCAAACAGGACCACAGTAAATAATAATTCTAAAAGGACTAAGGGGGAAAAATTAGGTCGCGCCCCGTTTGGGGCGCAAATATCGTCTGGACGCAAAAATTAGCGCCTGGCGCTAATTATCGCCACTGACTGGAAACTTCACTTTTACCGCCCCGGGAGGTGAGTGGAGCGCTAAATCAGGCGCTGCACACCTGTCTTAAGGCGCAAAGGCCGAGCAGTGAGGTGCTAACTCAGCGCGCGAGCGCAGCGCAGGTGCTGCCAGTTAGCGAGGGAACACAGACACACTGGCGCCGGCCAGTTCTTAAAGCGGGGGGGGCCAACTTGCTCCCCAGCCACACCCTGCTCATTGCAGCCTTGAATCTCGGCCTGGAGAGACCTGTGAATCCATTTTGCTGCCAAGGATGGAGAGGGTGA
Source organism: Squalus acanthias (assembly GCA_030390025.1). Classification (NCBI taxonomy): domain Eukaryota; kingdom Metazoa; phylum Chordata; class Chondrichthyes; order Squaliformes; family Squalidae; genus Squalus; species Squalus acanthias. The sequence continues at coordinate 160,243 of JASTWF010000140.1, read as the reverse complement.
GAGAACGAGCTCAGCGCTTCACCGAGCGGGCCTTGGATGCTCTGGTTGGCGCGGTGGAGCGCAGAAGATGTATACTCTTCCCTGAGAGTGGCAGGAGGCCTTTGCCACGCGAGTACAGAAGAGTGTGGAGGGAGGTGGCTCAGAGCGTCTCCTCCAGGAGCATGGTGCCCAGGACCCATGTTCAATGCCGCAAAAAGTTCAACGACCTCACTCGGGTCGTCAGGGTGAGTGGCTTTTTCTCAATACCTCTCCATCCCTCCATCTCAACCTCACTCTATGGCCAGAGGGTCTTAAAACCCCAATGCACAACACTCATCCAACACCTATGGCCCTTTCATGAAACACACACACACATTCCACACTTTGCATACAGTAAGGGCTATTCACCTATGGGAGACACATCAGGCAAGACCATGGCTGCATACAGTAAGGGCTATTCACCTATGGGAGGCACATCAGGCAAGACCATGGCTGTATATTTACTCAGATGCTGTCCTTTCTCTTGCAGGCCAAGCTGGCGCATAATCGGAGACAGCAGCAACGGACAGGTGGAGGGCGGCCTCAGCTGCAACCCCTCAGCGATCTTGAGGAGCGCGTCCACAGGATTGTGGCAAGCCGGGTGATCGGTCCCGTCGCCACTGGAGACGCCGACCCTGTTCTGGACAGTAATGGTAAGGTCATCACCTTTTTGTCCTCTGTCCTTCCACTTGTCCCTCACAACACCAGCCTTTGACACTTTCAATCCAACTTGCTAACTCGCTGCACTTATTCCTCCCTTACTGCCACCCTGTCCTCACGCTAAAGCCACTCTTGTACCTCCCTGCTTTCAGATGGTGATTCACCAGCTGAGGAGACGGGCCCTGAAGCTGCCAGTGGGAGTGAAGCTGCAGCCGAGGAGGAAGAGGAAGCCGGAGCATCAGTGCCACCCTCTCCCGAGGAAGCCCATGCCCACACTGGGAACACGCCTTCCCTGGAGGGGAGCAGGGGGGAAGGGTCTGATGAGGGTGAAGCTCCAGGACCCAGCGGGCTGCAGCAACGCCATGGGGGTAGGGAAGAACGGGGGCCTTCTCCCCAGAGGGAGAGTAGGCCAGCGAGTCCTACTGCAATGGACGCAGAGGAGGAGCGGCTGATCGCAGAAATGAACACCCAGGCGGTGGGCATGCACACTGAGCTCATGGGTGCAGTGGGAAGGGTGCTCGAATGCATTGAGTCACTGGCAAGGAGTGTGGAGCACTTCGCTGTAGCACAGGCGGATGCCACACTAACGCCTAGTGCTGCAATTCAGTCACTGACTGCCGTGATCCCATCTCTGACTGCTCTCATGTAGACTCAGATTGAGGCCACGCGAGCACTGACTGCTGCCAACCTCGATGGTTCGTTCACATGTCCCCGGGGCTCTCACCGCGCCGCAGCAGGCCAGCAATCTGTGCTCCAGCAGATTGCTCCGGATGCTGAAGTGCTGCCCCGTGGGAGTGCCAGTGTGTCGGGCGAGCAGGGAGTTGCTGTCCTCTCTCACGATGACAGCATTCCTGCTGCCAACACTGTCACTTCTCCACTGCACTTGCCACCGCCTGTAGGACCATGCAGAGTTGGTGCAGTCTGCAGCCGGGCCCTCCAGGCCCAGAACTGGTCGAGGCCGTCCTTCAGGGGCATCTGCAGTGTCAGGGTCTGACGATCAGCAGCCTTCCACCAGCCTTGCTGCAGCCACTGAGGTCCCATTACGGAGGAGCAGTAGGGTTAGAAGGGGGGAAGTGCGCAAGGGAAGGAGATCACCCTCGAAGGGCAAAAAGTAGGAGGTGTGACAAAATGCTGGTCATTTTTTTATTAAAGGCCGAGGTTCGTGGTCCAACTTTTGTTTAGTGTTTTGGACATTATCTCCAGGTTGTGAGAACCAGTTATGTTAATGACTGTTTTCTTGTGTTTATTTCTATGAGTTTGTCATGAGGAAATGACACACACAGAGTTTGTAAAATAAATAAGTTTTTGTATTCAAAATATACATGTTTGGTGTTTGGAATCATTGGTGCCTTGGCCGGCTTAGGGGTTGCGTGCTGGGTTCATTGATGTTGTTAGCAATGGCAGAAGCCATTTCCACAGCAGGGGCCCTAGAAGCGGCTTGCTATCAGCCGTTGACGGACGGCCCTTGCAGTTTCACCATTGTGGGCCGCCCTCCCGCCTTGGTGCTGCTGATGATCATCCTCCTCGTCCTCTTCCTCCTCTTCCTCCTCCTCCTCTGGTGGTGCTCCAAGGCCTGGTGGCATTGGCTGGGTCCTGATGATTGCCATGTTATGCAACATGCAGCACACAACTACGAAGTTGGATACTCGCTCAGGCGAGTACTGCAGGGCTCCTCCAGAATGGTCGAGACAGCGGAACCGTTGCTTCAGCACGCCGATTGTGCGCTCAATGATGTTCCTGGTAGCTTGATGGCTCTCATTGTACCGCAGCTCAGCAGGGGTGTTGGGCATACGGAGCGGTGTCATCAGCCAGGTGCTCAGTGGATACCCCTTGTCCCCGAGAAGCCAACCAACTGGCTGATGCGGTGCCTCGAAAAGTTCTGCCACAGTAGTCTGGCGCAGGATGAAAGCATCGTGGCAGCTGCCAGGATAGTGGGCATTGACAGCGAGTATCAGCTGTCTGTGGTCACAGACCAACTGAACATGCAAGGAATGGAACCCCTTTCTGTTCCTGAATTCCTTGGCATTCTCATGTGGAGCACGCAAAGCCACATGCGTGCAGTCAATGGCGCCCTGCACCATGGGGAAGCCCGCTATCCTCGCAAAGCCCAGAGCGCGGTCACGCTGCTTGTCTGGGGTCATGGGGAAAGAGATGAACTCTCATCTCCTTTTAAAGAAGGCATTTGTGACCTGCCGGATGCAGCAATGCACCGAGAACTGGGAGATATTGGCGAGCTCCCCAGCAGCAGCTTGAAATGAGCCAGTAGCATAGAAGTTGAGAGCCACTGTGACCTTCACTGCCACCGACAGAGACGTCCTGGACCTCAGTTGAGGCTGCAGATCTGGCTGCAGCAGGTGGCAGAGCTCAGTGACCACCTCCTTGCTGAATCGCAGCCTTCGCAAACACAGCTCCTCAGACATATGAATGTAGGAGAGCTGTTCACGATAGACCCTGGGAGGGTAAGCTCTCCTGTACATACGCCTGTTGGCCCTCCTCCATCTGGCCATCATTGCCACTCTCTCTCTGCGTCTCTGTGTCCTCCGATTCAGCTGGAGCAGGACGACGCCCCCAATCAGTGCAGCCCCCATAGTCTCTTTGCAAGCAAAGTTATGAAGGACAGCAACCAAGGTAGCAGCGAAGTTAGGATCAGTAGGCAAAACTACCTCACACAGCGTTGACTCAATGCAGAAGTCTCTCTTTCTCTCTCTCCGAATCTCTCTCTCTCTCTCAGAACAAGTGGTGCAAAAATGTCAACCACAGAAAAAGACAGGAAGAGGCCCCCTTTAAATAGCGCCCCCCCCCCAGCCCCACAGCGATTGATAGCGTTCCAGTCTTCCGGTCGTTGGATGCGCCAGGCGGTAAGGCAGGGGGCGCCACTCAATTTCCGCTCCGGGGCGCCACAAGGGCGTTGCACCATGGAATGACATCACAATCTGCGCGCGCAGGTGGTCGCGGCGGTAAGGTTTAGCGCTGCCGCACAATGTCTAGTTAAGTTCCCGAGTGGCGCAAACATCGCTGCGGCCGGGCGCTAGCGGCTTTGCGCCCCATTAGTGCCCTCTTAAGGTGCTAACGGGAGGCGCAACCAACTGAATTTTTCCCCCTAAGAGTGTTAAAAAAACAAGCCTGAAGGCTTTGTGTCTTAATGCGAGGAGCATTCGTAATAAGGTGGATGAATTAGCTGCGCAAATAGATGTAAACGGATATGATATAATTGGGATTACGGAGACATGGCTCCAGGGTGACCAAGGCTGTGAATTCAACATCCAGGGGTATTCAATATTCAGGAAGGACAGGCAAAAAGGAAAAGGAGGTGGGGTAGCATTGCTGGATAAAGAGGAGATTAACACAATAGTAAGGAAGGATATTAGCTCTGATGATGTGGAATCTGTATGGGTAGAGCTGAGAAATACCAAGGGGCAGAAAACTTTAGTGGGAGTTGTATACAGACCCCCAAACAGTAATGCTGAGGTTGGGGATGGCATTAAACAGGAAATTAGAGACGCGTGCAATAAGGGCACAGCAGTTATCCTGGGTGACTTTAATCTACATATTGATTGGGCTAACCAAATTAGTAACAATATTGTAGAGGAGAAATTCCTAGAGTGTATACGGGATGGTTTCCTGGACCAATATGTCGAGGAACCAACTAGAGATCAGGCCATCTTAGACTGGGTATTATGTAATGAGAAAGGATTGATTAGCAATCTTGTTGTGTGAGGCCCCTTGGGGAGGAGCGATCATAATATGATAGAATTCTTCATTAAGATGGAGAGTGAAGCAGTTGACTCAGAGACTAGGGTCCTGAATTTAAATAACAGAAACTACAATGGTATGAGGCGCAAGTTGGCTAGGATGGATTGGGAAATGTTACTTAAAGGGTTGACGGTGGATAGGCAATGGCAAACATTAAAAGATCGCATGGATGAACTGCAGAATTTGTTCATCCCTGTCTGGCATAAAAATAAAACAAAAAAGGTGACGCAACCGTGGCTAACAAGGGAAATTAGGGATAGCATAAGATCCAAGGAGAGGACATATAAATTGGCCAGTAAAAGCAGCAAACCTGAGGATTGGGAGCAGTTTAGAATTCAGCAAAGGAGGACAAAAGGATTAATTAAGAGGGGGAAAATAGAGTATGAGAGTAAGCTTTCAGGGAACATAAAAACTGACTGTAAAAGCTTCTATAGATATGTGAAGAGAAAAAGATTGGTGAAGTCAAGCGTAGGTCCCTTGCAGTCAGAATCAGGGGAATTTATAATGGGGAACAAAGAAATGGCTGACCAATTAAATACATACTTTGTTTCTGTCTTCACAAAGGAGGACACAAATAACCTCCCAGAGATGTCGGGGAACATAGGGTCTAATGAGAGGGAGGAACTGAATGAAATCAGTATTTGTAGGGAAATGGTGTTAGGGAAATTGACGGGATTGAAGGCCGATAAATCCCCAGGGCCTGATAATCTACATCCTAGGGTACTTAAGGAAGTAGCCCTAGAAATAGTAGATGCATTGCTGGTCATCTTCCAAAATTCTATAGACTCTGGCACAGTTCCCATGGATTGGAGGGTAGCTAATGTAACCCCACTATTTAAAAAAGGTGGTAGAGAGAAAACGGGGAATTATAGACCGGTAAGCCTGACATCGGTAGTGGGGAAAATGCTAGAGTCCCTTATAAAAGATGTAATAGCAGTGCACTTGGAAAACAGTGACAGAATCGGACAAAGTCAACATGGATTTACAAAAGGTAAATCATGCTTGACTAATCTACTGGAATTTTTTGAGGATGTAACTGGTAGAATAGATAAGGGAGAACCAGTGGATGTGGTGTATTTGGACTTTCAGAAGGCTTTCGATAAGGTCCCACATAAGAGATTAGCGTGTAAAGTTAAAAGCACATGGGATTGGGGGTAAGGTACTGACTTGGATAGAGAACTGGTTGTCAGACAGGAAGCAAAGAGTTGGAATAAACGGGTCTTTTTCCGAGTGGCAGGCAGTGACTAGTGGGGTACCGCAGGGATCGGTGCTAGGACCCCAGCTATTCACAATATATATTAATGATCTAGACGAGGGAACTAGATGTTATATCTCCAAGTTTGCAGACGACACAGAATCACAGAATCCCCACAGTGCAGATAAAGGCCATTTCGGCTCCTCGAGCCTGCACCGACACATATCCCACCCTATCCCCGTAACCCCACGTATTTAATCCCCCTAACACTAAGGGTCAATTTATCATAGCCAAATCAACCTAACCCGCACATCTTTGGACACAAAGCTGTGTGGGCGTGTGTGCTGTGAGGAGCATGCTGAGAAACTCCAGTACGATTTGGACAGGTTGGATGATTGGGCAGATGCATGGCAGATGCAGTATAATGTGGATAAATGCAAAAACAGGAAGGCAGATTATTATCTGAACGGCAATAGATTGGGAGAAGGGGAAGTGCAACGAGACCTGGGTGTCCTTGTGCACCAGTCACTGAAGGTAAGCATGCAGGTGCAGCAGAAGGCAAATGGTATGTTGGCCTTCATAGCGAGAGGATTCGAGTACAGGAGCAAGGATGTCTTGCTGTAGTTGTACAGGGCCTTGGTGAGACCACACCTTGAGTATTGTGTGCAGTTTTGGTCGCCTTATCTAAGGAAGGATGTTCTTGCCATGGAGGGAGTGCAGCGAAGATTCACCAGACCGATACCTGGGATGAGAGGAATGACGTATGAGGAGAGATTGGGTCGATTGGGCTTATATTCGCTGGAGTTTAGAAGAATGAGAGGGGATCTCATTGAAACTTATAAAATTCTAACAGGACTAGACAGACTAGATGCAGGAAGGATGTTCCTGATGGCGGGGGAGTCCAGATCCAGGGGTCACAGTCTAAAGATATGGGGTAAGCCATTTAGGACAGAGATGAGGAGGAATTTCTTCACCCAGCGAGTGGTGAACCTATGGAATTCTCTACCACAGAAGGCAGTTGAGGCCAATTCATTAAATATATTCAAGAAGGAGTTAGATATATTTCTTAAGGCTAAAGGGATCAAGGGATATGGGGAGAAAGCAGGGACAGGGTACTGAATTTGGATGATCAGCCATGATCTCAGTAAATGGCGGAGCAGGCTCAAGGGGCCGAATGGCCTACTCCTGCTCCTATCTTCTATGTTTCTATGTTATCCCTGGTGTCCTGGCCAATATTTATCCCTCAATCAGCATAACAAAAACAGATTACCTGGTCATTATCACATTACTGTTTGTGGGAGCTTGCTGTGTGCAAATTGGCTGCCGCGTATCCCACATTACAACAGTGACTATACTCCAAAAGTACTTCATTAGCTGTAATGCGCTTTGAGACATGCGGTGGTCGTGAAAGGCGCTAAATAAATGCAAGTCTTTCTTTCTTTTTACTGAGGGAGTGCTGCACTGTCGGGGTGTCGTCTTTTGGATGAGAAGTTAAACCGAGACCCCGTCTGTCTTCTCAGGTGGGCATAAAAGATCCCATGGCACTATTTCGAAGAAGAGCAGGGAAGTTCTTCCAGCGTCCTGGCCAATATTTATCCCTCAACCAACATCACTAAAACAGATTATCTGGTCATTATCACATTGCTGTTTGTGGGAGCTTGCTATGCGCAAATTGGCTGCTGCGTTTCCTACATTACAACAGTGACTACACTTCAACAAAGTACTTAATTGGTTGTAAAGTTCTTTGGGACGCCCGATGGTCATGAAAGGTGCTATATAAATACAAGTCTTTTCTTTCTTTTACCTGAAACACCAACCTGTCTTTTTTCTGTTAAAATGCTGATGGTCCGTTGTCTATTTTCAGCACTTTCTGAAATGTGCAGTGATTGAAAGCCATTCAAACCGGGAATGTTACACATCAAGAGTGTTTCCTGCACAGATTTATTTTGAGAGAGTAGGTTAATAATGGGACTTTGTGTTTATTGTGGTCTAGATTGAATCATATTACAGGCTGAGACTGAACTGAAGCTGGAGGCTAGAAATTGTTGGGGTCATCGATAGAGGCAATTGCCAATCGTAGGTCCTTGAGAACGAGCATACTGGCATAATCATGAAGTTGAAAGAAAGAACTGCTAAAGTACTGTCATCTGGGTAGTGACAGCGCTGTCACAGAATAATCAATGTTGAGGAGGATAGTAGGCATGAAAGGTTAGCTGGAACAATTGTCCCCGAAACTGCTGTCACTAACTCTCGTTAAATAGCCTGCCTTTGTAGGACGTGCGGAATTACCCCTCGCCCCGTCCAACAGGTTATAGAGTTCGGACTTGAGACTTCTGAGAAATTACACCAGACACACGGGTTCTGCCTTTAACCTTTTATTGTTCCTAAGACAGATTCAAAACCCCAACCACTATTCGAGCAGTTCACCAATAATATTACAAGAAATCATACATACAACCACCTGCCGATGATCGGTCCAGCGTGGATTATAGGTCCTCGTAAGCGAAAAGACTGGCCAGGCCCCTCCTTCCTCTGACTGCAGCTTGATCCTCATAGGCGAGATGACTGGCCAAGCCACCTTCTTCTGACTGCAGTGCTGATATTCTTTAGCCACTGTGCTTTATACAGCTTTCCTTGCGTTTTGCATTAAATCAATCATTCACAGATAGTGAAATGTTCCTTTAATGTTGGTCTGAGCTGTTTGAGCTGTCAAACTTTCACACTCACACATCCTGTGTGGCTATCTCTTATCACAGCCCAAAATTGTTCATTCACTCCTAAAGTTTACAAAGGTGGCAGAAAACCACTTGATTAGGTTCATGAGTTACGTCGTTTTCTGCATTTCAAAACTTCAAAGGTTTGACTTCTCACCTCAGAAAAGTCACCAGAGGCTGGATTCTCAGTGACCCGTGGAGTCGGGTTTGGAGGCGTGTGGGGGGTTAAAGTTGCAGATTCGGGGGTCCCGACCCCATCCTGACTCCATTCCGCCTCCACGCAATTTTGACAAAATCGGTCGCGGGGTTCCCGACTCTGTCCCGCCTCCAAGAGGCGGGAGAGGCCATTAAAGCCCTTAACAAGCCCTAAATTGGCTCTGTAATGCCATTTTGAAACGTTTTAGCTAGTTTCACCCTTTTCCGACGTGAAGTACGCCTGATGTGAAACACGCCAGTGAAACCTGGCGGGAGCACAAGTGGATAGCTGACTATCAGCTGCAGGTCCACTATTGCAACGGAGATGTGATGAAGGTAGTAGTAGTATTGTGATGAAGGTAGTAGTAGTATTAGGTCTGAAAGTCGCCTCTGATGTTGCTGCATTGAATGTCTTCAGAGACTGCCTGGGAGGACTTGGTTGCAAAAAAAATTCTCATTCTCTCTCTCTCTCTCTCTCTCTCTCAGATGCTGCTCATTTTGCATCCAGGTCCTCTCACGGCAAAGGCCAGGCAATCTCTGAGACCAGGCAGTCTCTGACCTGCAATGATGACATCATCAGAGGCGACTTTCAGACTGAAACCACTAATTGGTTCATGGGTTCCCACATGCTGGAACTCAATTGCCCAATTAAGTGAAAATTGCATCAATCTCCCACATCCAATTGCAGGCGGGTGGATAACACGAAATGCGGATGACACAACCCCAACCCGCCCCAGTATCAAAATCCAGCCCACCATGTCTACAAGGTTTGTTTATCTCTGTTGTCTCTGATTACCCCCTGCAGTCACAACCATGTTTCCTGCCTTATCAGTGAAAGACTGCTTGTTACATTCACCAATTTTATTTTACTTTGAAAAACCTTTTTGCCTGGCAAAGCATTTCAAGAAATATTAAAATTAAGGGTCTGTATGTACTTTCTACAGTACACCCTCAAGTAACTGTCACCAGATTTTTTTTGGAGTTACAGTTACTTACCCGAAAGCATCCTGCGTTTTATGCAGTAACTGAGATGAGGAGGAACTACTTCACTCAGAGGGTGGTAGGTCCATGGAATATGCTGCCACAAAAAGCTGTAGAAGCTACAACATTAATTAAATTTAAAACAGAAATAGACAGTTTCCTAGAAGTAAAGGGCATTAAGGGTTACGGGGAGCGGGCAGGAATTTGGACATGAGTCTAGGTTCGGATCGGTCATGGCCCTGTGGGTAGTGGAGCGGGCCCAGGGACTGTGTAGCCTGATTCTGCTACTATTTTGTGTGTGCAATTCTGTTAGATGCAGGAGATGGTTCTGTGATAGATAGTAGATTGGCGGTTAGGATCAGATCAGCCATGATCTTATTGAATGGCGGAGCAGGCTCGAGGGGCCGATTGGCCTACTCCTGCTCCTATTTCTTATGTTCGACACGTTAGCGTTAACAGGTATAACACAATTATCACTGAATGATGACCAGAACGTGGGAAATAATCCTTATCCAAGGATGAACCTCGATATTCAGGCCAATATTCCTCCAAGACGAATTATCCCTGACTTTAAGTATTTCCATCCTTATCTCATGATTCTTCTGGGTCAAAACGTAATAATGTTTCTGAGATTGATTAATACACTTCATGAACCATATCAGGTACTCGGGCAGAGCTGGTATGTTGTATCCAAATCTAGCAACATATTGGTGCAACTGCTCTTTTAACTCGATAGCAAAATACTGCGGATGCTGGAAATCCGAAATAACAACAGAAAACGCTAGAAAAACTCAGTAGGCCAGGCAGCATCCGTGGAGAGAGAAACAGAGTTAACGTTTCAGGTCAGTTCTGACGAAAGGTCTTCGACCTGAAACGTTAACTCTGTTTCTCTCTCCACAGATGCTGCCTGGCCTGCTGAGTTTTTCCAGCGTTTTCTGTTGTTATTTTGCTCTTTTAACTCATCTTTTCTAATCTTCGTTTGTTCTTCTTAGGCAGTCCCTCGGAACCGAGGATGACTTGCTTCCACACTAAAAATGAGTTCTCAGGTGACTGATGAGTCCAATGCGGGACCTACAGTCTCTGTCACAGGTGGGGCAGACGGTGGTTGGGTTGACGTGCACTCCTTCCGCTGTTTGCGCTTGGCTTCCATTTGCTCCCGGCAAAGAAACTCGAGGTGTTCGCCGCCTTCCCGGATGCTTCTCCTCCACTTTGTGCGGTCTTGGGCCAGGGATTCCCAGGTAGCGGTGGGGATGTTGCACTTTTTCAAGGAGGCTTTCAGGGTGACCTTGAAGCGTTTCCTCTGCCCACCTGGGGCTCTCTTGCCGTGTCGGAGCTCCGAGTAGAGCGCTTGTTTTGGGAGTCTCTTATCAGGCATGCGGACGATGTGGCCCATCCATCGGAGCTGATCGAGCGTGGTCAAAGCTTCGATGCTAGGGATGTTGGCCTGAGCGAGAACACTGACGTTGGTGCGCCTATCCTGCCAATGGATTTGCAGGATCTTGCGGAAGCAGCATTGGTGGTGCCTCTCCAGTGCTTTGAGGTGCCTGCTGTACATGGTCCATGTCTCTGAAGCATACAGGAGGGCGGGTATCACTGCTGCTCTGTAGACCATGAGCTTGGTGCTGGGTTTGAGGTCCTGGTCTTCAAATACTCTCTTCCTCAGGTGACCGAAGGCTGCACTGGCACACTGAAAGCGGTGTTGGACTTTGTCATCGACGTCTGCCCTTGTTGACAGTAGGCTCCCGAGGTATGGAAAGTGCCCACGTTGTCCAAGGCCTCGTCATGGATTTTGATAATCGGGGAGCAGTACTGTGTGGCGGGGGCAGGTTGGTAGAGGACCTTTGTCTTACGGATGTTTAGTGTAAGGCCCATGCTCTCGTACGCTTCGGTGAAGGTGTTGATGATGGTTTGGAGTTCGACCTCAGAGTGTGCGCAGATGCAAGCGTCGTCTGCATACTGTAATTCGATGACAGAGGATGGGATGACCTTGGATCTGGACTGGAGGTGATGGAGGTTAAACAGTTTCCCGTTTGTTCTGTAGATTAGCTCCACTCCAGCGGGGAGCTTACTGAGGGTGAGATGGAGCATTGCAACCAGGCAGATCGAGAAGAGCGTTGGTGCGATGACACAGCCTTGCTTGACCCCGGTCCATACGTGAATTGGGTCTGTGGTGGATCCGTTGGTCAGGATCACGGCTTGCATGTCGTCGTGAAGCAAGCGGAGGATGGTGACAAGCTTTTGAGGGCAGCCGAATTTGAGGAGGACACTCCATAATCCCTCACAATTGACGGTGTCAAAGGCCTTTGTGAGGTCAAAGAAGGCCATGTACAGCGGTTGGTGCTGTTCCCTGCATTTCTCTTGTAGTTGACGCGCGGTGAAGATCATGTCAATTATGCCCCTTAGTGGGCGGAATTCGCATTGTGACTCTGGGAGGAGCTCTTCAGCCACTGGGAGAAGGCGATTGAGGAGGATTCTTGCGATGACTTTCCCTGTGGCAGACAGCAGGGAGACTCCTCTGTAATTACCGCAATCGGACTGGTCACCTTTCTTGAAGATGGTTACGATTACGGCGTCTCGGAGATCCCCTGGCATGCTCTCCTCCTTCCAAATAAGAGAAATGAGTTAATATATTCGAGCCAATAGTGCTTCTCCGCCATGTTTTAGCACCTCGGCGGGGATTCCATCTGCTCCTGAGGCCTTGTTGTTCTTCAGTTGTCAGATGGCCTTTTCAACCTCATGCCGGGCTAGGATTGTGCTGAGGTGGTGGCGGGTAGCATGCTGCGGAATGGAGTTGAGGACACTCGTGTCGAAGACAGAGTCTCCGTTAAGGAGATCTTCGAAGTGCTTCTTCCAGTGGGCATCTGTCCTTGATGAGTACCTCTCCATTCTTGGCCCGCAGTGGGGTAGGACCTTGGTTGCTTGGGCCGTAGGTGGTCTTGACTGTGCTAAAGAATCCACGCACGTCGTGGTTGTCGGCTAGTTGCTGGATCTCCTGCGCATTCTCCACCCACCATCTGTTCTTTAGGTCACAAATTTTTTGTTGGACCTCAGCCTTCAGGCGTCTGTAGAGCTGCTTTCTTGCTCTCGAGTTCTGTTGCTCTTTCCAGATCAGGAATGCCTTGCGCTTGCGGCTTAGTAGTTCCTGGATCTCCTGTTCATTCTCGTCGAACCAGTCTTGGTGTTTCCAGGTCGAGTGACCGAGCGTCTCTTCACAGGTGCTGATTATGGAGGCCTTGAGTGCAGACCAGGCGCTGTGGACACTCTGTGTCTCTGAATCACTGGGAGTCGTCAGGTTGGTTGTGAGGCGCAGGCTGAATAAGGCTTTCTTAGCAGGGTCTTTGAGTGCTCCAGCGTTGATTTTCCTGCGGCATTGTTTCTGTTGCTGCCGCTGTTTTGGGGCTACGTTGATGGAGATGACAGAGTGGATTAGGTGGTGGACTGTCCAGCAGTCGTCAGCTCCTGTCATGGCGCGGGTGATGCGGATGTCCTTGCGGTCCCTCGCTCGGACGATGACATAGTCCAGCAGATGCCAGTGCTTGGAGCGAGGGTGTTGCCATGAAGCCTTTTATTTGTCTCTCTGACGGAACAAGGTGTTGGTTATGACAAGGCCATGTTCTAAGCATATTGTCAGGAGGAGGGTACAGTTAGAGTTGGCTTTCCCTACCCCCTCTCTGCCGATCACACCTCCCCAGAGGTCTGTGTCCTTTCCAACTCTGGAGTTGAAGACGCCAAGGAGGATCAGCTTGTCACCCGTTGCGACTCGGGACAGGGATTGTTTGAGGCTGGAGTAGAATTCCTCTTTGGTCTCATCTGTGGCTTCCAGTGTTGGGGCGTACGCACTGATGACCGTAGCGCACTGGTTCCGGGCTAGAGTGAGCCGTAGAGTCATGAGGCGTTCGTTTATTCCATAAGGGGAGTCTCTGAGACGTTCAACTAGCTCATTTTTTATGGCGAAGCCTACCCCATGGAGGCGGCATTCTTCTTCAGGTTTGCGTTTCCAGAAGAAGGTGTAACCACCACCTTGCTCCTTGAGCTGGCCTTCCCCTGCCTGCCGGGTCTCGCTTAGGGCGGCGATGTCTATGTCGAAACGTCTGAGCTCCCGGGCAACGATAGCAGTACAGCATTCGGGTCTGTCGCTGTTGGGGTTGTCCATGAGAGTCCTGACGTTCCAGGTCCCGAAATTCATTTTAAAGTGTGGAAGATGCCTGTGCGTGAATTCTTTTAACGTGGGGTGGCCGTTGCACACCAGCTACCACATGGGCTTGACAGAGCAAGGTCTTGGTCCAATGTCAAAGGGATCCAAGACGATTGGAGACCAGGCTCTGCTACATCGGCCTAGCACACACACACACACAAACATACTCCTACTGTCCTCCTCCCTCCTTCCCGCAGGTCCTCTCTGCCTGGGTTTCATAGGCTGCAGTGTGGTCCTCCCGACCCCACTGCTGGTCCATGCTGCACCACACCTGGGCCTCGACCTCGCTGCTGGGCTCGTCCTCGCCCCTGGGCCTCCTCCTCGCTCCTGAGTCCCGACCTCATTCCTGGGCCTCGAACTCGCTCCTGGGCCCCGTCCTCGCTCCTGGGTCCCAACCTCGCTCCTGGGCCTCGTCCTCGCCCCTGGGCCCCGTCCTCGCCCCTGTGCCTCGTCCTCGCTCCTGGGTCCTGTCCTCACTCCTAGGTCCCGACCTTACTCCTGGGCCTCGTCCTCGCTCCTGGGTCCCGTCCTTGCTCCTGGGCCTCAACCTCGCTCCTGTGTCCTGTCCTCGCTCCTGGGTCCCGACCTCCTTATAGTGTGTCTCCTTCTAGTGAGTGTGTCCCGCGGTGCGTCTCCTTCCAGTGAGTGTGTCCTGCGGTGTCTCCTTCTAGTGAGTGTGTCCCACGGTGTCTCCTTCTCGTCAGTTGGTCATGCGAATATATACATTTAATAACAGCCGCGCTCCAATCCGTACAGGTCAGACCGGAGTAAAACAAAATGTTCTCGTCGCAATAGGACAGATCATATTACCGTACTGGTATTCCCACTGTATGGTGCTTCAGCCAGTTGCAGTACTGTTTCACCGGGTATACTTACACCGATTTTCTGACCTGACACATAGTCAAATTCAGCTGGTCGGTGGACATAGCCCTTAAAAGTTGATCAGTCACCCACGAGGGAAGCCTCTCCTCTGCAATTCGCTGTAGGTTTTCCCTGGCTTGCTCCACCAACCAAGATCCATACATTATACACATGTCATTTCGCGCAGCTTCGGCGAAAACATAAACTTAAATTTAATAATGTCCAATATCTTTACAATACACACAGCAAGTTGAAACATCAGACATCACTAGTAACACCACTACAAACATTCTGCAAAATAACGCCATACACAAAAATAGCATTCCCTTTCTTTCCCCCTGGTCACACATAGTTAAAACTGGTCAGAAATCTTAAAAATACCAATTGTCGATGTGATTGCCTCATTTCCGGAACTAGAGGCTAGCACACAATTTACACCAACCAGAATTTCACCGTGGCCACAATAAAAGTCTGGTTTTAATAGGTTAATTAACCTCATTACTCCAATTTAATCCAGATCAATTTCTTAAACTAACCAATATCACTTGAAAAAGAAAGGAAGAAGCCACAGCCACATTAACAAAGAAACAATCACCCATGCCTTGTAAACGTTCAAATTCATTTTCTTCCAGGCACATTGGCAACTGTAACTTCAAGGCTGAAGCTTTTATTTTGTAAAACAATTAACAAACTTAAATTGAAATCAATTAACAAACTTAAAACAGCACACGCTTGTCCATCATTCAAGACAAGTCTACAAAGGGTTAAACAGCTCTCTGTACAGAAGAGTGGGTGGAGCTAAAACAAACACAACAGACACTTTCTTTCAAAGACAGAAAATTTGCATACTTTTAACACACATTTTCACACAAACTGAGATTCCAGCAATCTTTTTAAGATTCCTTTCACTCAGTTTTACTTGTTTTGGACAGAAACTGATAGCGTCTGTGTCAATAAAACTTTAAGTTTCCCTCTACCATTAGCCATTTCGGTTTTTGGTACTAATAAAGTCGAAATCTTAGGTGTGTTATTCTCTTTCTTTTACTACGTCGTGAGGTAGTAAGAATTTGTAGGTCTCATCTGTGAATAGAAGGTGACTCCGGACCTAGGTTCGAGGAGGCTTCTACAGCTCCTGCGCCCTGTCCACCTTCACTTGGATCATACTGTACCTGGTGAGACGTGCCGTTGGGCATTTCCTCCGTATCATCCCAGCAGACCGGCTGCATCCCAATCATGCTCATAATCATAGTCTGTTGTCTCCTTGACCTGCTTGTGGGCTGAAAAAGCTTCATCTGGTTAATATGAAACCACTTAACTCTCTTAGGTAGCTGAACTGCATACACCATGGGGCTAGCCTTATCAACGATACTGTATGGTCCCTTGTACAAGGTTCGAACACACCCACCCTTGCATAGTTTCGAACCATCACCTGGCTACCGAGCTCCCATTCCTGTGGCTTACTCGGGACTCGAAGTAATCGGTTGCCTTGGTGAGCCCTTCCGATATTGTGGGCAGCTGCCAGGTGTAACTCTCTCAGAGTTTCCCACAAGTCATTTAGGAACTTAATCCCTGGTTACCTCTTTGATCTGTTTCTCTGTTAATGTAGGAATCAGCAAGTGTATTGGGGTTCTCATGGGTCTCCCTGTAACCAATTCATGCGGAGAATATCCTGTTCCCTTCGATTCTGTACTGCGTATATTCATCAGGATTAGAGGCAGTACCTCATCCCACTTGGTGGGGCTTTCATTCAGTTCTTTACGTAAAGCCAGTTTTAGGGTATGGTTCATTCTTTCCACAATTCCCGACGACTGCGGGTTGTGGGCTACATGCCATTTTCCTTCAATCCCCAACAGTTTAAGAGTAGCCTGCATCACCTGACCTGTGAAATGGCTCCCTTGGTCTGACTCCACTACATGAGGGAGTCCCCATCTAGAGAACACCTCTTTTACTAGTGTTTTTGCAGTCCACAATGGCTGTTTTACAAGGGAACGCTTCCACCCATTCAGTGAAATTGTCCACTAACACTAGACAATATTTATTGCACTTCTTAGTAGTGGGTAAGGGTCCAATAAAATCAATCTGGACACATTGCCATGGCCCTTCAACCCTTCGCGTATGTCCCAAAGGTGCCTTTTTCCTGTGTGGGTCTGGATTATTGGCAGCACATATAAAAATCCTCCACATTTCCCCTAAGGTGTGGCCACCATCCTACTTCTTCCACTCTCTTCCAGGTGGTTTTGGGTCCTGGGTGTCCCGCCCCTGGACCTCCATGTGCTAGTTGAATGAATTCCTCCCGGTATCCCTCTGGGACTACCCACTTGTCACCTTTAAATAGCATCCCTTCTCTGATTTCTTCATCCCTAGCTCTGTAGGGTCCCTCTATGTCTCTTCCCTCTTCCTTTTCCTTTATACTTGCCCTTAGCACTACATCTTTTAACTGAACGGTTTTAAGATCCAGTGGGAGGGGTACCGTACTTGAGCAGAGGTGACAGTGACCACCACTCCTGACTGGTAAGGATCTCCCACGGGACTCCTCTCTCTGCACCCCTCCAAGCCAGTTCGTCGGCTTTTTGATTGTCTTTCCACCTGGGCTCGGTTTTAGAGTGGGCCTTGACCTTGTGGATGTAATATCCGTGTTCTTTCCCCTTTACAGCTTCCAATATTGTTGCCAACATCGGGGCTGTGATCAAAAGCTTTCCATCCGCTGACTTAAACCCTCGTCTGGCCCAAATGGCCAAATATTCTGTACATGAGTTGCATGTAAACATTGAGTCGGAGCAGATGGTGTAAGGAGGGGGAAATTCTGTGGGGTATGTGACCACATAGGTGACTGCGGCTAATTCTGCCTGCTGAGCACTAAGAGTATTGGGGAGTAACAGGGCCACTTCCACGTTCCGATCCGGATCGTAAATTCCGCATCCCGTTTTCCTTTCTTTTCCAGGAAGCTCGAGCCGTCCACATAGATGTCTCGCCCTTCAGGGTGTATCCCTGATTTAAAACTCCCTTTCGTTTCAACTGTACAAGTATGAGATTCTCCCTTGTAATTAAGGTTGAAGGCTAATTTAGGGTCTCCAATGACTTCGACCTTAAGATTCATGCCTTCTAACAGTAATGTCCATCTAGCTATTCGCACACTAGACACTGTTCCCTCTTTAATTTTCCCGTCTAAGAGTAAACGAGTTGGGGTGTGATGGGTTAATAGAGTGACGGGTTGGGTTCCTGTGAACACCGCAAAATGTTTTACCGCCCAAAAGGTAGCTAGCAGATGTCACTCGCAAGTGGAATAGCCTCTTTCCACTTCTGCTAGGACTCTGGAGGCATAGGCCACCGATCTCATGTGATGGTGCACTTCCTGCATAAGGACGGCCCGCAGACTGGCATCTGCAGCTGCCACTTCCAAATAAAAGCTTTCCCCAGGATCCCAAAGCCTGAGCTATCTGTAGGTCTCGTTTTAACTGGACAAAGGCTTCCTCACATTCCCCGTCCCACTCCCATTCTACACCCTTCTTCAATAATCTCAGTGAGGGGCCTACTGTAGCTGCGTAGTTCTCAATGAATTCCCTACAGTAACCTGTCAGACCCAAAAACGATCGGAGAGCAGTTACCGAGCCTGGTCGGGGTAACTCCTGCACCGCCTTACGCTTAGCCTCATCTATCGCACGTTCCCTTAGTCGAATAGTGAGTCTCAGAAACGGAACCTCCTCTTCCCCTATCTGTGCCTTCTTGGGATTAACCATAAATCCGGCTGTTTTAAGCAATCCCAACAACTCCTCCAACAGTTTCTCATGTTCTCCTTCACTTTCGGAAAACAAAAATAAATCGTCTACATACTGTATCAGTCAATCTGGGCGACTGAACTCCTTTATGCATGCTTCCATGCAGTGATGAAAAATAGAGGGGCTGTTATGGAATCCCTGTGGAAGGCAAGTCCATGTATACTGTTGTCCTTTAAAGGTGAAGGCAAATTTGTACTGATCCTCGGGGTGCAACGGGATGGACAAAACCCATTTGATATGTCTAGGACCGTAAATACCGTGGCGTGCCTAGGAATGTTACCAATCAGATTTACTACGGCTGCTACTATAGGGGCACAAGCAGGGATGTTCTTGTTCAACACCCTATAATCGATGGTCATTCGCCAGGAGCCATCCGGCTTCTTTACTGGCCATACAGGAGAGTTCACGTGTGTAGCCAAGGGTCTCACGACTCCTTGTTCCACAAGGGACGTTACAGCCTTTTCTAAGTCCCTCTTTGCTTCTTTGGGGAAGGTATATTGTTTTTGTGGGCGGAGCATGGGCTCTCCTCCTACCCTGACTTCTACCCCTGTCGCCCTCCCACAATCGTGCTTATGCGTGGCAAAAACCTCTTTGTTACCAATCTTCGTGTCAGGTGGGAGGCTGCTAAATACTTCTGGGCTAAGAGTAAATAATAATAACTTCTTCTTTTCACCCTCGTCCATTTCACTTACAGCTGCTCTTTGTTCAACTGCAATGAAATGTCCTTGGGGTTCACCTCCCATGCGTCCGCTCCCGGGGCGAGATACCTCCGTTGACGTATGGGGTTCATTGGGGAAGGCGCAGTAGGAGGTGGTTTAATCTTTTTCCCAGGTATAGGTCCTAACTCCCCTTCTTCTTCAACCTCCTCCCACTCACTGTCTGATGATGACAGGCTGTTCCCCTGGGGTTATAGCACACACAATTCCCCTTTGCACTCATAGTTTTTCCTTCTAACACTTTAACCTTCCTTTTGCATTCCGTATGGTCCTGCTGCCCACCTTGTTTCACAACCTGTTTCTGCACCACCCGAATGGCAGCTTTCAAATCCTCATTATCCTTCTCTGCTTTTTCTGCCCGTTGTTGTTGGCTACTAGCTTCCTCTTTCCAAGCTTTACTCTCATTCCCTTGATTCACACACTGACTTTCCAAATATTGCTCTTTATTACACCATCTCGCTTTCTCCTTCTCAAACACCTCTTTATCTTTCTTACGACCTTCTCGTTCTTCCTCTAATTCCTTAAGAAGCCGGTTTACCACCACTTCTCTATCACTGACTTTTCCTGCCATATCCTCTATTTCCCTTCGTGACTTAATCTTTGCACATTCATCGTTTGCAACCTTCCTTCGATAGGCTAACAACCAGACGGTTTTCATTATCCGTTGCCGATGTGTGGACCCTTGTGTCCGTTGTTCAGCCTCAGAAACCGGATCATCACTGTCAATAATAACCCGTACCCACCCCTCCTGGAGAGGTAACTTCCCCGCAACATACATTGTAACTAACTCATCCATTGTCTTGGCGGTTTTTCCACCCATATTAATGGTCTGTAAATTTCTCGCTCAATGTCCCTTCTGATCGCCAAAATCTGTAAGACGTGCGGAATTACCCCTCACCCCGTCCAACAGGTTATAGAGTTCGGACTTGAGACTTCTGAGAAATTACACCAGACACACGGGTTCTGCCTTTAACCTTTTATTGTTCCTAAGACAGATTCAAAACCCCAACCACTATTCGAGCAGTTCACCAATAATATTACAAGAAATCATACATACAACCACCTGCCGATGATCGGTCCAGCGTGGATTATAGGTCCTCGTAAGTGAAAAGACTGGCCAGGCCCCTCCTTTCTCTGACTGCAGCTTGATCCTCATAGGCGAGATGACTGGCCAAGCCACCATCTTCTGACTGCAGTACTGATATTCTTTAGCCACTGTGCTTTATACAGCTTTCCTTGCGTTTTGCATTAAATCAATCATTCAGAGATAGTGAAATGTTCCTTTAATGTTGGTCTGAGCTGTTTGCGCTGTCAAACTTTCACACTCACACATCCTGTGTGGCTATCTCTTATCACAGCCCAAAATTGTTCATTCACTCCTAAAGTTTACAAAGGTGGCAGAAAACCACTTGATTAGGTTCATGAGTTACGTTGTTTTCTGCATTTCAAAACTTCAAAGGTTTGACTTCTCACCTCAGAAAGGTCACCAGAGACACCGGGCTGGATTTTGATACTGGGGCAGGTTGGGGTCGTGTCATCCGCATTTCGTGTTATCCAGCCACCTGCAATTGGATGTGGGAGATTGATGCAATTTTCACTTAATTGGGCAATTGAGTTCCAGCATGTGGGAACCCATGAACCAATTAGTGGTTTCAGTCTGAAAGTTGCCTCTGATGATGTCATCATTGCAGGTCAGAGACTGCCTGGTCTCAGAGATTGCCTGGCCTTTGCTGTGAGAGGACCTGGATGCAAAATGAGCAGCATCTGAGAGAGAGGAGAGAGAGAGAGAGAGAATGAGAATTTTTTTTGCAACCAAGTCCTCCCAGGCAGTCTCTGAAGACATTCAATGCAGCAACATCAGAGGCGACTTTCAGACCTAATACTACTACTACCTTCATCACAATACTACTACTACCTTCATCACATCTCCGTTGTAATAGTGGACCTGCAGCTGATAGTCAGCTATCCACTTGTGCTCCCGCCAGGTTTCACTGGCGTGTTTCACATCAGGCGTACTTCACGTCGGAAAAGGATGAAACTAGCTAAAACATTTCAAAATGGCATTACAGAGCCAATTTAGGGCTTGTTAAGGGCTTTAATGGCCTCTCCCGCCTCTTGGAGGCGGGAACCCCACGACCGATTTTGTCAAAATTGCGTGGAGGCGGAATGGAGTCGGGATGGGGTCGGGACCCCCGAATCTGCAACTTTAACCCCCCACACGCCTCCAAACCCGACTCCACGGGACATTGAAAATCCAGCCCACCATGTCTACAAGATTTGTTTATCGCTGTTGTCTCTGATTACCCCCTGCAGTCACAACCATGTTTCCTGCCTTATCAGTGAAAGACTGCTTGTTACATTCACCAATTTTATTTCACTTTGAAAAACCTTTTTGCCTGGCAAAGCATTTCAAGAAATATTAAAATTAAGGGTCTGTATGTACTTTCTACACCTTTGACCTTTCGTTTTTCTCTATTGCCATCTCTAACCTACCATTTCTATCCAAGGCTTTCAAACCGTGATTGTCATCCAACTATTTGCTCACCTCTTTCATATTTCCCTTCAATTCAGTTTTCAGCCTGCCCACACTGAGATTGCCCTGATCAAAGTCTTAATCGACACCTGTATGACTGCAGCCTTGGCTCACAGTCCCTCTTTATCCTGCTCAATCCCTCTGCTGTTTCCATCGCTGTTGACCACTCATTCTCCTCCACTGCCTTTTTTCCCTGGAGCAACTCCATGGCACCACAATCTGTGGTTGCAAACTGTGCCAACACAATAACCACAGGGTCCTTTTTTTGTCTTTATCGCTCCTGTTGGATAAAGCTCTGCTCTGAGCTAAAGAAGAAAATGTGTCCCTACATCT
Organism: Squalus acanthias; assembly: GCA_030390025.1. Taxonomy (NCBI): domain Eukaryota; kingdom Metazoa; phylum Chordata; class Chondrichthyes; order Squaliformes; family Squalidae; genus Squalus; species Squalus acanthias. Next base: position 138,313 of record JASTWF010000140.1, on the reverse strand, counting down.
CCTCAAACAGTTTCTTCTCCAATGCTAGCGTCATCACCTCTAGAGTGTCCCAGCTTCCATCTATGGTCTTCTACTCATCATTCACTTGCTACCCCTACTTGACATTCTCTGCAAGGACAGGGTCAGTTTTCACATGAACGTGAATGACATCCGATTTTACTTCTCCATCACCACCATTTAGCTATTGTTATACTCTCTGCCTGTTTGTCTGAATCAAGTCCTGGAATACTCAAAATTTCCTTCAACTCAAAGTCAGCGAAAGCAATATCATCATTTTTGGCTCTCACCTATGTGCCTCTGGCTCTGACTCCATCACCCTCCCCTCTCAGACCGAATCATTGGCATCCAGTTCAACCCTGATCTGAGGGGTTCACCTCACATCTAGTGCATTTCTAAGACTTTCTCCCCCCTTCCCCCACTGCCCCCACCCCACCTCCACTGATGAAACCCTTAACCATGCCTTCATCACCTTGTCAACCTCCTTGCCTTCACTCTCTACTAATCTTAGCTAACCTAGATCACCACATCCTGTGCCCTCAGCCCCATCACTTGCGTCCTTCCTAAGCTTTACTGGCCTACTATAACTCAATGAGCTGACTTCTCATCCTCATCTTGAAGTCCTTCAATGGGCTCACTTCACTGTGTCTGAGGGATCGTCTCCAATCAAACTGTTGTCTGCATCCACCACTCCTATGACTCTGAATTGCTGCCTACTTTCTCCACCCTCTGCTCCACCATTAGTTACTACACCCCTGCTCTCTGGAATTCTCTCCCAAAACAACTTTATTCTACTGCCTCCCTCCCTACTTTCAAATGTCTCTCTAAACCAATCTCTTGACCACGCCTGTGTCTCTCCTGCCACAAATTCTTACTTTTCTTGCTCGATTTCCCCTCTCCCCTCCACCACCCCCCCCCCGCCCCCCCTCCCCCAGCCTTCACCCCACTGTTAGTGGCTGAAGCATCAACCACCTGGGTCCTACTCTCTGGAATTCTCTTCCTAGCTTCTCTGCTTTAAAACCCTTCTCAAAATATATCTCTTCAACCAAGCTTTCAGTCACCCCTCCTAAACTTTTGGGGTGTTTGGTGGGGGTGGGGGGGGGGGGCACCTTGGGATGTTTTTCATATTACAACGCCATATAAATGTTGTTCATTGTCCACTTCCCACCCTTGAGATGTTCTTTTATGTGAGGGTACTATACAAAATGCTATTGTAACAATAGAGGGGCTGACAACAATAACAGATATATTGGGTAGAAGCATAAGGAAAATATCCAAAGTGGTTAGAAAGTTAAATGGGAAAGTTATGGAGGTAGAAAGGAAAAATGTTTTAAATGCTAATTGAAAAGAACAGAGTTTGGAAAATATACAATAACAAAGTTGAAAAATTAATAAGGGAGAAATGAGAAGTCTGGAAAATTAAATGACATTGGACGTTAGAGAAAATCAAAATATCCTCATATGGAGTTGTTCACTGACAAACTGGACAATTGTATAATAACAGAACTACAGTTATAAACTAATAGATTCAGACAGAAACATCATTATTCATTGTAGTGAGGAACTCTTTGATTTATAAAAATGTATTACATAGATGGAATTTTAATAATTTAGTGAGTAATTAACTTAACTACTAAGTGCACTGAGTAACTTTAATTATTAAATGCAGCCAATAATTGCTGAAGTTCTGTAAGTTAATTCATTAGATTTAGTGAATATTTTAATTCATTATTAAATGTGCTTAGTTATAACACAGAGCTCTGAAGAGATAAAGATCTAACTGTCCCAGGCGTCATGCCAGAATTCAGCTGTTTTGAAGAAAAGCCTCCTTGGGTTTGAATCCATTTGTGAAATTCCTAAGGCGAGCACTTTAAACAACATTCTGAACCTACTGGCATGCCTTTTAACTTTTCCAGCAATTCCTCTCTCTCCCCCTTCTTCACTGAACAAACCATGAGGAATATGGTACACTGAACTTAATTCACAGAGAATTACATCATATTTACAGCACAGAAACAAGCCTCCTCCCACCTGACTTCATCTCACCCCATCAGCATACCCTTCCATTCCTTTCTCCCTCATATACTTATCTTGCTTCCCCTTAACTGCGTCTCTGCTACTCACCTCAACTACTCCATGTGATAGTACATTCTACATTCTAATTTGATCACAAGATACTTACGGATGACAAATGCCATTTAGCCCATCTTATTTCATTCATCCAGTACTCCCTCATTGATGCATCTGGTTATTTCTTAAATGATTCCAGAGTTTTCACTTCCACCACTCCGCACGGAGTCCATTCCAAGTGCTGGTCATTCTCTGCCTGAAGAGTACCTCCTGATATCAGTCCTAAAGTTACCTTTTACTAGATTGAACTATTGTCCCCTTATCATATTCTCACCATTTAATTTAAAGTAGCATTCCAGATTAATTTTTTCCATACGATTTACTATCTTGTACACTTCTATGAGATCACCTCTCAGATATCTCCTTCTCAGGCTGAAAAGCCTAAGGGGGTGAATTTTTCATCCATTTTTCAGGCGCTACGCAGCCATCCAAGGTCTCAAAATGGCATCCACGTCCGACGGGAAGTGCACTGGTTTGGTAAAGTGATTAGTGATCACACGCTGGCAACATACAGAGGAGCGCTATCATCTGGTGGATCAGTGCACCATGCTGAATTGAGGCTGCCATCGCCTTTTTGGAAGGCCCCAGTACTTACCTCGCTCAGCAGTAAATGACACCAAACAGCATGAAGGCCCCCTCCCCAACATTATTTAAAGGGATCATGCAGGACTTGCAGTTAAATTGCTAGATTATTACTTTTGGCTGCTGCTTGAATTATAGGTGTTTGTTGCTGAGTTCCAGGACTGTTGTAAGTTTAATGGGGGAAAAATTCAGTTGGTTGCGCCTCCCGTTAGCTCCTTAAGAGGGCGCTAATGGGGCGCAAAGCAACTAGCGCCCGGGTGCGGTGATGTTTGCGCCGCTCGCGAAATTAACTAGACATTTTGCAGCGGTGCTAAACACTACCGCCACGATCTCCTGCGCCGGCAGATCGTGACGTCAGTCGAGTGCGCAACGCCCCGGTAGCGCCCCGGAGCGGATATTGAGTGGCGCCCCCTGCCTTACCGCCTACTGCTAGCAACGACAGGTTGAGGGGAGCGTTTTGCAGTCGGGAAGGGACTGGGGGAGCGCTATTTAAAGGCGACCACTTCCTGCCTTTTTTTGTTGGTAACATTTTTGAACCACGCATTCTGAGAGAGAGAGAGAGAGACTTCTGGAGAGATTCAACACTGTGTGAAGGAGTTTTGGTTATTGAGCAGCACTTTGCAGGTTCATTTTGATTTGTCCTTCCTTGTATCGATTTAGAAGAGACTGTGGGGGCTGCACTCTGAGCTCTTTCCCTGGTTCTCTCCATTGTTCTTTCCAGCAGATTTGATGTACAGGTCTCTCCAAGCCGAGATTCAAGGCTGCAATGAGCAGGATGTGGATGGAAAGTAAGATCAACCCTCCCCTTTAAGAACTGGCCGGCACCATTGTGTCTGTGTTCCATTGCTGACTGACATCACATGAGCTTCGCCAGCGCTCTGAGTTAGCGCTTCGCTCCTTGGCCTTTGCGCCTTAAGACAGATGTGTAGCGCCTGATTTAGCGCTCCAATCACCTCCAGGGGCGATAAAAGTCAAGTTTGCAGTCGGAGGCGATAATTAGCGCCAGGCGCTAATCTTTGCGCCCGGCCGATGATTGCGCCCCAAACAGGGCAATACTGAATTTTTCCCCCAATTAGTCTACAAAGAGAGAGGCCTGGCAATTCTTGCACTCCTGCTGCTGTTAGCTCCTTGACAATTTATCTGTCTCCAGACATGACTGGCCTGGTAGGACTACTTCTCGGAATAGATCCTGACTGGAAGCATGAAGGAAGACACCACAGAACAGGACCAGCTGCCAGAAGAGGGAGGAGGAGGAACAGTACACTCAGCAGGAGGCTATATCCACAGACAGTCTTCAGAGAGGAGCAATGCATGACGCGACTTCGCTTCACCGAGGAGGTTCTTACTGAGATATCTCAGCTGCTTCAGCCAAAACCACAGCCTCAAAGCACTGAATGGACAACATTGCCTGTGGTTGTCAAGGTCACCGTCACTCTCACTCTTTATGCCACGAGCTCCTTTCAGTCTGCAACAGGTGGTATTAACAGCGTCTCACAGTTTTGCAGTTAACGCTGTATCAGGGAGGTCACCGAGGCTCTCTATACCAGGAGGAACACCTACATCTCCTTCCCTATGGACAGAGAGAAGCAGGAGAGAGCACAAGGTTTTGCCCGCATAGCAGGCTTCCCCATGGTGCAAGGTACCATTGACTGCACGCACATTGTCTTGCATGCTCCCCATAAGAACATAAGAAATAGGAGCAGGAGTAGGCCATTCGGCCCTTCGAGCCTGCTCTGCCATTCAATGAGATCATGGCTAATCTTCTGCCTCAACTCCATTCACCGGCCCTATCGCCATATCCCTTGATGCCCTTACTAGTCCGAAATCTATCGACTTCTGTTTTGAATATACCCAATGACTGAGCCTCCACAGCCCTCTGGGGTAGAGAATTCCAAACATTCACCACCCTCTGTGTGAAGAAATTTCTTCTCAGCTCAGTCCTGAATGGCCGACCCCTTATCCTGAGGCTATGGCCCCTGGTTCAAGACTCCCCAGCCAAGGGAAACATTCTCCCAGCATCCATCCTATCAAGCCCTGTAATAATTGTGTATGCTTCAATGAGATCCCCTCTCATTCTTCTGAATTCAAGAGAATACAGGCCTAGTTTACTCAATCTCTTCTCATACGACAGCCCCGCCATCCCAGGAATCAATCTCGTGAACCTTCGTTGCACTCCCTCTATGGCAAGTATATTCTTCATTAGGTAAGGAGACCAAAATTGTACACAGTACTCCAGGTGTGGTCTCACCAAGGCCCTATATAATTGGAGTAAGACTTCTTTACTCCTGTACTCAAATCCTCTTGTAATGAAGGCCAGCATACCATTTGCCTTCCTAATGGCTTGCTGCACCTGCACATTCACTTTCAGTGACTCATGTACAAGGACACCCAGGTCCCTTTGAGCATCTGCATTCCCCAATCTTTCACCATTTAGGAAATACTCTGCCTTTCTGTTTTTTCTACCAAAGTGGATAACTTCACATTTATCCACATTATATTCCATCTGCCATGTTCTCGCCCACTCACTGAGCCTGTCGAGGTCCCCTTGAAGCCTCTTCACATCCTCTTCACAACTGACACTGCCACCTAGCTTTGTATCATCAGCAAATTTGGAAATGTTACATTTAGTCCCCTCATCCAAATCATTGATATATATTGTGAATAGCTGGGGCCCAAGCACCAATCCTTGCGGTACCCCACTAGTCACAGCCTGCCATCCTGAAAAAGACCCGTTTATCCCTACTCTTTGTTTTCTGTCTGTTAACCAATTCTCAATCCATGCTAGTATATTACCTCCAATTCCATGTGCCCTAATTTTGTTCACCAACCTCTTGTGTGGGACCTTATCGAAAGCCTTCTGAAAATCCAGATACACCACATCTACCGGTTCCCCTTTGTCTACTCCACTAGTTACATCCTCAAAGAACTCCAATAGGTTTGTCAAACAGGATTTCCCTTTCATAAATCTATGTTGACTCTGCCCAATCTTACTATTAGTTTCTAAGTGCCCAGTTATTGCATCCTTTATAATAGATTCTAGCATTTTCCCAACTACTGATGTGAGGCTAACAGGTCTCTAGTTGCCCGTTTTCTCCCTCCCTCCTTTCTTAAATAGCGGGGTTTCATTTGCTCTCCTCCATGAGAATCCTACAGTCTTTATCAATCGAAAGGGGTTTCGCTCCCTCAGCATGCAGCTGGTTTGTGACCACAGACAGTGCATCCTGCAGGTCTATGCTCGCTATCCCAGCAGTAGTCACGACTCCTTCATTCTGCGGCAGTCCTCTGTACCCCTTATATTCCAACCAGCTCTCCAAATTAAAGGCTGGCTATTAGGTGACAAGGGTTATCCCCTCCGGACATGGCTTATGACTCCGGTTAAGAACACGTGCACACCTGCACAGCACACCTACAATGAGAGCAATGCTGCCACAAGGGACATCAACGAGCAAAAAATCAGTGTCCTCAATCAACACTTCCACTGCCAGGACCATTCAGGAAAAGCCCTGCAGTACACCCCTAAGCAGGTATCCAGATTTGTGACAGTCTGCTGCATGCTCCACAACCTTGCCACCATGAGAGAACAGCCCTTGCCACCACCTGCCAGCCAACAAACTGAGGAGGAGGAAGAGAGGCAGAAACCTAGACAGTTCCTTTCTGCCAGGGTTAATCGCATACCGCAATCCCCGCGCTCATTTTCGCGCGCTATGGAATTTAACTCCCTACATCCCTTCAGTCTTTCCTTGTAACTCAGACCTTGGGCTCTGGGGATCAGTCCTGTGGCTCTTCTCTGCATTGCCTCCGACACTTGAATGTCTCCCTTATGTCTCAGCAACCAGAACTGAACACATACTCATGGTGCAGTCTTACCAGAGCACTGTACAGTTTGATCATGACTTCCTCTGACTTGTAATCTACTGTTTTGCCGATGTAGTTCAACATTCAATTGGCTTGGTGCAACACCACTTTGTATTGGTTAGACATGTTGAACATTGAGACTACTAGAACACCTCAGTCTCGTTCAAACTCATCCATAGCTATTTCAACAATGTTGAAGGAGCGCATGTGTTGCCCATTTGCCCTTCCTTTGTGCAGTACACTTGTCTGCATTAAATTTCATCTGCCAGTGTTTGACATATTTTATTTAGCTCATCCTGTAATTTTTGGGCTGCCTCCTTTGATTCCACTGCTCCTCCAAATTTGGGATGATCTGCAAGTTTGACAAATGAACACTAGTATTGAAACATCTGAAAGGCACTTTGTTTATGAAAATGCAAAGGACATTTTTCAGATCACACATTGATTTTGAACCTGAGCAGCTGGACTGTTAAAAAGAATGAGCTTAGAAAAACAGAGATTTCTAACCCTTGCCATATGACATTCGAATTGTACTCAGGATAGATTAGAATCAGGTTCAGAGTGCTGGTTTTCCTGAAGCAAATACCTGGTGCACCATAGAACTATTGAAACCTCCAGAGACTTGAGCACATAATCTAGGCTGACTTTCCAGTGCAGTACTGAGGGAGTGCTGCACTGTCAGAGGGGTCATCTTTCAGATGAAACGTTAAACCGAGGCCCCATTTGCTCTCTCAGGTGGATGTGAAAGATTCCATGGCACTATTTTGAAGAAGAGGAGGGAAGTTCTTCCCAGTATCCTGGCCAATATTTATCATTCAACCAGCATCACTAAAACAGATGATCTGGTCATCATCTCATTGCTGTTTGTGGGAACTTGCTGTGCGCAAATTGGCTGCCGCGTTTCCTACATTACAACAGTGACTACACTTCAAAAAGTACTTCATTAGCTGTAAAGCACTTTGGGACGTCCTGAGGTCCTGAAAGATGCTATAGAAATGCAAGTCTTTCTTTCATTTTCTTTTTTTTCACAACCTAGTGCTTAAAGGCAAAAACTCTAGAAAGGGATTGCGATCATTTGAGTTGCCAGCTAGTCACTGAGGAGCAAAGACCACACTTGCACACAGCCCAAAAAACATGCAACATGCACGGGCCTGAATCATTGTGCGGTCGCAAAACCCGAAAAAACTCAAGGCCCAACAAAGATCCAAGTCCCAGGTACAAAGCAGAAGGAAAACTCCAGTCCTATTGAGAGAAGGTGAGCAATTGCAGGGGGAGGTAGCTTTAGATTCTAGAAAGGAATGGTTGTTTATGGGTACATTTACTTTTCAGAATGTTGAACTTATGTCTGTTTGCTATGTTGTTCTTTGATTAGATGCCTCATAGTCAAGGTGAAATTTGAGCAAATTCCCATGCATTGTGTGAAATTCAAGCAATCAAGTATCCTTTGCACCGTACAGACGCATGGATAACTGGGTGCATCACTTTTCCACAGTTCACGGATGTTCCACCCTATGGACATGCACTAGACACAAAGGGGCTGAAATTCCTCAAGGTGTCATCCCAGTGCCCTCCTGTGCTGTCCTGGCTGGAGTTTGCGGGGTCAGTGGGAGGGTGCCTTATTCACATGGGTCCGGCAGGCACAAGTGCCCCTCCAGACCATTGGGGGACAGGGGTTGCCCAAACCCCAGATCCCAGCCATGTCCCACTCAGAAGAAAAAGACCCCTTTCTTCAGTGGCTCCTGGTTACTTCACTATCTGAGCCAGGCAAGTGGGAACTCCTGGTTAACTCCCTTGTTAACCTTTGCCTTGTAAGGGGTAGACGGAGGTTCCGTCCCTCACAAGGTATATTGGCAACCCTCGGAAACAGCAGAAACAACCTGCGGGAGTTACGGCAAGAGACCGGTGGAATCCCAACAGATTTTGGGCCCATAACCTTTAATTAGATAGACAGATTGAGCAGCAGATGAAGTATTAAGGAATAAGTGAAGACTCTCGAGAGGTCAAAAGTGAACAGTAATGGTGGAGATTTTATATAACTTTTATTACATGGCAGTATAATTTTCTAAGTAGGTAAATTAATGCATGAGGAGCTGGATCCAAGTTTATAACTAAATAACAATAAAATAGTCAATTAGAAACTAAACATTAGACCCAGACAGAATATAATCCAGGTAAGGTTCAGTCATAGAATTTTGCAAAGCTCATTTTGACACCATGGTAATTTTAAAAGCTTGGAAGATGGCCAGTTAATTACAACCTTTAAAATGGGTCAGATGTTTGATGTTTGGATTTATAGGCCTATTCGTAATGGCATCTATAGGATAAAATATTGGAGTCTTTTATAAGGAAGGTGTTTCAGGAGTATAAATTGAGAGCAAAGGCAATGGCCCCGATAATAACTCTGAGGCGTGTCGGAGTGGAGCGGGTTGGGGGGGGTGCGATATCGGATGTGAAGCCCAGAAGATTCAGCATGTCAGTTTATGGTATTTTAACGGAACTACCGCATTATAATATTACTTCCATGTTTGCCGTCGAATGAGTGGCAGCGGGCATGATGCGGACCCACATGACATAATCTCAACTGGAGTGTTTAAAGGGCCAATCGAAAGATGGAATTTGGAGGAGTTAGGAGTTTGAACAAAGAGAGTGTCACCGGCAACTGGAGTTAACGGCCGCTAAAAATGGCCGCAACGCTAATGGAGCAAAATTCATCTGGTGGGAATGGAAATTGTTGGCGCAGAAGTGAGGCTGTGGAGCTCACAAGGAATTGTGGGCAATGAAGAGGTCTGAGAATTAAAGGGGCCACGCACACTGAAGAATTAAAATGAAGTGAAACAATGCAGTTTTCAGCCCTTTCTGCCTGATAAAAAAAAATAACATTAAGAAGAAGTCCCAAATGTGAATATTCAGCTCTTAAAGCTGGATTCCCTTCCTAACCTCAAGAAATGGGAAAAATGCCTCAGCACTAACACAAATTGCTCAGCAAGCCAGGGAAGGGGCACCCAGGGTCTCGCATGCAGTCCTCCAGCTTTGTGCAGGTGATCAACACTGCAAGACAGGCCCTCTACCCACAGGGGCCAGGAGGCCCTCCAGAAAGAACGATGTGGGAGTACATCACTGAGGCCATCACTGCCAGCAGTGTCGCCCCCACCACCTGGCTCCAGTGCCCAAAGAAGCTTCATGACCTCAGACCCACTGGCCAAGGTCAGTGAATGCATCTTCAAAAGCCATCTCCTACCAACTGCACCACTAGCCTCACACACTGCTCAATGCACGTCTTCCAATCACTCACCTACCAACAATCTGCACCAATCACGAGGCACATCTCCCAATCCTAGCCTCACCTCACCCCCTTGGAGGAGACAGTGCAGGCCATTCTTGGCAGGGGCATGGCTGAGCCCTTGGCCAGTGGCAGGGCTGAAAGGATACAAGATGCTGGTTTCCTCATATGTTACCCTCCTTCTGGCATGCACCTCTTGCTTTCCCGCCCTTCCCTCACCACAACTCCACCCTTGTGCCTTCCTCATTTCACACACCCAAGAAATGCAGTCTGCCCAGCCAGTGGGTGACCAAGAAGAGTGAGAGGAGAGTGAAGAAGAACAAGAAGAAGAAGATTGATTTGACACTCCCAGCTACCAGCTCCTCAAGGTCAACCAGCAAGGACTTTTGCAGTGTCCCACACTGAAAGTCAGCAGCCTTCCGCCAGTCATGCAGCAGCCACTGGGGTAGCACCGCGTGACATCAGTAGGATAGGCAAAGGCACACACAAGACACTCACTAAGAGAATGCATAAGGGTGATGAGTTGATTTCTTGATGTCACATTGCGTGGATAGATGTATATAGGTGGATTGGAAAGTTTGCTTTGTGGTGGCTTTTATTTCAGCATCATGGCCAAGAGGACGTTGTGATGGTCAGTAACAGATGGAAGATAAGGTGTGGGACTAATGTTGAAAGGGGAACTGGGGTTGTGGTCACTGGGACCGCAGGCGGATGATTTCATCCCGGCCACAAAGGGGCTGTCTGGGATGCATCCTTCCATCTGATTCCTCCTCTTCTGCTTCCTCCTCTTCTCTGTCTTCCTCTTCCCTCTGCAAGCGGATGCTGTAAATGTGAAATGACAGCATAAAATGCTGGAAATACGCAGACGTGAACTCTATTTTTCTCTCCATGGATGTTGCGTGACCTGCTGAGTATTTGCAGCATGTTCTGTCTTATCAAAGGCCTTCATTTACCATTCGAGCCCTTGCAAGCATCCAGCAGCTCTCTCTACACATTTAAAAAACTTTTCACATCTATTGCAGCAAGGCACCGCTTCAATAAAATAAAAAAAAACAGTCCAAAACCTTAACTCCAAACTTACCTGAACGATGTATGTGTTCCTTTAAGAGGTGCAGACATCGCCTCTGTCAGCCTGCTTGCATGTCAGGTTAACCTGGCGTGCTTAGGACCCAGTGCGGAATTCAGCTCTAGGGTCGATGTTTGCGCTTGTGATGTAAAGTCAGCGTTGCACGCCGATTTACTTCACAACGCTGTCATTTTGTTCGGGACGGCACTGCCAGTTACTGACAGCACAAAGGTAAGGATGAAAATGGTGGCGGCCGCCATGGCGGGACCCACCAGCAGCTGGCGAAAGAGCGGTGGCTGCCATTTTAGTGCCATTTAAAGGTGCTACGAAATGGCGCTAAGGCCACGAATTTCTCGCCCAAAGTTTCCCAGCAACGAGACGAAGAAATCTATTGCTGCAGCAAAGAAGGCGTGGCTATGGTGGCCTAGGAGGTCAGCAGCAGGAGCATTGTGCCACGCTCCTAGTTTCAGTGCAGGAAGCGCTTTAATGTCCTAACCAGGTCAGGAAAGGTCAGAGTACAGTTGCACATTCACCTACATCCTGCTGTGCACATCACACACCCCACTCCCTCACTCTGCCTTCTCATGCCTACTCCATCACATCACTCCTCACACCCACTTACCTTGCAAGCATACCCATCCTTCTCTTTCTGTGCACTTCCTCACATCCCAATCTGTCCATCCACCACTGCCACTCACCCGAATCATTATGCAATTTGATGCCTCTCCCTGATAGTCACCCTCACCAAATGCACTGCATCCATTGGGTGAACACATGCCATTTCACGCACTCATAGGTCTGTTCTTTCACCGTTGCAGGAGAAGAGAATGAAAACACAAGGGGGAGGGAGCGGACCGTAGGTGAGCCTCCATAGATTGGGCAGTTGACAGCTGCAGAGGAGGAAGCGCTGGCGATCAGTGGTGTTTCAGCATCCCAGGCCATCAGCGATGCAGGGATTGGGACCTCCCAGCTACTTGGTGACAGAATGTCATACAACACTCAGTCCTGTTAATTTGATTTCAGCAGCGAGTGAAATATGATCATCTTCATAATGCTAAGTTGCAACATTCATATCTTTTCTCTCCACCTGGGCCTTCACTGGGAAACCCATGCATGTGCTGTTTAAATTTAAATCCCAGTGAACATCTGGTTGAAATTGCCTCATGTCAATATTCTAATCACTAACCAGCCTCTCCGGAGGGGGTTACGCCCATACATCGCAACGCACCTGAGTTAAACTGGGAAGTCGGCATGTTGGAGCCGGCTTCTGGATACGCTTACATTTTCACCGATTTTAACAACCCTCTCGAACCCAAACTCACGCGCTCTTTACAATTAAACTTCCCCCAATAATTCTAAGTTAACAGGGGTCTATGAAGAGAACGGTGTGCCTAACACATTTACTGGAGTTCTTTGGAATGTATCAGAAGAGATAATTGAATGTAAAGTGGAGGGCATAGATCTTGACTTTCAGAAAGCATTTGACAAAGTCCCTCGTAAAACACTTTTAGCTAAGTGTAAACAGATAGGATCCAAAACACAGCTGCACATTTAATTAGAAAATGCTGGAAATGCTCAGCAGGTCAGTCAGCATCTGTCGAGAGAGAAACAGAGTTAACGTTTCAGGTTGATGACCTTTCATTAGTGCCCTTACACTTACCTCCTGGACCCAGAGGACCCTGCCTAACCCAACCCCCATGATCGGAGGCCCCCCACGAGACCTCCGATCTGCCCCCCCAGGTCCCCGAACACCTTCCCCGCCTCCCTCCCACCCCCCACCCCCCGATCGTTCTCCAGGCCCCTCGATATTCTCTCTCCCTCCCCCACTCCCGATCATCTCCAGGCCCTTGATGTTCTCTCCCTCCTGCCCCCTTGATGCTGGCCCCGTTCTCTCCATTCCCCCCCCCCCCCCACCCCCGATGCGTTGATGCCGGCCCCACTCTCTCCCTTCCCCCCACCCCCCCCAATCACTTCATGCCGGCCTCTTTCTGTCCCTCCCACCAACTCGGCCCCAACTTGATCCCTCCCTCCCTCCTGTCTGCGGCCTAGTGCAGCAGGTCTACCCGCCCGCAGCCAGCCAGCCTTTCCATCTGGCTGGCTGCGAATGGGAAACAGAGTTTTCAAATGCAAATCAGGCCATGCCTAAATTTCAGCAGGGCCTGCATGTTAACCCGCTCTCCTGGGTTTCTCGACCGCTTCCAAGACCCCTGGTCCCAACCCGCCTCCCGATTAAAGATCTAAATGACAAAAGGGATGATGGTGCAAATGAAAAGGAGGTGGTAATGGGAGCATTTCCAGTATTTTCTGTTTTAATTTCAGACTTCAAGCATCCACTTTTGCATATTTAATGATATTGGCTGGATAGTAGAAAGCAGAGGGTAGTTATCTGTGGCAAGAGTTCCAACTAGGAAATTGATCAGATGGTGGCTCATAATGGCCCGAAAATTAAACCTAATACGCGAGAGTACGCACTGTGTACTCTCGCGTATTAGATCCCGAATTGCCGGTTTCCTGCATGCACTGCGCATGCGCGGGAAACCGGCACTTCGTGAATTGCAAAGGGGGCGGTTCCTAAGTGAACCGCGTGCGCGCTACAGGTTGTGCGCATGCAGTGCACTTAGTTATTTTTTCAGCTTTGAACGCGTAGGTAAGTGGTGAAGATTTTACACATAAAGAAAGCAGGCGTAGGACCCCCTTTTAACAAGGTAAGTAGTTAATTAAGTGTTATTTTAAATTTTTTTCAACAGGTTTATCTTTTTTAGAGTCTTTAAAGAAAGGTAAGTTTATTTTTATAACTTTTAAAAAGATTTTAAATTTTTTCAAAAATTTAATTTTTTGTTTAAAGTGGTTAATTTATTTAACTATACTTATTTTATTAATGTGATGGCTTTTTTTTAAATTTAATTGAGGTTTAGCTGTTCTTTTGGGGGTTTGTAGTATTCATAGCTTTGACAGCTCTTGCCGTCAAAACTATGAATGAAAGATGGTGTGCTGCCATTGGCTCTAACTGAATCACGTGATCCCAGAGCTCGCACGAACTAATTGTGCCTCTGGGATACGCACACACTGCGCGGTTGCAACAAGAAGAGGCTCTGAAACTAAAGTTCGTGTGGGCCCCAAACAAGAAGGTTGGCGCGGAGTGCGATATCGCGGGGAATCCTTACCTCCGCGGGAACCATCCATGTTTAATTTCTGGGCCATTATCTAAATCTTCCTGCTGAAATAAGCAAGGCAGATTAACTTTTTTCATCTCCCTCAGTACTGCACTGAAGTGTCAGCCTAGATTTTGTGCTCAAGTGTCTGGAGTGGGACATGAACTTAAGACCTTCTGACTCAGAGGTGAGAGTGCTATCAACTGAGCCACGACTGACACCTAATTTAAAAAATAATCATTTTAGCTGGATAAGGGATTCTGTCACTGGGCAGGAGGATGTGCTTCTCATCATCTCTGCACATGTGAAACTCTGCAGGTCAGGCCAAGAGCTGTAATCCTGAATTGCATCTCCTTGCTTGGCTTAACAATACAAAACAGAAGAGAGACAGAAACAGAAAATCTTGCGGCTGAGGGCAGTGACTAATGGAGTTTTGTAGGGATCAGTTCTGGGTTCCCTGCTATTCACAGTATTTCTCTATGGCAGGGAGGAGGTTAAATCTTGCTGATAACGCCAAGCTACATAGTCATGTAATTGGTATTATTCAAAGGCATCTGGACAAATAAGTGGTTTTTCATGTAGATAAATGTAAGGTAGTGCACAATGGAACAAGGAAAATCAAATGTGCAGAATGAAGGGAAAAGTGAGAAAGAAGAAGGATTTGAGTTTCAGCACTGACCGTTGACTGAAGGGATGTGAAGCTGTTAGCACCAATGTTAATTGAATGTTGGGATGCTTCTCAAGGGTATTTGACGATAACTTGAAACCGCTTAATCTAACTTTTGGCGATCAGTGGTGAGAGTACATTTGGAACATTGTGCAATTTAGGGCACCCTACTTTTAACAGCCTTATCAATCATCATGATTTAGAAAAGTTTCAGTGTATGGTACGGAATTAGCCAAGACATCAAGGGCCAGATTTAATCAATGGAATGTGCCGTGCTTGCCAATCTTGGAGAGCAGAGGGTGAAGGAACTGTGACGAGGCTAAAACTGGCCTCAGTGTCTGTGAGCTAGGAAGAGGAAAAATTAGTCAAAGATCTGATTTATGACCGCTGTTCAGTAATCCCATCCTTCAACTGTGTTTGGATGTTGTCTGCTTCCAGAAAAGATAGACTTGCATTTCTATAGCAACTTTCACAACCTCAGAACGTCCCAAAGCGCTTCACAGCCAATTAAGTAATTTTGATGTGTAGTCACTGTTGTAATGTAGGAAACGCAGCAGCCAATTTGCGCACAGCAAACCCCTGCAAACAGCAATGTGATAATGACCAGATATTCTGTTTTTGTTATGTTGATTGAGGGATAAATATTAGCCAGGACACCGGGGTGAACTCCCCTGCTCTTCTTCAAAATAGTGCCACGGGATCTTTTACATCCACCTGAGAGAGCAGACGGGGCTTCGGTCTAACGTCTCATCCAAAAGACAGCACCTCCAACAGGGCAGCACTCCCTCAGCACTGCACTGGAGTGTCAGCCTAGATTTCTGTGCCCAAGACTGTGGAGTGGGACTTGAACCCACAACGTCTGACTCAGAGACGAGAGTGCTACCAACTGAGCCACGGCTGACATTTTAAGTGACGTTGGTCCTGGCCGTTTCCCCGCTCTGTATAGTGGGCAGGTCCAGCACTCAATGGGCGCTGCACTCTACTTTATCAAAATGGCATTGGGGTCCGAATTACCTCATAGGGCCTGGATTTACATGGCGTAATGAGGCTCCCATCTGCTTCCGGTGGGAGCATTGGCTGCCTCTCAAGGCCCAAAAAAATCCCAGTGGTTGGGCATCAGGTGGAAAGTTAGTGGTAAGAAAGCGTTTGCTATCTTCGTCTCACTACTCTACCATTCTCGCTGAAAAAATGGGGCGGTGGACGGAGCACATGGTGTAGGTTTGTTACGCCAAAATGTCCTTTACCTGTTTCTAAAATTTTCTGTCTTCTTTACTTAAGATTTCCAGTTTAATCAGTTACAGAATAACATTCCAGGATGCTTTACTGAACAAACTATGAATTTACATCATATCTCAGGCCTTTGCTGCTAGAATATAAAAGCCTCTCCAAGTTCAGGGCCGCTTTTTTAGAATACAGTTTCCATCACACTGAATTGGACATATCTGACCATTTTTACACTAAATTCAGACCTTGTCAAGGATATTAACTTCTCATCTTAAATAGTGTATACACAAACACATTTCTTAATCTTCCCAATTGCTGAACTGCTTAAATACCAAAGTTTGAGTGAGGAACTGTTTATCCTTTAAATACTCTACGACTCGTAAATAGTGAGCCGCCTCAAAGGCCAGATCTCACTTTTGAGTATAAAAGCGAAGTCAGATCCCTTCCAACTTGATGCCAGCTAGGGAGATCATGACATCAGTGATTGGTCAAGACAAAGGTTGAAATTTAAACCCAAATAATGCATTTTCCATTGAAAAAGAGGGTTGGAAGATGAACCTGAATGGCAAGCTATGGGACACTTTTATTCCTGTTTGCTTAATGGTCTTCTAAACTCATTTATCACCATCAAAAGAATTGGTGCAGACTGACTGTAATTACAACAAAAAAACATTTCAGCATAAAAGAGGATGCTAGAAATTCAGTGCTTGGTCCCTCAATTTCTTGCTGCCTTCACTTTAGAGCTGCTAATGGTTCCAGCAAAGCAGGGCAAATCTTTATTATAATCTGTGAGAAAAGTATGTTTTGCAGGCTTTTCAGTAGAATAGGCTTTTTAGATTCAAAATTGTTATTGTCAGCAGTTAGTGTAACTGTCCTTGTACCACTATGTCAGAAGACATTGGGGGGAAAATTCAGTTGGTTGCGCCTCCCGTTAGCGCCTTAAGAGGGCGCTAATGGGGCGCAAAGCAACTAGCGCCCGGGCGCGGCGATGTTTGCGCCGCTCGCGAAATTAACTAGACATTTTACAGCGGCGCTAAACAATACCGCCCCGATCTCTGCGCGCGCAGATCTTGACGTCATACGAGGGTGCAACGCCCTTGTGGCGCCCCGGAGCTGGAAATTGAGTGGCGCCCCCATCCTTTCCGCCTGGCGCAACCAACGACAGGAAGACTGGAACGCTCCCCAGTCGCTGTGGGGCTGGGGGGGCGCTATTTAAAGGGGGCCTCTTCCTGTCTTTCTCTGTGGTAGACATTTTTGCACCACTCGTTCTGAGAGAGAGAGCGAGATTCGGAGAGAAAGAAAGAGAGACTTCTGCATTGAGTCAACGCTGTGTGAGGTAGTTTTGGCTACTGATCATAACTTTGCAGGTACTTTGGTTTTTGACCTTCATAACTTTGATTGCCAAGAGACTATGGGGGCGTCGTCCTGCGCCACCAGAATCGGAGGACACAGAGACGCAGAGAGAGAGTGGCAATCATGGCCAGACGGAGGAGGGCCAACAGGCCTCTGTACAGGAGACCTTACCCTCCCAGGGTATTTCGCCAACAGTTCTCCTACATTCATATGTCTGAGGAGCAGTGTTTGCGAAGGCTGCGCTTCAGCAAGGAGGTGGTCACTGAGCTCTGCCACCTGCTGCAGCCAGATCTGCAGCCTCAACTGATGTCCAGGACGTCTCTGTCAGTGGCAGTGAAGATCACAGTGGCTCTAAACTTTTATGCCACTGGCTCATTTCAATCAGCTACTGGGGACATCGCCAATATCTCCCAGTTTGCGGTGCATTGCTGCATCCATCAGGTCACAAATGCCCTCTATAAAAGGAGACGAGAGTACATCTCTTTCCCCATGACCCCGGACAAGCAGCAAGAACGCGCAATGGGCTTTGCTAGGATAGCGGGCTTCCCCATGGTGCAGGGCGCCATTGACTGCACGCATGTGGCTTTGCGTGCTCTGCATGAGAATGCCGATGATTTCCACAACAGAAAGGGGTTCCATTCCTTAAACGTTCAGTTGGTCTGTGACCACAGACAGCTGATACTCGCTGTCAATGCCCACTATCCTGGCAGCTGCCACGATTCATCCTGCGCCAGACTACTGTGGCAGAACTTTTCCAGGCACCGCATCAGCCAGTTGGTTGGCTTCTCGGGGACAAGGGATATCCACTGTGCACCTGGCTGATGACACCGCTCCGTACGCCCAACACCCCTGCTGAGCTGCGGTACAACGAGAGCCATCTCGCTACCAGAAACATCGTTGAGCACACAATTGGCATGCTGAAGCAACGGTTCCGCTGTCTGGACCACTCAGGAGGAGCCCTGCAGTACTCGCCTGAGTGAGTCTCCCTCTTCGTAGTTGTGTGCTGCATGCTGCAAACCTGGCAATCCTCAGGACCCAACCAATGCCACCAGGCCTTGGAGCACCACCAGAGGAGGAGGAGGAGGAAGAGGAGGAAGAGGAGGAGGATGATCATCAGCAGCACCAAGGTGGGAGAGAGGCCCACAATGTAGAAACTGAAAGGGCCGTCCGTCAACGTCTGATAGCAAGCCGCTTCTAGGCCCCTGCTGAGGAAATGGCTTCTGCCATTGAGAACAACATGAATGAAACCAACCCGCAACCCCTAAGTCGGCTAAGGCAACAAAGACCAAACATGTACATTTTGAATACAAAAACTTATTTATTTTACAAACTCTGTGTGTGTCATTTCTTCATGACAAAGTAATAGAAAGAAACACAAAAAAACAGTCATTAACATAACTGGTTCTCACAACCTGGAGATAATGTCCAAAACACTAAACAAAAGTTTGACCACGAACCTCGGCCTTTAATAAAAAAATGACCAACATTTTGTCACACCTCCTACTTTTTGCCCTTCGAGGGTGATCTCCTTCCCTTGCGCACTTCCCCACTTCCCACCCTACTGCTCCTCCATAATGGGACCCCAGTGGCTGCAGCAAGGCTGCTGGAAGGCTGCTGATTGTCAGAACCTGAGACTGCAGATGCCCTTGAAGGACGGCCTTGACCAGCTCTGGGCCTGGAGGGCCCGGCTGCAGATTGCACCAACTCTGCATGGGCGGCAGCAGTCTGTCTTACAGGCAGTGGCAAGTGCAGTGGAGAAGTGACAGTGGTGGCAGCAGAAATGCTGTCATCTTGAGAGAGGACAGCAACTCCCTGCTCGACCGACACACTGGCACTCCCACGGGGCAGCACTTCAGCATCCGGAGCAATCTGCTGGAGCACAGATTGCTGGCCTGCTGCGGCGCAGTGAGAGCCCCGGGGAAATGTGTCTGAACCAGCAACAATGGCAGCAGTCAGTGCTTGGGTGGCCTCAATCTGAGTCTGCATGAGAGCAGTCTGAGATTGGATCACGGCAGCCAGTGACTGAATTGCAGCACTAAACATTTGCGTGGCATCCGCCTGTGCTACAGCGAAGTGCTCCACACTCCTTGCCAGTGATTCAATGCATTCGGGCACCCTTCCCACTGCACCCATGAGCTCAGTGTGCATGTCCACTGCCTGGGTGTTCATTTCAGCGATCAGCCGATCCTCCTCTGCGTCCAGTGCAGTAGGACTCGCTGGCATACTCTCCCTCCGGGGAGAAGGCCCCCGAGCTTCCCTACCGCCATCGCGTTGCTGCAGCCCGCTGGGTCTTGGAGCTTCACCCTCATCAGACCCTTCCCCCCTGCTCCCCTCCAGGGAAGGCGTGTTCCCAGTGTGGGCATGGGCTTCCTCGGGAGAGGGTGGCGCTGATTCTCCGCCTTCATCTTCCTCCTTGCCTGCAGCTTCACTCCCACTGGCAGCTTGAGGGCCCGTCTCCTCAGCTGGTGAATCACCATCTGAAAGCAGGGAGGTACAAGAGTGGCTTTAGCGTGAGGACAGGGGGGCAGTAAGGGAGGAATAAGTGCAGCGATTTAGTAAGATGGATTGAAAGTGTCAAAGGCTGGTGTTGTGAGGGACAAGTGGAAGGAGAGAGGACAAAAAGGTGATGACCTTACCATTGCTGTCTAGAACGGGGTCGGCGTCTCCAGTGGCGACGGGACCGATCACCCGGCTTGCCACAATCCTGTGGACGCGCGCCTCAAGGTCGCTGAGGGGTTGCAGCTGAGGCCGCCCTCCACCCGTCCATTGCTGCTGTCTCCTATTATGAGATAGCTTGGCCTGCAAGAAAAAGGACGGCATCTGAGTAAATATACAGCCATGGTCTTGCCTGATGTGCCTCCCATAGGTGAATAGCCCTTACTGTATGCAGCCATGGTCTTGCCTGATGTGCCTCCCATAGGTGAATAGCCCTTACTGTATGCAAAGTGTGGAATATGCGTGTGTGTTTCATGAGAGGGCCATAGGTGTTGGATGAGTGTTGGGCATTGGGGTTTTAAGACCCTCTGGCCATAGAGTGAGGTTGAGATGGAGAGGTATTGAAAAAAAGCCACTCACCCTGACGACCCGAGTGAGGTCGTTGAACGTTTTTCGACATTGAGTATGGGTCCTGGGCACCATGCTCCTGGAGGAGACGCTCTGAGCCACCTCCCTTCACACTCTTCAGTACTCGCGCAGCAAAGTCCTCCTGCCACTCTCAGGGAAGAGTATAGATTTTCTGCGCTATACCGCGCCAACCAGAGCATCCAAGGCCCGCTCGCTGAAGCGCTGAGCTCGTTCTCTCACCCTCTCCATAGTCCTTGGCTGGAAGATTTAGGCACAGGTCTCTCCAGGCTGAGATTCAAGGCTCCAATGAGCAGGGTGTGGCTGGAGTGCAAGATCGACCCTCCCCTTTAAGAACTGTCCGGTGCCAGTGTGTCTGTGTTCCATCGCTAACTGACAGCACCTGCGCCTCGCTCCTCGGCCTTTGCACCTTAAGACAGATGTGTAGCACCTGATTTAGCGCTCCAATCACCTTCAGGGGCGATAAAAGTCAAGTTTGCAGTCGGAGGCGATAATTAGCGCTAGGCGCTAATCTTTGCGCCCGGCCGATAATTGCGCCCCAAATGGGGCGATACTGAATTTCTCCCCCATTTTGTCTACTGTGGTTACCTTATGTTTATGGGATCATAGCATGGGAACCATTGGTTGACTGCTTCTGCCTATTTTGGAATGTGCGGAAGTGGTTAGGAGGCTGCCTTGACATACAGGCATAAAAGCAGGCTCAAGTTCCCATAATATGTCAGATTTAATGTATATAAGGCAGACATAAAGCATAGAATATTAGAAAGTTGTCAGAGCGAGACTGAGCCGCTCGTGTGTTCCCACCTTGATCGATCACCTTGAAACCATGTAGATGTTAGCAGGTCATATCTCTCTTATTTTACAATTTTATAAGTATAACCTTGGTATTTTAATTCCTTTACTTCTCTTATTCTAGCTTCTTTTATAACTGTAATAAACATATGTACTTTGTACAAGGCTCCCTCTGGTCTTTGAGTACCAAAGACTGAATCTAACATAAATTACTCACATAATCCCTGGACCTGGATTGACATTGAGACCCAGCTGCATTATCAAAGCTCGGTCAGGAGATAATTGAGAGTCAGGGAAAAGGTAGGGAGAGAAAAGTTCTTCATAAAACTCTTACTTGATCAGATCTGAAACAGAGTGACTGTACACAATAAAAGTGGCTGAATTCACACCAACACGAAGTGCAGGCAAAATACAGAAAAGGAAAGAACTTGCCTTTATATAGCGTCTTTGACTACCTCATGACGTCCCAAAATGTTTTACAGCCAATGAGGTACTTTTGAAGTGTAGTCACTGTTGTAATGTAAGGAAACACAGCAGTCAATACTTATAATGCAACTTAATGATTGCATAGTGGAACCTCAATTGTCCATCAGTTTTCATTATCCACTAGGGGTCCTCTTCATTAAGGCAGATAATGGATGTTCCAATTGTTGGATGCAAAAATGGACCTGTAACTTCCATATCAGGTATTTTACCTTGATAGAAATAATCATAAATAAGGCACTTCAGAATAATTCTGAGTCTTCAGATGGTTAGAACATGATCACAGCATAATCACAGATGAGGAAGGCCATTCAGCCCATCTTAATTCATCCAGCCAGAGAGACCATACGCCCCTGATATTGCAGCCTGATCTCAGTCCGAAATTTGTGTTTTATTGGTTTGAACCTATGACCCCAAACTAGTTTGAAATAATTTTCCTGAACTACCTTTTCCATACTGTTTACTATCTCACATACTTACATAAGGGCACCTCTCCTTTTGAGTCAAATACTTCAGACATTGTACACTAGATATCAGCTTCATTTCTCTTCTCTAAATTTCCTCCAGGGCTTCAGTATCTTCTTCGTGTCTCAGTGACCAGAACTGGGCACCGTACTCAAGGTGTGGTCTGACCAGAACACTATGCAGTTTGAGTATGACTCCCTCTGACTTGTACTCTACTTTTTTATATAACAATTCACATTTATATAGTACCTTGAACGTAGAAAAGCTTCCCAAAGCATTTTACAGAAGCTTAATCAGACAAAAATTAACACTGAGCCAAACAAGGAGACATTTGGAGAGGGAATAAAAGCTTGATCAAAAAGGTTGGTTTTAAGAAGGATCTTAAAGAGAGAGAGAGAGAGAGGTGGAGAGTTGGGGAGGTTTATGGAGGGAATTCCAGAGCTTACGGCCCAGACAGCTGATGGCACGGCCGCCAAAGATGACGTGAAGGAATTGGGGGCTCTACAAGAGAGAGAAGCAAGCAGAGTTCTCAGAGGGCTCGAGGAGGCTAGAGAGATAAAGAGGAGTGAGGGGGTTTGAACATAAGAATCAGAATTTTAAATTGGAGGCATTGCGGATTGGAGCCAATGAAGGTTAACGAGCACATGGGGTGATGGGTGAGCGGGGCTTGGTGCAGGTTACGATACGTGCAATAAAGTTTTAGATAAGCTGAAGATGATGCCTTTGGTTTTCCTAATGTTTAACTAGAGGAAATTGTGGCTCATTTTCTCGAATGTCGGACAAGCAGGCTGATAACACAGAGCCACTGCAGGGGTCAAGAAAGGTGGTAGAGAGGTAGAGCTGGGTGTCGTCAGCGTACATGTGGAAGCTGATTCCATGTCTTCAGATGATGTTGCCAATGGACTGCAAGTAGATGAGAAAGAGGAGGAGGCCAAGGCTAGATTCTTGCGGGACTCCAGAAGTAATGGTGCAGGGGCAAGCCCACTCAGCTAGACAATGGAGGCAAGGAGTTGGAAGAGAATGTCAGGTCGATGAGGTTAAAGGCAGCAGAGAGGTCAAAGAGGAGGGAAAGTGCACCATGGTCACAGTCACAAAGGATGTCATTTATGACTTTGATTAGGACTGTTTCAGTGCTGTGGCAGGAGCGGAAACCTGACTGAAAAGATTCAATCAGGGAGTTGCGGGAACATTGGGCAAGGATTTGGGAGGTGACAGCACATTCAAGGACTTTGAAGAGGAAAGGAAGGTCAGAGATGGGGCAGTAGTTTGCAAAGAGGTGCAACCATTTATAATGTTGGCTAGTATGGGGGCCAGGAAGGGAAGTTGGTTGGTCAACAGTTTAGTGGAATGGGGTCAAGAGAGCAGGAGGTGGGTCTCATGGACAAGATGAGCTAGGAGAGGGCGTGAGGGGAGATAGGCGAGAAGCTAGAGAAAGATGCGAGTTCAAGCTAGGGCAGGGGGAACCTTGGGAAAGTTTGGCTTGGTGGGCTAGGGAAAGGGAGGGAAGTGGCAGATGCAGCAGAACAGATGGTTTCAATGTTAATGCCAAAGAAGTCCATGAGCACCTAACACTTGTTGTTGGAGGTAAGAGTGGAAAGAAGAGGGGCGAGGAGTTTAAGGAGATGATTAGTAATGGAGAAAAGAAGCCAGGAAATACTTTTGCTCTCCAAGATCATCCTGGAGTAGTAGGTGGTTTTGGCAGAGAAGCATGATGCCCAATAGCACTTGATGTGGTGCACCCAGATCTGGCAATGAATGGCTAAACCAGTTGTATGCAAATACAGTCAAGTCTGCGGCCCTTGGACTTGAAGGAGTGAAGATGGAGGCCAGACCAGAGGAAATGGCCAGGGTGGGAGAGAGTAAGGAATTTGCTTGGGACAAGGGCATCAAAGGTGGAGGTGAGGAAGTGATTGAGCAGATCGACAGATGTAGAAGTATTGTGGAAAATGGACTGCCAAAAGGCTAGACAGTTGCAGGATTGAAAGTGCAGTTGTAAGTCACTTGGGGGCGAGGTTTTTTTTTGCAGGGACAGATGCAGAAGGAAGTACTAAACAATTTTTGAGCCAAGGATGGCTCTTTTATCAAGCCTACCAGTGAATTGGACCAGGCTAGATGGCACTTCAGATGCCAAAATTGTCAGAATGGTTTGGAAGACATCCTTGCTCTCTTGGTGTCTTTAACGGGAATTCAAGCTTTCTGTGTTGGATCATATTTTGATGCTTAGTGGAATTCACAGAAGCTCATTATTTATTTCCAAAATATCTACTGTCACAGCCCCACCTACACTCACTCCCCCGCCAAATACCAGGGATCATCTGATCCAGCTCAGCTGCCTTCCTGACTGAATGTGCTTGCAATATACATGAGTTTGTTTGTAATCGGAAAAGGGTAAAGCTTTACAGTATTTAATTCCCACTTTGTTCCAGCTAAGAATGTTCCAATCTCTACTATTTGTACTCCAGTTCTAAAGTTTTATTTCTTTTTCTAAACCCTATTTTTCTACCTAACTTTGCTTCTCCAGAGGTTTTGAATCTCTTATCTCTTGAAAGGCCTTTACTCATTCTCTGTTTTACCACTGGCCTTGTTTCATCAATGTCAGATCAACCCACAATGGACCATGGTCTGAAGCCATGATCACAGCCATTTCTGCAGTTGTCATCCTCACTGTCTTCAGAAGTCTAGTCCTGATGGTACCAGCATCAGCCCTTCCCACCAGTTTCCCAGCGATCCTAGGGTGGATGGGGCCTGAAATGTGCTTGGAGGCACACCCTGCCCCAGCCTCACCTCCCTCCCCGGCAAGTATGCCAGCCCATATGTGGGCGGGTGCTTTCAAATCACAGGCTAATAAGGGAAACGCGTCCTCTGTCGTATCTCCCACCATTTGCGCTGGGGCTACCTGATAGACCCCAGTGTCCGTCACTGACCTGTCGGTGGAGGGGACCTTGGGCCTAATGGATGAGAGGGTCCTGATTTCAGAACACTGTCATGCATGGGCCCCACCACAGAAAATTTAAAGATTTAAAAGAAACTTTCAGCTGACAGCACGCCAGCAGCCCCTTTCTCCCACTGAAGCAGGCCCTGGAGCCCACCACATGCCCCCAGCCTGGTACGACTCCACCGGCAGATACCAGGAAGGCCATCTCCCATATGTTATTGACCTCAGGGCTTGAAGTGCAGCCAACTCAAGAGAGCATCTCGGGAGCAGACCCACCATAGATACGGAAGTACCGCCGAAGCCAATGGATCCAGCAATAAGTGTGGCACAATGTTTCAGTTTCAGGGATCACAATTGAATCCAACCCACTGTATGCAGTTTCTCCTGGGTTTCCACAGAAATTTACAGTGGACAAGTGGGAAAAGCCCTGCAGAAATTTGCCCCCAAAAAACAAGGCAGTAACGTTAAACTTGTACAAGGCCTTATTTTGGCTGAAGTTGGAATATTGTGTAGAGTTTGGGCACTTCATTGGCCCTGAAATTCGCCTCTCCGGCTTGCCGCGGGGGTAAGGATCGCGCGCGCACTTACCCACCGCGCCTGCTGTTGTGTTTTGGGCCCACGGGGACTTCAGCTCCTGGGCCTGCTCCAAGTGCCGGCGCGCAGTGCTTGCGTGTCCCAGGGGCGCAGTTAGTGCGATGCGTCCCCTGGGATCACGTGGGCCATGGAGAGCCAATGGCAGCAGACCATCTTTCATTCATAGATTTGACAGGAAGACCTGTCAAATCTGTGAATTGAAATCGGCCCCAAAAGAACAGCTAAACTTAAAATAATTTTTTTTAAAAACCATCACATTTATAAAATAACTATAGTTAAATAAATTAACCACTTTAAACAAAAATGTAAATTTTTGAAAAAATTAAAATACTTTTTAAAAGTGATAAAAATAAACTTACCTTTCTTTAAAGTATCTAAAAAAGATAAACCTGTTGAAAAAATTTTTAAATTATACTTAATTAACCACTTACCTTGTTGAAAACGGCTCCTGCGCCTCCTTTTTATAAAAATGAGAAGTCGCACAACACCAGGTTATAGTCCAACAGATTTATTTAATTTTACAAGCTTTCGGAAATTAAATAAATCTGTTGGACTATAACCTGGTGTTGTGCGACTTCTCATTTTTGTCCACCCCAGTCCAACGCCGGCATCTCCACATCATGTCCTTTTTATAAGCGTAGTTTCTTCACTACTTACCCTCCCGTAGAAACCTGAAAAAAAATCTAAGTTTGCTGCGTGCACGCAGCCTCTACCGCGCACACGGTTCACCTAGGAACCGCCCCCTTCACCAGACCGGAAGTTCCGGTTTCCCGTGCATGCGCAGTGCATGCAGGAAACCGGCACTTCGGGACGCCTTACGGGTGAGTATGCACTGTGTACTCACCCAGGAAGGGCCGAATTTTTGGCCCATTATATTTGCTTCAACCTTAGTTTACAGTCCCTTATGAGGGACTTTATCAGAAGCCTTCTGGAAGTCCATATAAATAACATCCATAGACATTCCCCTGTCCACTACTTTAGTCACCTCTTCAAAAAATTCAATCTGGTTCATCAGGCATGACCTACCCTTTACAAATCCTGGCTCTCTCTGATCAGCTGAAAATTTTCAAGGTGTTCAGTCACCCTATCCTTAATTATAGACTCTAGTAATTTCCCCACAACAGATGTTTGGATAACTGGTCTATAATTCCCTGGTTTCCCTCTCTCACCATTCTTAAATAACGGAGTGACATGCGCAATTTTCCAATCTAAAGGAACGATTCTGAATCGAGAGAACTTTAGAAGATTATAGTTAGGGCTCACCTACTTCCTTTAAAACCCTGGGATGGGAACCATCTGGTCCTGCACATTTGTCACTCTTTAGTGCCTTTATTGTCTTCATTACTGTTATTTTACTTATGTTAATTTTGTTGAGACCCTGTCCCTGATTTAATATTAGTTTCCTTGGGATTTCCAACATGCTATCCTCTTCCTCTACTGTAAATACTGATGCAAAGTAATTATTCAACATGTCCGCCATTTCCTTATTTTCATTGACGATATCACCGTTATCAGTTTTCAAGGGGGCAACATTGCTCCTGACCACCCTCTTTTTCTAATATAATTATCAAAAAATTTGAGTTGATTTTGATATCCCTTGCAAGTTTCTTTTCATACTCCCTTTTTGTAGCTCTTACTATCTGTTTTGTCACCTTTTGTTGTTCTTTGCCTCCCTCCCATTCTAAGGATCTGTGCTATTTTTTGCATTTTTGTCTGCTTTTTCCTTTAGTTTTATGTTGTCTCTTACCTCTTTAGTCATCCATAGCTGTTTTATTTGGCTAGTAGAGCTCTTACCCCTCAGGGGTATAAACCGATTCTGTATCACATTAAATTCTTTTTTGAACACTTCCCACTGATCTTCTGTTGTTTTACCCATTAACAGATTTGCCCAGTTTACTGTGGACAGTCTCTGTCTCATTGCATTGAAGTCAGCCTTACCTATGTTGAACTCAATCATGTCATGATCGCTATTAGATAAATGTTCTCGCACCGTTAGGCTGTTAACTAAGTCTGGCTCATTACTCATTACTAAATCTAATATGGCATGCCCCCTGGTTGCCTCTAGGACATATTGTTGCAGAAAACTATCCCAGACACACTCAAGAAATTCACTACCTTTCTGATATGTGCTAGTCTGCTTATCCCAATCTATAAGAAAGTTAAAATCCCCCATTAAAATCACTCTGCCTTTGCTATATGCTTGCTAATCTCTGCATTTATACAATCTAGCACTTCACAGCTGCTACCAGGGGACCTATACATAACTCCCACTACAGTCTTAAATCCTGTAGACCTTATAACCTGGTATATTTAGTTCCCAGTCCTGATCGTCTTGCAGCCATGTCTCAGTAATGGCTATCATGTCATACCCTCCAAGTTGAATTTGCACCTGCAGTTCATTCAATTTATTCCTTATACTCAGTGCATTTGTATAAAGAATGCTTATTTGGGCCACACACCCTAACCTGTCCTTCAGCTCTAATGTTTTACTCACATGTTTCTTATTTCTCTCTCCTGGTTTAATCACTTTACATCTTTTTCCCTTTACCTGTAGTGCCTAAAGCACAATTTCTGACTGTGACTCTACTCTCTTCCCTTTTGTTTCTTTTTGAATTATTATTTATACTACATTTTCCACCTGAGCCCCCTCCCCCCCATTTACTAGTTTAAAATCCTTACAACCACCCTATTTATCCTTTCCGCTATGACCCTGGTGCCAGCCCGGTTCAGGTGGAGCCCGTCCCAACGGTACAGTCCTTCCTGTCCCAATACTGGTGCCCATGCCCCATCAAATGGAACCCCTCTTTCCCACACCACACCTTCAGCCACGTGTTCACCTCCCTAATCTGCTTATCCCTACGCCAATTTGCACGTGGCTCAGGTAATAATCCAGAGATTATAACCCTTGAGGTCCTGTTCTTTAATTTAGCTCCTAGTTCCCGGTACTTCCGAAACAGGACCTCTTGCCTACTCTTCCCTATGTTGTTGGTCCCAACATGGACCACAGCGACTGGATCCTCCACCTCCTTCGCCAATATCCTTTCAAGCCAGTTCGAGATGTCCCTCACCCTGGCACCAGGTAGGCAACATACCATTTGGGACTCTCGATTCTGCTTACAAAGGATGCTATCTGTCCCCCTAATTATTCAATCCCCTACAACTACCACATTATGTTTCCTCTTCTCATCCTCCTCCCCACTTAGGACAGCCTCCTGCTCCAAGGTGCCATGGTCTGCATTCTGGCTGTCCTTCCCGACAGTCTTTATCCTTATCCTCACAGGTAGCAAGTACATTGTACCTGTTGAATAGGATCAGTTTCTACGGATCCTCGTTCTCTATCTCACCTTGAGTCAGTAAATATATTCAAGAAGGAGTTAGATATATTTCTTAAGGCTAAAGGTATCAAGGGATATGGGGAGAAGGCAGGGACAGGGTACTGAGTTTGGATGATCAGCCATGATCTCATAGAATGGCGGAGCAGGCTCGAGGGGCCGAATGGCCTACTCCTGCTCCTATCTTCTATGTTTCTATGTTTCTATGTTCCCCTTACTCTGCACACTATCGGTCACACCAACCCCGTTCTGAACCTGCACCTCTGCATGAGGTCTGATCGAAGTCTGGAGCAAAGTGTCCAGATACTCCTCCCCCTCCCTTATGTGTCGGCATGTCTCCAACTCGCACTCCAGCTCAATGACCCTGAGCCGGAGAGATTTGAGACAGAGACATCTACTGCAGATAATCGTAACCATCTTCAAGAAAGGAGACAAGTCCTGATTGCGGTAATTACAGAGGAGTTTCCCTGTTGTCTGCCACAGGGAAAGTCATTGCAAGAATTCTCCTCAATCGTCTCCTCCCAGTGGCAGAAGAGCTCCTCCCAGAGTCCAATGCGGATTCCGCCCACTAAGAGGCACAATGGACATGATTTTCATTGTGCGACAAATCCAAGAAAAATGTATGGAGCAGCATCAACCTCTGTACATGGCCTTTTTTCACCTCACAAAGGCCTTCGACTCTGTCAACCGACAGGGATTATGGAGTGTCCTTCTCAAATTTGGCTGTCCTCAAAAATTCGTTACCATCCTCCGTCTGCTCCACGATGACATGCAAGCCGTGATCCTTACTAACGGAACCATCACAGACCCAATACAAGTGAAGACCGGGGTCAAGCAAGGCTGTGTCATTGCACCAACACTCTTCTCAATCTTTCTCGCTGCAATACTTCATCTCACCTCTGACAAGCTTCCCGCCGGAGTGGAGCTAATCTGCGGGACGAAAGGGAAATTGTTCAATCTCCATCGCCTTCAGTCCAGAACTAAGATTGTCCCAACCTCTGTTATTGAATTACAGTATGCAGGTGATGCTTGTGTTTGTGCACACTCGGAGGCCGAACTCCAAACCATCGTTGACTCCTTCACTGAAATATACGAGAGACTGGGCTTTACATTAAACATCCGAAAGACAAAGGTTCTTTACGAACCTGCCCCCGCCGCACAACACTGACCCCCGACTATCAAATTCCATGACGAAACCTTGGATAGTGTGGACCATTTTCCATACCTTGGGAGCCTTCTGTCAGCAAGGGCAGACATCGATGATGAAATCCAACACCGCCTTCAGTGTGCCAGTGCAGCCTTCGGCCGCCTGAGGAAAAGAGTGTTTGAAGACCAAGACCTCAAACCCGGCACTAAGCTCATGGTCTACAGAGCAGCAGTGATACCCGCCCTCCTGTACGCTTCAGAGACATGGACAGCGTACAGTAGGCACCTCAAAGCACTGGAGAAGTATCACCAAAGCTGCATCCGCAAAATCCTGCAAATCCAGGATAGGCGTACCAATGTCAGGCCAACATCCCCAGCATTGAGGCATTGATCATGATCAATCAGCTCCGATGGACGGGCCACGTTGTCCGCATGCCTGATACAAGATTTCCGAAACAAGCACTCTACTCCGAGCTCCATCACGGCAAGCGATTTCCAGGAGGGCAGAGAAAACGCTCATGGACGTCCTCAAAGCCTCCTTCAAAAAATGTAACATCCTCATCGACTCTTGGGAATCCCTGGCCCAAGACTGCTAAAAATTGGAGGAGAAGCATTCGAGAAGGCACCGAACATTTTGAGTTTCTTCGTCAGGAGCACACGGAGGCCAAGTACAAACAGCGGAAGAAGCGTATGACAAACCGAGCACTCCACCCACTCGTCCCTTCAACCACTACCTGCCCCACCTGTGGCAGAGTCTGTAGATCCCGCATAGAACTCGTTAGTCACCTTCGAACCCACAATATTGGAGTGGAATCAAATCATCCTCGACTCCGGGGGACTGCCTAAGAAGAAGAGATGTGTTCGCTCAGGACAGTCTCGCTGTCCACAAACTCCCACATACTGCAGTCCAGACACACAACCTGCTCTCCCATATCTTAGTCTAGATTATTTAGATTATTTATATCTACTTAAGTTTTTTTTTCCTTTTTTTAACACACTAGTT
Source organism: Squalus acanthias (assembly GCA_030390025.1). Lineage (NCBI taxonomy): Eukaryota > Metazoa > Chordata > Chondrichthyes > Squaliformes > Squalidae > Squalus > Squalus acanthias. The sequence goes on along the minus strand of JASTWF010000140.1, from coordinate 107,176 downwards.
TGCACTAAGCACTAAAACACTAGAAAAAAATTAAATGCCTCTATTTATTAGACTGCTATCCAAACTTACCAGAAATAAACTTAAGACTTGTCCCTAATCTGATCTGGGAAAAAAACACTCACCAGCTACTCACAAATCAGCTTCTTCCCTTGTGCTGACGTCACTATAGGGATTTTTTCCTCTCTCCCTGACGCTCACGCTCCCTCACCTCCGGACTCTCCGATTCTTGAACATCAAACCCTCGGATTCTCCCTCAGAGTCCTCGTGTTCTGTGACTCCAGTCCTCCTTTTGAGTTAGACGTGAGAAACCACCTTCCTCCTCTCCACCGAATTCCTACTATCACCAAATTCTTCCACTCTGCTTGCAATTCACTTAGATTGCAATTCATCCTGTTCTAAGGAGAACAACCCCAGCTTCTCCAGTCTCACCACATAGCTGAAGTCCCTCATCCCAGGTACCATTTTATTAAATCTCTTCTGCACCCTTTCTAAGGCCTTGACATCCTTCCTAAAGTGTAGTACCCAGAATTGAACACAATACTCTAGCTGAGGCCTAATCAATGTTTAATAAAGATTTAGTATAACTTCCTTGCTTTTGTACTCTATGCCTCTATTTATAAAGCCAAGGATCCCATAAGCTTTTTTAACAGTCTTCTCAACTAGTCCTGCCACCTTCAAAGATTTGTGTACATACACCCCACAGGTCGCTCTGTTTCTGCACCCCATTTAAAATTGCATCATTTCATTTATATTGCCTCTCCTCATACTTCCTACCAAAATGTTTCACTTCACACTTCTCTGCGTTAAATTTCATCTGCCAGGTGTCTGCCCATTTTACCAGTCTGTCTATGTCCTCCTGAAGTCTGTTACTATCCTCCTCATTGTTTACTACATTTACGAGTCTTGTATCATCTGCAAACTTTGAAATTATGCCCTGTATACCCAAGTCCAGGTCATTAATATATATCGAAAAGAGCAGTGGTCCCAACACCAACCCCTGGGGGACACCATTGTATACCTCCCTCCAATCTGAAAAACAGCCATTCACCACTGTGCTCTGCTTTTTGTCCCTTAGCCAATTTCGTATCCACACTGCCACTGTCCCTTTAATCCCATGGGCATCAATATTGCTAACAAGTCTATTATGTGGTACTTTGTAAAACCCTTTTTGAAAGTCCATATACACAACATCAACTGCACTACCCTCATCAACCCTCTCTGTTACTTCATCAAAGAACTCAATCAAGTTAGTCAAACACAATTTGACTTTAACAAATCTGTGCTAACTTTTAATTATTAGTTCATATTTTTCCAAATGCCAATTAATTTTATTCTGGATTATTGCCACCAATATTGGCAGGGGCGGGTTTTTCAAGTTGGGGGGGTGTGGGTTGAGTTTCGGTCGGGAAGACCAGTTTCCCCTCATGCTGTGGAGTTTTAGATCTCCTTTTTACTTTCCATATTCAGCTTGGTTCTTTACGGTTATCGGGTAAATTCAATGACCTTGCATACCCAGCAGGGAGCTACGCTCAGAGAGAGTGCCAGCTAAAGAATCAGCTACAGTGTTGCAGCCCTACCTGTGATCTGCTCCACTTCAAGTGCAGCTCCCTACTGGGAATCCGGGATCAGTCAATGTACCCTGTATGTGCCCCTGTGTCCCCCATTAATAATAATAAATCTAACATTATTAAACTACAGATCATCTGCCATGTAATGTCAGCCTCACTCTGTTCCTGTTTATTGTAGCTTTGATAGCTAATAATTTTCAACACTTTGCAATTAATTTATTGCAATAAATTTGGAAAGTACCAACTCATTTATATTGGCCCAGAAATTGATCTCGCTCTGTTCCCGCGGGGGTAAGGAGCAGGCGCGATCTCTCACTCCGCGTTGGCTTTTTCAGATCCAGCTCGCACGAACTTGATGTTCCAGACATCAGCTGGGCAGTGCTTGCGTATTCCACCGGCGTAGTGAATTCGTGCGAGCTGTGGGATCACGTGACTCAGTTAGAGCCACTGGCAGCACACCATCCTCCATTCATAAGTTTCACATACGTGCTGTGAAAGCTATGAATCTTACACCCCCCCAAAATAACAGCTAAACCTCAATTACATTTTTTTTAAAACCATCGCATTAATAAAATAAGTATAGTTAAATAAATTAACCATTTTAAATAAAAAATTAAATTTTTGAAAAAATTTAAAATCTTTTAAAAAGTTATAAAAATAAACTTACCTGTCTTTAAAGTCTCTAAAAAAGATATACCTGTTAAAAAAAATTTAAAAAAATACTTAATTCACTACTTACCTTGTTAAAAGTGGGTCTTACTCCTCCTTTTTCCATTTCTAAAATCTTCTGTCCTTACCTGCGCGTCCAAAGCACTAAGTGCACAGCGTGCGCGCAGCCTGTAGCGCGCACACGATGCACCGAGGAACCGCCCCCTTTTCCAAAGACCAAGTGCCGGTTTTCAGCGCATGCGCAGGGCATGCAGAAAACCGGCAATTGGAGAGAGAATACGCGAGAGTACGCAGTGCGTACTCTCGCGCAGCGGGATGAATTTTTGGCCCATTATTTTTTAAACTCCCGCTGAGTTCTCCATGAACGTCAAACTGGACCAAACAAAAGGTCCAGGCTACATTTCAGATGCTGACGTGTTTATCTGTTGGATAGTCAAGGTTCATTCCACTCAGGTAAGCTTCTACTTCAGCAGACATATTAAAGGAGACAGAGCACTTTCCGCTGAATCATTAAGGTCCTATCTGAAAGGAGGAGGCACTCTTTAAGCTCAGCTCTCTAAAACTAATCTTCAGATCACTGTTGGCTCGACATGGAAAGTCTGAGAAGTGGTTGTACTTCCAAACATACACTGGCTCATATTGAGTTTGGGCATTGGTCTCTTTCTCGCAACTTAAAAACAATCCCTGGGCCACTTCACAGCCTTGGAAACTAGGACCCAATGAGACTGTTCCATCTCAATCGGCACAGACACATCCAGAAGGGAGAAGAGAAGCAGACTGAGAAACCTCACAGGTTCAGCCAAGTCCTAGCCCTGTTCTCCAAATCCTCTGTCTTCATTAATTGAGCTTTTGCAATGTGCTGCCAATCTGAAACCCAACAACCAGGCCTCATTCTGCTCACTTAAAAGAGTTTGAGGTTTTTGCCAAGTCCAATTTTTCCAAATGAATTATCCAAACATCTGTTAATATATTCCAAAACAAAACTTCATGTTTTTGGGAGCATATTTTCAGCAGACAGCAAAGAGACCCTTGGCATGTCTGAACAATCCTTCAACTCTTTTCCTAGTACAAGGAAGCTGTAAACAATCACGGCCTCATATGATTTATTTTCCTTGACGAACATTTGACGTTCATCTCCGATTTTGTTGCTTCGTAAAATTGCACAACAGTTTGGGGGCTTTCTAGCCCCATGGCGAGAGTTGAGTGGCCCCCTGATTTTCCCTACTTGCTGGGGGTCATCTCACAAAGCTACACACCAGCTACAGAATCACCCCTATTGAGAGAATTACCCCTTTGAGTCAATCATTGTTCTTCTTATAGGAACAGTACGTTCAGAGACATTTTTTTTAATACAGATTGTTCAGGCAAGGTCTTGACAGCAAAGAGAAGAAAAGTGAAAGAACTTGCATTTGACAGCAATTAGGGAGGATTTTGAAATCCATTTGTAATTTAGCTATTCAATTGTTTACTTTGAAGCAAAATGTTCTCTCTAGTATGAGCTGCATGTTGCTCTGTTGTAGCGGAATCCAATTTGTAACAGTCGTTTATCAGCAGGCAATTGGTATCTTTGTTCCGCAGTGTGATCTAGGTGGAATGATATTATTGTGGCAATGGACTTGTAAAAATACGAATCTTCGATAGAATTATGATTGATAAATAGAGTAACCTTTTTTTAAAAAAACATTATGAGGAGCCAAAATTCTCTATAAAGTTCATAAGACAGCTATAGAAAACCAGCTGGCTATAAGTTGACAGCTTTCCAGACTGCATTTCACAGAAGAGGCCCAAGCACTGGTCACCATCTGGTGTGTCAAGCTGAATGGTTACAGCAGAGCAGCGCACGGTTCAGAACCTCAGCAGAGAACCTTATTCATGAGCAAATGATTTTTTTTTAAATTAAGTAAACAGAATTAGTTTTAATATTGTTAAGATCCAACGCATTGTGGTGGTGAGCCACCTCTTGAACCGCTGCTGTCCGTGTGGTGAAGGTACTCCCATAGTGCTGTTAGGGAGGGAATTCCAGGATTTTGACCCAGCGACTATGAAGGATCGGCGATATATTTCCAAGTCAGGATGGTGTGTGACTTGGAGGTGATGGTGTTCCCATGCACCTGCTGCCCTTGTCCTTCTAAGTGGTAGAGATCGTGGGTTTGGGAGGTGTTGTCGAAGAAGCCTTGGCGAGTTGCTGCAGTGCATCTTGTAGATGGTACACACTGCAGCCATGGTGTGCCGGTGGTGGAGGGAGTGAATGTTTAAGGTGGTGGATGGGGTGCCAATCAAGCGGGCTGCTTTGTCCTGGATGGTGTCAAGCTTCTTGAGTGTTGTTGGAGCTGCACTCATCCAGGCAAGTGGAGAGTATTCCATCACACTCCTGACTTGTGCCTTGTAGATGGTGGAAAGGCTTTGGGGAGTCAGGAGGTGAGACACTTGCCGCAGAATACCCAGCCTCTGACCTACTCTTGTGGCCACATTATCTATGTGGCTGGTCCAGTTAAGTTTCTGATCAATGGTGACCCCCAGGATGTTGGTGGTGGAGGATTCAGTGATGGTAATGCCGTTGACTGTCAAGGGGTGGTGGTTAGACTCTTGCTTGTTGGAGATAGTCATTGCCTGGTACTTGTGTGGCACGAATAATGGGGAACCAAGGGTCTAGAGAGAATGAGGAACTTAAAGAAATCAGTATAAGTAAAGACAAAGTACTGGAGAAATTAATGGGACTAAGTGGCGACAAATCCCCTGGACCTGACGACCTGCATCCCATGGTTTTAAAAGAGGTAGCTGCAGAGATAGTGGATGCACTGGTATTAATCTTCCAGAATTCCCTAGATTCTGGAACAGTCACCAAGGATTGGAAGGTAGCAAACATAACCCCACTATTTAAGAAAGGAGGAAGAGAAAAAACGGGCAACTGTAGGCCAGTTAGCCTGACATCAGTAGTAGGTAAAATGCTAGAATCTATTATTAGGGACGTGGTAACAGGGCACTTAGAAAATCATAATATGATTAGGCAGAGTCAACATAGTTTTATGAAAGGGAAATTGTGTTTGACAAATCTGTTAGAATTTTTTGAAGATGTAACTAGTAGGATGGATAAGGGGGAACCAGTGGATGTAGCATATTTGGATTTTCAAAAAGCATTCGATAAGGTGCCACACAAGAGGTTATTATGCAAAATTAGGACTCATGATATTGGGGGTAATATATTAGCATGGATTGAGGATTGGTTAATGGACAGAAAGCAGAGAGTAGGAATAAATGGAACTTTTTCAGGTTGGCAGGCTGTAACTAGTGGGGTACCGCAAGGATCAGTGCTTGGGCCTCAGCTATTCACAATCTATATTAATGACTTAGATGAAGGGACTGAGTGTAACGTATCCAAGTTTGCTGATGATACAAAGTTAGGTGGTCAGATGGGCAGAACAGGGCAAATGGAATTTAACCCTGAAAAGTGTGAGGTGATGCAATTTGGGAGGACTAACAAGGCAAGGGAATACACAATGAATGGTAGGACCCTAGGAAGGACAGCGGATCAGAGGGACTTTGGTGTGCATGTACATAGATCCCTGAAGGCAGCAGGACAGGTAGATAAGGTGGTTAAAAAGGCATATGGTATACTTGCCTTCATTAGCCGAGGCATAGAATATAAGAGCAGGGAGGTTATGATGGAGCTGCACAAAACACTAGTTAGGCCACAGCTGGAATACTGTGTGCAGTTCTGGTCGCCACACTACAGGAAGGATGTGATTGCATTGGAGAGGGTGCAGAGGAGATTCACCAGGATGTTACCTGGGCTGGAGCGCTTCAGCTATGAAGAGAGACTGGACAGGCTGGGGTTGTTTTCCTTAGAGCAGAGAAGGCTGAGGGGGGACCTGATTGAGGTGTACAAAATTATGAGGGGCATAGATAGGGTAGATAGAAAGGAACTTTTCCCCTTAGTAGAGGGGTCAATAACCAGGGGGCATAGTTTCAAGGTAAGGGGCAGGAGGTTTAGAGGGGATTTGAGGAAAAACGTTTTCACCCAGAGGGTGGTTGGAATCTGGAACTCACTGCCTGAAAGGGTGGTAGAGGCAGGAACCCTCACAACATTCAAGAAGCATTTAGATGAGCACTTGAAACGCCATAGCATACAAGGCTACGGACCAAGTGCTGGAAAATGGGATTAAAATAGACAGGGCTTGATGGCCGGTGCAGACACGATGGGCCAAAGGGCCTCTTTCTGTGCTGTATAACTCTATGGGGGAGAAATTCAGTATCGCCCCATTTGGGGCGCAATTATCGGCCAGGCGCAAAGATTAGCGCTTGGCGCTAATTATCGCCACCGACTGCAAACTTGACTTTTATCGCCCCTGGAGGTGATTGGAGCGCTAAATCAGGCGCTTCACACCTGTCTTAAGGCGCAAAGGCCGAGGAGCGAGGCGCTACCTCAGAGCGCTGGTGAAGCTCATGTAATGTCAGTCAGCAATGGAACACACACACAATGGCACGGGCCAGTTCTTAAAGGGAAGGGTTGATCTTGCTTTCCATCCACATCCTGCTCATTGCAGCCTTGAATCTCGGCCTGGAGAGACCTGCACATCAAATCTGCTGGAAAGAACAATGGAGAGTACCAGGGAAAGAGCTCAGAGTGCAGCCCCCACAGTCTCTTCTAAATCGATACAAGGAATGGCAAATCAAAATGAACCTGCAAAGTGCTGCTGAGTACCCAAAACTCATTCACACAACGTTGAATCTCTCCAGAAGTCTCTCTCTCTCTCTCTCTCAGAATGCGTAGTTAAAAAATGGCACCAACAGTAAAAGGCAGGAAGCGGTCACCTTTAATTAGCGCTCCCCCTTTCCCTTCATGACTGCAGAACGCTCCCCTCAACCTGTCGTTGCTAGCGTCAGGCGGTAAGGCAGGGGGCGCCACTCAATATCCGCTCCGGGGCGATACCGGGGCGTTGCGCACTCGACTGACGTCACGATCTTCCGGCGCAGGAGATCATGGTGGTAGTGTTTAGCGCCGCCGCAAAATGTCTAGTTAATTTCGCGAGCGGCGCAAACTTCGCCGCGCCTGGGCGCTAGATGCTTTGCGCCCCATTAGCGCCCTCTTAAGGCGCTAACGGGAGGCGCAACCAACTGAATTTTTCCCCCTATGACTCTATGGGGGAAAAATTCAGCTGCTTGCGCCTCCCGTTAGCGCCTTAAGAGGGCGCTAATGGGGCGTAAAGCAGCTAACGCCCGGGCGCAGCGCCGCCCACGCCTCCCGAAAAATTCAGCGGGAGGTTAGCGGCGGCGCCAGCCGGTAGCGCCCTGTGGTGCTGCGCCGCCGGCGATGACGTCATCGCCGTGCGCAGCACCCCGCTCGCGCTCCAGCCGCGATCTTCAGTCGCGCCCCCTGATTTACCGCCAGACGCTATGTCCGACGGGTTCAGGGAGGCGTACGTGCGGCCGGGGCGGCGATATTTAAAGGGGAGGTGGCAGGCGGCCATTTTTGTTGCTGGCCGCCTGCCAGCACCTGCCCCCGTTGCTGTCCCCGGCCCCCGTGAAGCCCCCCCACCGTGAAGTGCCGGCTGCGCTCCAAGAGCCCGGCACTTCTCTTGAGTGCCGGGCTCTTTTGCCGGCACTCCCGATCCCTGGGGGCTCAGCTGGGCCCCGGTTCGCGCTGCGCAGGGTCCCTCCCCTTTAAGAAGGGGAGGAAGGCCTGCAATACCGCGGCGCGACGTGCCGCAGCGCCTGGCGCTGCGGCACGTAGCACCAGGATATTCCCTCGCAGCGCCCCAAGAGGGATGCGGGGTGCTTCCAGTGGCGCCCCGCTTCCCTCTTGGGGCGCAACCACTGAAGTTCCGGCGCGGGGCCGCTAATTTTTTCGGGGCGCTAAAAGTAGCGCCCCGGCGAGGTTAGCGCCCCAAATGGGGCGCGACTCAATTTTTACCCCTATAAGCTGTGAGGAGGACGCAAAGAGGCTGCAGAGAGATATAGACAGGTTGACTGAGTGGGCAAGAACATGGTAAATGGAATACAATGTGGGGAAGTGTGAAGTTATCCACTTTGGTAGGAAAAAACAAAAAAGCAGAATATTTGAATGGTGAGAGACTGGGAAATGTTTGTACTCAGAAGGACCTGGGTGTCCTTGTACATGAATCACAGAAAGTTAACATGCAGGTACAGCAAGCAATTAGAAAAGCAAATGTTATGTTAACTTTTGTTACAAAGGGATTAGAGTATAAGAGTAAAGAAGTCTTACTACAATTATACAGGGCATTGGTGAGGCCACACCTGGAGTACTGTGTACATTTCTGGTCTCCTTACCTAAGGAAAGACATACTTGCCTTAGAGAGAGTACAGCAAGGGTTCACTAGACTGGTTCCTGGGATGAGGGGATTGCCCTATGAGGAGAGATTGAGTAGACTAGGCCTATATTCCTTAGAGTTTAGAAGAATGAGAGGTGATCTAATTGAATACATACAAAATTCTTAAGGGGCTTGACAGGGTTAATGCTGGGAAAATGTTTCCCCTGGTTGGGGAATCTAGAACACGGGGTCACAGTGTCAGAATAAGGGGTAGGCCATTCAGGTCTGAGATGAGGAGAAATATCTTTACTCAAAGGGTTGTGAATCTTTGGAATTCTCTACCCCAGAAAGCTGTGGGTCTGTCTTGAATATACGCAGTCGTTGAGTATATTCAAGACAGAGGTCGATACATTTTTGGGAACAAAGGGAATTAAGGGATATAGGGATAGTGCGGGAAGGTGGAGTTGAGGTAGAAGATCAGCCATGATCTTGTTGAATGGTGGAGCAGGCTTGAAGGGCCAAATGGCCTACTCCTGCTCCTATTTCTTATGTTCTTAATACCTACATCTAAGCTGCTGCTAGACGGTCAGGAATGAAATACGTACTGCTGCTAGGCTGCTGGAGATAGGATGGATACTGCCAGAGACTGGATGTATCCCCTACCCATCTCTCTCCACAGATATCTGATCCATACATTCCGTAATCCATCATGGACCACATTAGTAATTCAATGTTAGGATGGCAGCAATAAAAATTTAAATTGAATAATGTGTAATAAGGAAAAGACTTGCGTTTATATAGCGCCTTTCATGACCTCGGGATGTCCCAAAGCGCATAACAAGCAATGAAGTACTTTTGAAGTGCAGTCACTGTTGTAATGTAGGAAACGTGGCAGCCAATATGTGCACAGCAAGCTCCCACAAAGAGTAATGTGATTATGACCAGATAATCTATTTTAGTGATGTTGGTTGAGGGGTAAATATTTGGCCAGGACACCGGGGAGAACTCACCTACTCTTCTTCGAAATAGTGCCATGTGATCTTTTACGTCCGCCTGAGAGGGTAGACAGGGTTTTGGTTTAATGTCTCATCCAAAAGGCAGCACCTCCGACAAGACAGCACTCCCTCAGTAGTTATTGTTAGTAAAAGCAATCTATCCCTTATGGAGATTCCGGCCACAGGTATTGTATGTAGACCGCTAACTGTCATGATGGCAAAAAGTGATTGCCAGACACAGCATCAAAGGTACTTCTGTTTAAAGCCATCCGAGACTGAAGTGGTTCACGTTGTATCCAGGTTTGCACAAGTAAACCCAGAATGGCCTGCTTGTAGTGACTGTGCTTCACAAATCTCATTTGTCACTCAACCCTCGCATTCACTCTCCTACCTTAATTTCAGGATCATCCCAAAACTGGGACTTTTATGAACATATTAGACATGGCATGTTTCTGTTTATTTCAATTATCATTTTTAAAGGTTTTTTACAGATCATCAAGGTGCAAATGTCAGTATTGGAGAATGAAGCATTTTCCCATTGTTGGCACCGAAGGGTTGATTTTATAATCAGATGCTCCCAATGAGGAGTCCTGTTACCTCATCCATCCAATTGAAATCAGCCAAATTCAATTCACTTTGGGTGTATTTACACTGCAGGTTCCAGCCAGACTGTACTGTATTTACAAACTTTAGTTCCTGCCCAGGAGACAACTATGCACATGTCTGGGTAGAGACATGGGCCCAGAAATTTGACTCGGAGGCTTGCCGCGGGGGTAAGGATCTTGCGCGATATCACACTCCGCGCCTGCCGTTGTGTTTCAGGCCCACAGGAACTTCGGGTCCTGGGCCTCTCCCTGGTGCCGGCGCGCAGTGTGTGCGTGTCCCAGAGGCGCAGTTAGTGCGATGCGACCTCTGGGATCACGTGGGCCATGGAGAGCCAATGGCAGCACACCATCTTTCATTCATAGATTTGACATGAGACCTGTCAAATCTATGAATACAAATTGCCCCCAAAAGAACAGCTAAACCTCAAATAATTTTTTTTTAAAAACCATCACATTAATAAAATAACTATAGTTAAATAAATTAACCACTTTAAACAAAAATTTAAATTTTTGAAAAAATTTAAATTCTTTTTAAAAGTTATAAAAATAAACTTACCTTTCTTTAAAGTCTCTAAAAAAGATAAACCTGTTGAAAAAAATGTAAAATTATACTTAATTAACTACTTACCTTGTTAAAAGGGGGTCTTACGCCTCCTTTTTTCATGTGTAAATTCTTCCATACTTACCCTCGCGTTGAAACCTGAAAAAAAACCTAAGTGTGCTGCGTGCACGCAGCCTGTAGTGCGCACGCGGTTCACCTAGGAACCGCCCCCTTCGCCATACCGGAAGTGCCGGTTTCCCGCGCATGCGCAGTGCATGCAGGAAACCGGCACTTCGGGATCTAATACGGGTGAGTACACAGTGCGTACTCACCCGTATTAGGCCGAATTTTTGGGCCATGAGGAGGACTGTCCCTCAGCAGTCAGAAATTTGAATGTTTAGAGAGCACAGAGGGGAAAGTCCCAGTCGCTAACCATTTAAATTAAAATTAGATAGGTTTTAAAAGTGGCCCTTGACCACTTTGTAACCAGGTTTGCCACCGCACTGGATTTGCCCCTTCGAGGAAGTCTCAATCTATTTCAATCCGGATTTACACTGCACGTTTAGCACTGGTTCAAAACTAAAATCGCTTTGCAAAACCACTAAAGGGGAGGACTACATGCACCCTTAAACCTGTCAGAGTCTTTTAAATCATCAGGTCTCAAAGGCCCCGATTTTAATTTTGCGACATGCTGAGAGTGATTGGGGGGGCGGTGGGTGGTCCGATACAGCGCTTGGAAAACCCGGAAGTAAGTGCAGCGCGTCTGTCAGTGGCCTTTTTAACTCAACCACCTTATTATAATTTTACTTCCGGGTTTCCAGTCTAATCAGTAGCAGCGGGCATGATGTCGACCCGCGTAACGCAATCTCAACTCCAGTATTTAGAGGGACACTCCAAACATGCAAGTTGAAGGAATTTGGAGTTGGAAAGAAGAGAAGCAAGTGCCAGAATGGAGTTCACGGGCAAAGGCTCCACTTCATTTCAGTGACGCCTCCCTGGATGTGCTGCTGGGGGCTGCAAGGAGTCAGAGAGAGATACTGTTCCCTACCAATGGGAGGAAGAAGCCTGCAGCTGAGACCAAGAAGGCGCGGTTGGAGGTAGTGGAGGAGGTCAGCAGCAGGAGCATGATCCCACCCTCCTGGATTCAGTGCAGAAATCACTTTAATGACCTAAGCAGGTCAAAAAAGGTGAGTACAGAGGCACATTCACCTACATCCTGTTGTGTGCATCACTCCACCCCCTCACTCTGCCTTCTCAAGCCCACTCCATCACATCACTCCTTGCTCCCACTTACCTTGCAGGTGCATCCATCCTTCTCTTTCTATGCACTCCCTCACATCCTCTTCTATCCATCCACCACTCCCACTCACCCTCATCCTTATGCAATGTCACGCCTCTCCCTCATACTCACCCTCACCAAATGCTCTCCATCCATCAGATAAACACATGCCTTTGCAATCACTCATACATCGTTTCTTTCCCTCCTTGCAGGAGAAGAGTGCACAGAATGCCAGGGAAAGGGAGGGAACCGGCAGGGGCCCTCCAAACATCTCGCAACTGACAAGAGCAGAGGAGGAGACGCTGGAAATCAGTGGAGTTTCAGCATCCCTGGCCATTGGAGATGGGGAGCTCCCAGCTACCTGGTGACACAATTAAATAAAAGCCACCCACATGTCATACAGCACTCAGTCATGTTAACTTGATTTCAACAGCGAGTGAAATATGATCATCTTCATAATGATAACTTGCAACATTCTTACCTTGCCAGTACCCATTCATGTCTTTTATCTCCGACAGGACCTTCACACGTGCAGCAGGAATTGCTGGAGGTCGCGGACGGCGATTCCTCAGAGGAGCTGAGTCCTTCTGAGGGTGCACCATCACATGGATACCATGCACCATCTCAGATACTCACACTTTGGTGGGACCAGTAAGGCAGATAGTTGGGTTTTCAGCTGGTGAGTCACACTTCACAAGTGAGCAAGAGCAGAAGGCAGAGACAGGGACAGCAGTGGAGAGTCCGTGTAGGAAGGCGCAGCCCTCTCCAAGCTCTGCTCAGCTGGACACAGATGCTGTACCCCGGGGGCCGTTGATGAAGAGGAGAATCATTGAGCAGCAGTAGACAATGTGCAATGAACTGACAGGCCTTCAAAGTGAAATCACCACGATTGCAGAGAGGTTGGAGGAGTCCACTTCAATCATGAGGGGGTTGGGGGTGATGTCATAGGTCACTGAGATGATGTCTTCTTCCATGGATAGCGTGGCCATGCACGCCTTCAACACTGCCGTGCAGACTCTGGATGCCAACATGTCTGCCACCTTAAATAGGTTGACAGATACCTTAGCCTTGGCCTTACAGGGCCGCACAGATCTGCACCAAAGTGTTCTCCAGCACAATGGTAGCAGTGATGTGCGGCTGGGCCATGAGAGCAATGATGATGAAAATCTTCATGGAAGTGGGGACTCCACTTAAAGCGCTTCCGCTTCTCACTCACAGCCCACCTCTCAGTCATTAGCCCACATGCTGCCTTGTCTCCAGATGGCCGAGTCTGCCCCTGCACAGCTGCAAGTGGCACAGTCTTTGGCGGGGCCCTCATGATCTCCAAAACGCAGAGGACGTTGGCGAAGAGTATCTCAGCAGTCAGAGCCGGGATGTGGGCAGCCTGCCTCTACCTCTGCTAAAGCCACACAGGTTGCACCATGTAGGAGTAGCAGAAAAAGGAAGAGTGAGGCTTTGTAGTTGCACAGGGTTGTCTGAGAAAGTCTTGTGTTGATAAGTTTCTGCTCTTTATTTACATCACATAAATATTATCCTTTGTCTCCACTTTCCCGCCATGTCCATCCTTGGGTGCTGAGTGGTAAGTGGCCTGCTAACTTGTTTGATGATGAATGGGAAAACATGAATTGATGGGGACCAATGGGGGAACGTTCAAGGTGGTTGGTTGGTTGCAGGACTGCTTTGTGTCAGTGGCATTGGTGGGAAAGGGAGAAGAGTGGCCGTTGCATTTTCTGGTGACATGGTTCTAAGTGAACCTTGCATTAATAAGGGCATCCCAGGCATCCGGGCAGCAATGTGAGCAGCTGGGGTGCATTGCCCTCATCACCCTTCTCCTCTTCTTCCTCCTCCCCCTCCGAATCATCCGTGGAGGATCTGAGCTCTTCGCCTTGGTCCTCCTGCAGGTCCAGGCCTCGCTGTTGCGGAATGTTGTGCAGAGCACAGCAAATCACAACCACTCTGGAGACCCTAGCTGGTGCATACTGAAGTGTGCCTCCAGATCTGTCCAGGCACTTGAACCGCATCTTCAGCATGCCGATGGCCTGTTCAATGACACATCTGGTGGTGATATGGCATTCACTATGGTGCTGTGGGGCATCAGTGGTCAGGTTTCTGATGGGTGCCATGAATCAAGTTTGAAGTAGATATCCCTTGTTATCTAGCAGCCACCCCTTAAGTCTACTTCCAGGTCCAAAAACATCAGGGAGGGTGGACTGCCACAGGATGAAAGCATCATGGCAGCTGCCCAGGAATCTTGCACACACCTGCATAAACATCTTTTTGTGGTTGCACACCAGCTGCCCATTGATGGAGTGGAAGCCCTTGCAGTTGAATATTCCTGGTTGTTCTGGGAGTACCTGGATTGCCATGTGTGTGCAATCGATGGCATCCTGCATCTATGAGAAGCCAGCTAGAGCCGCAAAGCCAAGTGCTCGCTGATTCTGACTGGCATCATCGGTGACAAAGTTGACATAATTGCCGGCCCTGGCAAACAACCCATCATAAGGACATAAGAAATAGGAGCAGGATCAAGCCACTCGGCCCCTTGAGCCTGCTCCGCCATTCAATAGATCCCGGCTGATCTTCTACCTCAATTTCACCTACCCGCATTATCCCCATATTCCTTGATTCCCTTAGTATTCAAAAATCTATCAATCTCTGTCTTGAATATACTCAACAACTAAGCATCACAGCTCTCTGGGGTAGAGAATTCCAAAGATTCACAACCCTTTGAGTGAAGAAATTTCTCCTCATCTCTCACCATTTAAAAAATATTCTGCTTTTCTATTTTGATAACTTCACACTTCACCACATTATATTCCATCTGCCATGTTCTTGCCCACTCCCTTAACCTGCCTATATCCCTTTGCACCCTTTTGCATCCTCCTCACAGCTTATTTTCCCACCTAACTTTGTATTGTCAGCAAACTTGGATACATTACACTCGGTCCCCTCATCTGAGGCCCAAGCACTTATCCTTGCGGTACCTGCCAACCCGAAAATGACCCATTTATTCCTACTCTCTGTTTTCTGTCTGTTAACCAATCCTCAATCCATGCTGATATATTATCCCCAATCCCATGAGTCCTAATTTTGTGTAATAACCTCTTGTGTGGGACCTTATCGCATGCTTTTTGAAAATCCAAATACACTACATCCACTGGTTCCCCCTTATCCACCCTGCTAATTACAACCTCAAAAGAATCTAACAGATTTGTCAAACACAATTTCCCTTGCATAAATCTGTGTTGACTCTGCCCAATCATATTATGATTTTTGAAGTGCCCTGTTACCATGTGCCTAATGACTAATAATCGATTCTAGCATTTTCCCTACTACTGATGTCAGGCTAACTGATCTATAGTTCCATGTTTTCTCTCTCCCTCCTTTCTTGAATAGTGGGGTTACGTTTGCTACCTTCCAATCCGTGGGGACCATTCTAGAATCTAGGGAATTCTGGAAGATCAAAACCAGCTATCTCTGTAGCTACCTCTTTTAAAACCCTAGGATGTAGGCCATTAGGTCCAGGGGATTTGTCAACTTTAAGTCCCATTAATTTCTCCAGTACAATTTCTTTACTAATACTAATTTCTTTAAGATATTCATTCTTGCTAGCCCCTTGGTTTCCCCACTATTTCCGGAATGTTATTTGTGTCTTCTACCGTGAAGACAGATACAAAGTATTTGTTTAATGTCTCTGCCATTTCCTTATTCCCCATTATAATTTCTCCTGTCTCTGCCTCTAATGGGCCCACATTTACTTTCACTAATCTCTTCCTATTTACATACCTGTAGACACGTTTACAATCTGTTTTTATGTCTCTTGCTAATTTACTCTCATATTCTTTTTTCTCTTTCCTTATCAATTTCTTGGTCCTCCTTTGCTGATCTTGTGGTGGACATAATTAAGCCTGTGAGCATATCTCAAAGCTTAGCAGTAATCCACATTCTGGGATCATTTTGTAATGTGACCACAGGCAATGATTAGAGAATTCCACTGGTCGTAACTGGAGCAGTTTTCAAGCTCAGTTTTCTGCTGGAACCTTGCAAAGTGTCCAAGTGACCTGAATGTATCCCTGGATGTCAGTGAGAAGGCTGCTTAATATCTAATGATGTATACTGCAGTTCCCTTTGGCCTGTGGTCCTTCATTCTCATTCCTAGTACAGAAAGCATTGCTAACTCGGTGTTAGCCATAGCTCAGTGGTACCACTCTCCCCTCTGAGTCAGAAAGTTGTGGATTCAAGTCCCACTCCAAAGACTTGAGCACAGAATCTAGGCTGACACTTCAGTGCAGTACTAAGGGAGTGCGTTTCCTACATTACAACAGTGACTACACTTCAAAAGTACTTCATTGGCTTTAAAGTGCATTGGGACATCCTGAAGTCATGAAAGACGCTGTATAAATGGAAGTCCTTCTATTTTTATACTTTCTGACTTATGAAAATGGTTCACATGAACACAGTTGGGTTAGAGTCTGTTAACCTTATGATTGAACCTGCTATTGTTTTTTTGTTCCTGGGCATCCTTAACTTATTCTTTTTCTCTTCAAATTATCTCCAAGGTATTTCAATGCCAATCCCTGTTTTTGGACTTCAAGATGCCTCCAAGGTTTTTATGGATGGCAGCTGTTTCCTCACAGATGAACATTTTGTCCTGGTGGGTTCCTTTGTGGCATTCTTCATCCCCCTCACAATAATGGTGGCCACCTACTTTTTGACAATCAGAGTACTGCAGCAGGAAGCCACTTTGTGCTTGGACGCGCTTAAAACCAAGCCCAAATGGACAAACCTTCGGATGTTTCTTCAGAAGGCGCCATTGTCGGCCAACTCATCAGACAAAGCGGCGATGTTAAAGAAATATGACATCAAAAGAACATCTCCTCAGATATTGTCTTGGTGTTCCTTAAATAAAGAGCTGGGGCCTTCAGGAAGGCGGTCAATGCAGTCAATCAGCAATGAGCAGAAGGCATCCAAGGTTCTTGGAATTGTGTTTTTCCTGTTTGTTGTGATGTGGTGTCCATTCTTCGTGACCAACGTAATGTCTGTAATCTGTACGAAGGTGTGTGATAAAGAGCTCATCGAAGAACTCCTCAGCATATTTGTCTGGGTGGGGTATGTCTCTTCTGGTATTAATCCGCTTGTATACACGCTTTTCAACAAAACTTATCGATCAGCTTTCTCTCGGTACATTCACTGCCAATACAAGGATGAGAAGAAGCCTGCTCAGCAAATTCTAGTCAGCACTGTACCCACTCTGGCATCCAGCAAGGACAAACTGCAGCTGTCCAGTACGGAGAGTCTGAAAAACTGCACAGAAATGAGGACCAGGGCACATTCTGTTGAAACACTGGGAGAAAACTATCAGGAGACATCAAGGATTGAAACAGTTTACATCACTGAAAGGGTCAGCTACATTTGAGTGCAACTTAATACCCATTGTGAAATAGTGAATGTCTTCTTCGGGGTAGTTAATGAAATAGAAAGTAACATGACACATCTTTAAATGATGTTATATTCCAATGTTAGTTATATATACTATATCCCAATACATGATGTATTCAGTGCCTTTAATGTTATGCACAGCAGAGCACAGGAAGCTTGGCACAGTTGGATTTTCTAATTTAGATTATGAGGAAAGAATCATTTGACTGGTTTGGTTATTATATTGTGAGCCATTATAATTGTTTAAGTTATATTCAAATAACCATACACTGTTAGAATGTTTAGGAATTTTTATCAGCAATTCCATTCACAAAATCCATTTAACATTCCCTTCAGTTCTTTGAACACCTTTTTGCTCATGACATCATTATCATCATCTCCTTCCCTGGTAAAAAGTGATTGGCTGTTAGGGATGCACTTGATTGGTTATTTGTATGTAGCAACTCCCATATTTAACTGGGATAGTCGATCCCATTTGTTTTCCTTTCGATAGGAACGTTCACATAGTGATACAAAGGCAAACTTTTCGACGAAAAAAATCGTACAAAAGTAGATTATATATATTTGGTGATGTTTCATGGTAAGCCGTCTGTGCAGTTCCGGTTTACATGACATGTTCAACAGGTGAATAGTTTAAAATGTTGTGAATATGGAGATTTTTCTTTACACGAGCTGTAAAATCCATGTACAAACGCGTTATAGTAAAAAGAGTTTGAACAGTCTTTTGTTTATCTTATAGCTATAGCTCAGAAAGCTATTGTTTTGAGGAGTACAGCACTTCTGTATTTATGATATGTTTGTGCAATAATCTAACTCTTCGGAAGCCCTTCTTGACTCTGTTGTTGAAAAAGAATGTGTTGATTTTAAAGTGTTACCAATAATATAGAGTCAGGGTTAGAAATCAGCACTTGTTGATCTTTAAATTGTGTAGATAATGCACAATGGGAACAAGTTGAAGGTTGAAAAATTGCACCAGAACCGTAGGAAAAGTATCTTGATTGTGTTTACAATTGTGTTTGGATTATCAAAGTATGATCAAATGTTTCAGGGGTTCACTGTATACATAAGCATTTTCAAATGTTTTATTCTGTTGTACATATAGGTGAAACTAAGAGACAAAAAGATCTCTAATGTTTATTCACTCTGGGCAGCGTTCCCAGATTTGATTGCCTCATCTCCCCACTCCCCATTTGCTCCTGCAGTTTAGATGGTAGGAAATCTATCCACACTGATAACAGCATGTTAGGACGTAGCAGAATAAATTAATTTATTTTGATGTACATTTACGTCATGCTGCATTATCACGCCAGCTTCTGCGTTACTAGGGAGCAGCAAAGGCTGCTGGGATACAGTGTCACTGCCGCCATGAATGAATGCCTCCAAAGGCATGATATGAAAATGGCGTAAACTCCGCTTTCCTGAGGTGAGTTGTAACTGCTCTGAGGTTTTCTTTTTAGCCTTATGGTCTAAATATTTCTTTTCCCCTTTTTAAGGTCTCTGTATCTTACATACTGAGGCCTCTGCCGTGCCCAATATAGAGCATGAGGGAGATGTGTGTTGTAGCAGCCTGAATGGCTCACCTTCTGATTGCCTTCCTTCCCTTTGAGGGAGCGCCAAGCCTGAACTCCCAGATGGCAAGACCAAAATTAGACGATTGCGTCTTGGGTATCTCAGACCAGATGGCACAGCTGCTTTAATTATGGAAAGCATCTTTTATTAAATCAAGTGTTTTTAAAACTTCATGTAAAATAAGACTGATTCAAATTAACAAATTTATAACAAGTTCTAAGCAGAATCAATGTTTCTATTGTTCTATTGTTTCTGTCAGATTGTATTCCCTCTTGGCTGCTTTAAAGTACTGCGGATAATTACATGTCCTGATTTTTGTGCAACAAATATGTAATGTGCTGAGACTTCACATCTCCTCTGTACAGAAATGACACTGAACTCTGTTTGGAATTGTGTACAACGCCAAGATTTAAGTTTTGTTGCTTTAGATGTATATTTTGACTCCTCCATACGTTGTGCCAATAAAAATATAGTTCAAGGAACTGATGCCTGCCATTTTAATTATTTACGCAGGATTAATAAAGGTGGTTAGAATTGAATTTCTATTTTGGAAATATTGTAACATATGCCTGTTTTTTCACAGATGTGGTCAATTATTTCACACGCAGGGAGATGGCCCTTGAATTTTATTAGGGTTACTAATGAAAAAATATAGGGGCTGTCAGTAATTTTAATCGCAATTTGCCTCCATGCGAAGAATGAAAGTCCAGGCTTTAAGACAACTTTGGGTGGTACTAAAGCCAGTTTGCATATTCTGATATAGGGTCAACATGGCAATGAGTGTTTCTGCCTGTAGACTAACGGCATCAATCTTGAGATATAGGCAGTTAATTTAAGTCACACTACATGTTCCAAATAATCAAATGATGTCCATTTGTCACATTTTGACCAGGTTACCACAATGCCAACAAACAAAACAGTGGTTGGTTTGCGATTGACAGGATTGCATGTTCTTAGTTGAGAAGGAGGAAGATAAGGAAATGCAGGATCACAGGGAAAAAGGCCTTGCCCAACATAAAGGCCTCAAATACAAAATTTGGGCCTACCAAAAAGCTTCAGGCTTCCCAGAGAGGTATTGACTGAAGTATGTATGATGCTGGAAACTGATTAATAACTATTCTTTGAGACCACTTTTTCTGTGTCAGTGAAAGTGATAAAAGCTATTGGCTCATTGATCATTTCTGTTACCACATAGGGAGTGCTGCACTGTCAGAGGTGGCATCTTTCAGATGAGACGTTAAACCAAGGTCCCATCTGCCTCTCAGGTGGATGTAAAAGATCCCATGGCACTACTTTGAAGAAGAACAGGGGAGTTATCCCCAGTGTCTTGGTTAATATTTACCCCTCAAGCAACATCACTGAAACAAATGATCTGGTAATTATCGTATTTCTGTTTGTGGGACCTTGCTACGTGTATGTTGGCTGCCGCCTTTCCTATGTTACAACAGTGACTCCACTTCAAAAGTAGTTCATTGGCTGAGAAGCACTTTGGGGCGTCCTGAGGTTGTGAAAGTCGCTATATAAATGCGAGTCTTTCTTTATGTATTCTTCTCTGGGTGTAATGTTAAAGAAAAATTACACTGAACTCATTATAAACTGACAATAGTTTAGGAAAAGAATTTTTCTTTAATTTCACACATAAACAGAGGAAGCACCTTCAGGCACTGAATAGAGCATAGATTTTACAAATGAGGCCTCCTCGCATGGAACTTCACCAATGCAAGGACAGATCAAGAATTGGGGTGTGGAGGCCAATGCACCCCATCCAATTTTCTGTCCATTAAAATTAAATGAATGGAAAATCACCAAGGATACACTGACCCTTGGCACTCAAATTCTTGATAGACACTCCCATTGTGTAAATTCTGGGCTAGGAGCCCTCATTCATAAAGTCCACCCTATGTTGTTATTTGTTCTTGAGATGTGGGTGACAATGACAAGGCCAGCATTTATTGCCTATCCCAAGTTGCCCTGAGAAAGAGGTGGTTTGCCTTCTACTTGAACCACTATAGATCTTGCGATGATGGTGCTTTCACAATGATGTTAGATAGGGAATTTCAGGATATTGATCCAGCGAAGGTGAACTAACGGTGATATATGTTCAAGTCAGCATGGTGTGTAACTTGGAGTGATGGTGCTTCCAATGATATTGTTGTTCTTGTCTCAGGCCTGGGAGATGTTGCCCATTTGTGTTAAATGGCTGACTGATGTACTGTTCCAGAAGCTTGCCAATTCATCACAAAATAACAGAAACAGTAAACGTTATGCCATTGCTGGCTTCACAAGGGTGTTGGGTGGTTAGACTATAGGGATAGTCACTGGAGGTCGATGTGAAGGCATAAGTCAATCCCTCAATATGCAAATTGTCTGCGATGCTCAGAAAAATAATCCAAGATCAATTCATCCATGGCCAATCATGCCCTGCCTGTGTTGAATTACTTCACCATTCAGAAGAAGTTAAGCCAGTGTTAGCATGGAAGGATTGCAAAAGCCTCCTTTCATTCAGTTAAAGGAATCTCTTGTGGTGATAAAATATTTTTTGCATTCTCAGGATGCGGGTGTCACTGGCAAGGTCGGAATTGATTGCCCATCCCTAGTTGCCCTTGAGAAGGTGGTGGTGAGCCACCTTCTTGAACCGCTACAGTCGATACGGTGAAGGTGCTCCCACAGTGCTGTTCGGTAGGGGTTCCAGGATAGTGACCCAGCGACAATGAAAGAATGACGATGTACTTCCAAGTCAGGATGGTGTGTGACTTGAAGGGAAACTTGGAGGTGATGGTGTTCCCATGCGCCTGCTGCCCATATCTTTCTAGGTGGTGGAGGTCGCGGGTTTGGGAGGTGCTGCCGAAGATGTTTTGGTTCTGTCCAATTTATAACAAATGATCAGGGCTGACAGATAAAGGTATTATAGGTGTGCCTCTGAAAAGATCTCCCATTTCCTGGATCCTCACTTACAAACATCCCTACTAATTCCACACACAAACAGCCACACCAATATTCAACTAACATGTCAATAAATGGCTTACCCCAACATTATGTGGTAAAAAATAATTTATGGCTGTGTGATAACCTATGAATGAATAGTACATTCATATGAAATTCCCCACTATTTTAACAGAGGCATTTACAATGAATGGGTTATCTCTGATTAAACAGCATAGAGAGGAATTTGATCAAGTGCTTCTATTTGTGCCCATCCTAATCCCTTTATGGCAGCAGCAACTCTGGAGAAAGGAACCACATCCAATTGGGGATGTGCAATTCAGGGCATGCGATGGTGGAGACATCAATGGCATCCCCTGACGGAAATGTGCCACACTGATGGATTCTTAAGGTATCACTGTGCAAGGCTCAATGTCTTTGAGTTTGTGTGACCCGGCTCACACATTACAGTCAGGTTCTGGAACACTGTCTTGTTCCGATGGCCAAACTTCAGCCTGCGGTGTTCTGCAGCAGTTGTAGGCAGCTGTTGATGTAGCTAGGAACAGACTAATGAACATCTGTTCTACCAACACTTCCCTTACAGTTGACTGTAGCATCTGTCAGCTGCGACTGCACAGCTGCTTGGAGCACTGACCTCAACCCACCCCCACTCCCCCTCACCCCCACCCTCAACCACCAGCCACAGTCAGAGCACTCTAAATGCCAGAGTCACTGTTGATTCTATCCAGGCCACCATGTCAATGGTTATTCCCTCTAAGGTGAGCTGCGGTGTAGCCTCTCAATGGTCCAGCACGACACATTTTTCAGAGGTACAGGCTTGTATCTTAGAGGGGGAGCTATCCGTGCTTCTCACCCTCTGACTTATCGTACCGTGCACAGCACCAATAGCACTGAGCCACTGAGTGTTACTTCAACGCTCCTACTCTGAAGACCGGTCCCCAAGCTGGTGTCTGAGTCCTGCAATACCTGTCATCCACAACTGACTTTTCAATTTGGCTTCAACCAATGTAATTTCTCCTCTGTCTCCCATGACTCCTCACGTGGTGATGACACAGTAGTGTATGTAACTACAGGTCCCTTAGTACCCATGCTCATGCCAGCTACTGTAATGCAAGTGGTTTGTATTGGTTGTGGTGCATTGTATTATAGTGAGTGCTCTTAAACTCCAGCTGGTGCAGATTTAGACAAGTGGTACATAACAAAAGTGTCTATCTTCACAACAGCAACAGTACAGCTAATGTATATTTAATGACATTTACTATGTGACACAATGCATTGTATCAGTGCAGTTACAGAATTCTTGCACACTGATATATAGGGTTAACATGGCTAATTTCTGCTCGTTTAGGCACTTAATGGTGATCGCCATGGCTTTGCAATGAATGAGTGTCTCAATATACTGCCTGGTCCTCAGATGATACATACCAGAATATGGAGCGTTCACAGTTGAGCAGCAAGTTGATGCACTCACCACCTACCTGTTCAAAGTGCATTTACTGCCGAGAGTTGTTGAACTCAATGTTGAGTCCGGAAGGCTGTAAAGTCCTTACTTAATTTGAAGTTGCTGCATTTGAATTATCTATTCATTCGAATTGAGGTCTTCCAAAAAAAGTCTCCTGTGCTGTTTTATTTAAATTGCTTAATTTAAATTACTGGGTAACTCTGTTTTTTGTTAAGCAAAAAATTACTTTGAATTAACAATAGTTCTGAGGGCCTACACAATAAAAAAACACCAAAGGCTTCAAAACCATCTCTGAGTCCAACCCTTGCCGAGTATCCAAAGGAACACAGGAACAGGAGTCGGCCATTCAGCCCCTCGAGCCAGCTCCACCGTTGAACTAGATCATGGCTGATCTGTAACTCAACTCCATTTACCCACCTTAGCTCCATATCCCTTACCTAGCAAAAATCTATCGATCTCAGTCTTGAAAGCTCCAATTGTCCCAGCATTCTCAACCTTTTGAGGGTGAGAGTTCCAGATTTCTACTACCCTTTGTGTGAAAAATTGCTTCCTAATTTCCCTCCTAAATGGCCTAGCTCTAATTTTAAGATTATGTCCCTTGTTCTTGGTTCCCCCACCAGAGGAAATAATTTCTCTATATCTACCCTATCGAATTCTATTAACATTTTAAACACCTCGATCCAGGTTGAACAAAGCTCTGTGAAGAAAATTGAAAAAGGCAAGGGATAAAAGAAAAAGGCCCAAATCGACCTGCTAATGTTACTTCATGTTTACTGTTTGTACCACAGTGGACCTTTTAGTGTTAATGCTACTTTTAGCAGAATCCATATGATGAATTAAACCCAGCTGGAGTGCATTGTTGACACAAAAAATAATATAATTTAATTTAATAAGTTTCCTTTGGTTTTATTTATAATTTGGTGTTTATTGTTTGTGCCCCTTAAAAAGAGGGCACTTTTGTCAAATTACTTTTGATTGATGATACTCTCATCTGAGTTGGCAATTAAGAAGAGTTGAATTAAGCCCAGCTATAGCAGTTAATGCAATAATTAAGCCAATTAAGGGAAGATATGTTTAAACAACCTAAACTAACAATTACCACACTTCAAGACTTTTTTTTAATTAAGAAGCCTAGATAAAAGGTTAAGATCCGTTAGACAGGACACCACCAGGGTTGAAACAAATAGGAGAGGAGAAAAGAGCAAATCGCAAACCTTGTGTATTAAAAGCCAGTATGTTTAGAAGATTGAAAGTAGGTAGGGAGCTCCATGACTTTTAACATCAAGGAAAGAATGAGTTAGAGTAGGACAGTCAACAGTGAGGATGTGGGGAAGAAGAGATGTATGAGGGACATTGTATCAGGAGCTTGGAAGGAACAATAGAAGAATGTTTAGATCAGCAAGGATCATAGCAGTATTGATAAAATAACGACAAAGAAAGTAGTTGTGATGAAGAGTAAGAGCTTGCAAGCTAGGGATAGGGACATAGGAACAGGAGTAGGCCATTCAGCCCCTCGAACCTGTTCTGCCATTCAATGAGATCATGGCTGATCTGCAACCTAACTCAATATACCCACCTTTGCCCCATATCCCTTAATATATTTGGTTAACAGAATCTATCAATCTCTGATTTAAAATTAACAATTGATCGAGCATCAATTTCTGTTTGCGGAAGAGAATTCCAAACGTCTACCACCCTTTGTGTGTTGAAGTGTTTCCTAATTTCACTCCTGAAAGGTCGGGCTCTAATTTTTAGATTATGCCCCCTAGTCCTAGACTCCCCACCCAGCGGAAATAGTTTCTCTCTATCTACCCTATCTGTTCCCCTTAATATCATGAAAACTTCGATCAAATCACCCCTTAACCTTCTAAATTCCAGGGAATACAACCCTAGTTTGTGTAATCTCTCCTCGTAATTTAACCCTTGAAGTCCGGGTATCATTCTGGTAAATCTACACTGCACTCCCTCCAAGGCCAATATATCCTTCCTGAGGTGTGGTGCCCTGAACTGCTCCAGGTCCTGTACTCCAGGTGTGGTCTAACCAGGGCTTTGTATAGCTGTAGCATAACTTTTACAAATCCATGCTGGCTCTCTCTGATCAGCTGAAAATTTTCAAGGTGTTCAGTCACCCTATCCTTAATTATAGCCTCTAGTAATTTCCTGACAACAGATGTTAGGCTAACTGGTCTATAATTGCCTGGTTTCCCTCTCTCACCATTCTTAAATGATGGAGTGACAAGTGCCATTTTCCAATCTAAAGGAACTTTTCCTGAATCAAGAAAACTTTGGAAGATTATAGTTAGGGCATCTGCAATGTGCTCACCTACTTCCTTCAATTTCCTGAAATGGAAATCATCTGGTCCTGGGGATTTGTCACTCTTTAGTGCCATTACTTTCTTCATTACTGTTATTTTACTTATGTTAATTTTGTTGAGTCCCTGTCCCTGATTCAATATTAGTTTCCTTGGGATTTCCAGCATGCTATCCTCTTGCTCTACTGTAAATACTGACACAAAGTAATTATTCAACATGTCCGCCATTTCCTTATTATCATTGACAATATCACCGTTATCAGTTTTCAAGGGTCCAACATTGCTCCTGACCACCCTCTTTTTCCTTATAATTGTAAAAAATCTTTGTGTTGATTTTGATATTCCTTGCAAGTTTCTTTTCATATTCCTTTTTTGTAGCTCTTACTATCTGTTTTGCTGTTCTTTGTATCTTTCCCATTCACCAGGATCTGTGCTATTTTTTGCATTTTTGTCTGCTTTTTCCTTTAGTTTTATGTTGTCTCTTATCTCTTTAGTCGAGCTCTTGCCCCTTAGGGGTCGAAACTGGTTCTGTATTACATTAAATTCTTTTTTGAAGACCTCCCACTGATCTTCTGTTATTTTACACATTAACAGATTTGCCCAGTTTACTTTGGACAGTCTCTGTCTCATCGCATTGAAGTCGGCCTTACCTAAATCTAGAATCTTAGTAGCTGTTTCGCATTTCTCCCTTTCAAACGCTACATTGACAGAAGAATTGCCTATCAGACTAAAAGCTCTTTGTGTATCCTGTCCAGGAATGTGAGAGAGATGTGATCAGAGCCTACGAAGCTATGGGAGCAATATTCAAGTATTGGACAGGTGTAGACTTTGTACAGAGAGGTAAGAGTTGCTGAGGAGAAAAATTAGCTTTTTTTGGAAGTAGCTTTAGTAATGGAGGCGATCAGAAGAGTAAGTGAATCCAAGAATGTTTAAAGATGAAGAAGGACATGAGGAGGAGCCATTGAAGGCAAGCGATGGTAGTTGGTTAGTCTTATGAGAGACATCAAACAACTAGCTTCAATATTTGGGGGATCCATAACAAAATTTCATTCTCTCACTGAGTAAATAAGGTGTAGAATTCGCAATATATCGCGATTTTATTAATAAGGAGAAAACACAGAGTTTCGTTCAAACAGCTTTTATTTCAGTAGAATGCTGGCAAGTTTAAAGTGGACACAAGCAGCCTGTAAAATGGCCGCCGCACCTCGTGACAGAACATTCTAGACTTTTCAACAGGCAGACAAGATGGCGTTCCAATAAACATTTGTGCAAGATCGATTAAGATTCAGCACAGTGAAGATAATACACGAGACATTATGGGTTTGCAGTATAAACATAGATACTGGAATCGGTCTCCCAGGTACAAAGGAAAGCCATTGTACCGAGTAATCAAGGGCCCATCCAAAAGACATTAATATGTAAAATCCCAACGACTCTACGATGAGAAAGCCGTTAGCAGGTAGTTATACAGGACACTTGGAAGCCCCAAACCCCTCCAGGGAGAACACCGACCGATTTAACAATGGGAGAAATATTAACAGGTACTCAGACATTTACGAGTAGCCCCGAAACCCATTAAGAACGGAGATCACCCATACAAGACATTTGGGCGCCAAACCCTAAACAAAAGAATGGACATTATAGTTGGGCGGGAAACGGAAGATTTTGCACTATAATTGCAGGCTCCAAACCGTCCATTCTCTCTCTTGCTCCTGTGCTTTTATCCGGTCGATTCGTAACCTCGTGGCTGCTCCTGTGTACTCGTAGTTGGGCTTCTGCTTGCCTGTTGCCTCTTCTGAAAAGACTGTTGAACTTTCTGATCCGTTCGGATCTACCTCGTGTCGCGTAACGAAGACCTATGTTGGTAACTGGCAGCGGAACCGAAGGCCCGAGATGAGATGAGATGAGATGAGATGAGATGAGAAGAGAGGAAGACCATATCCATCGCCACGGTCAGTAAATCCCGACCGCGCCTGTAGGTCGATTAGCCAAGTTTTCCTCGCCAGGAAGACTTCTTCGAACTTATAACGAAACATATTGCATCGATGATAACTGGACTGTGCCCAAAGTAACTGGAACGTGAAAACATATCGTAGCGACGATATCGATAACTGTGCTCCAAGAGTACCTGTTAAGCCAACCAACACAGGTCTTCATCACAGCAGACGGTCCAGCCTGCTAGCCGGAGCAGCAGAATCAAGTAAACAAGTGGGACCAGGAGATCTCCTGACCGACACGTGGGTGCTGCGGTGAAAAACATCCGATCAGCTATTCGGAATTTCTCCGAGTTATCACGAGTGGTGAGCATGAGTCTCGAGATCCTACGAATCTAGTTTAGGATAGATATTGATAGGGGAGGGTTTAAGGATTAAGGATATTTGTAATGTGTGCCCCTATTTACTTTGTGCCGTTCGTTCCTCGTTTCCCTAAGATCGACTATATAACTGTTTGTAAGATTGTACTGTCATTAATCTGTGCTTATGACATGTATTTCATAATCTTAAGTATCATGCAATAAAGATTTTTCCATTTCGTACCATTCAAACCAAGTCTACATGAGTTTTATCTCCATTACTGCTCTCGCATCTAAGTCCAGTGTCTAGAACCGTAAGGGAGAGTGATTCGAACCACTCACAGGTGTGTCTAGTGTTCCCAGACTGGCTGGAGACCAGAACAGGCAACAAGGCCTAGACCCGCACTGACATACAGGCTGCACAGAGCCGCGTGAATCTCACAGGCTGCGAGACACGCAGGGTCAGGAATCCCTTACAAAGGAGAAATTGTTTCCAGTGGCAGAAGGGTCAGTAACCAGAGGACACAAATTTAAGGTGATTGGCAAAAGAACCAGAGGCGATATGAGTAAACATTTTTTTTACACAATGAGTTGTTGTGATCTGGAATACACTGCCTGAAAGGGTGTTGGAAGCAGATTCAGTAGTAGCTTTCAAAAGGGAATTGGGTAAATACTTGAAGGGAAAATATTTACAGGGCTATGGTGAAAGAGCAGGGGAGTGGAACTAATCAGATAGTTCTTTCAAAGAGCCAGCGCAGGCATGATGAGCTGAATGGCCTTCTTCTGTGCTGTATTATTCTATGATTCTAAGGTGCAGGAACAAAAGGCGGTCTTATTAGAAGAAAAAAGCTTCCCTGGAGTGAAAGGCTGTTTTGTCCCGTTCCCCCCTCACCCCCGCCCTGACCCCCCATTTCAAATCCTTCCTCAGAAGGCGTTTCAGCTATGTTATGGGGAGGGCTCCTAATTTGAATGAGATGCGTGGTCATCAGAAACTTAGCACATGGTACTGGCTGTAAGCACCATAGATGCCAGTGTCAGCTGTGGCTCAGTCATTGCACTCTTGTCTCTGGAGTCACAATGTCATGGGTTCAAGTCTAACTCCAGAGACTTGAGCACATAATCTAGGCTGACGTTGTTGGAGGTGCCGTCTTTCAGATGAGACGTTGAACCAAGGCCCCAACTGCCCTCTCAGGTGGACGTAAAGGGGAAAAATTCGGTATCGACCATTTTGGGGCACTAATATCAGCTGGCCGCAAACTTTAGCGCCGGCGACCGCAAAATTCGTCTCCAGCTGATTGGAGGTGATTGGAGCTCTAAATCAAGCGCTACACACTTCTCTTAGGGTGCTAATGTCGGGGAACGGGGCGCTACCTCAGAGCGCTACTCAAGCTCATGCCTTGTCAATCACCTAGTCCTCAGACACACTGGCACCTTCCAGTTCTTAAAGGGGAGGGTCAATCATGCTGCACAGCCTCACCCTGATCATTGCTGCTTTTGACCTGGGCCTGCAAGGAGCTGCAATTCTTCAACCAGGAATATCATGGCTGCTCAGAGGCCCAGGGAGTAGAGCTCACCGGTTAAGTGACCAGGCATTGGAGGCTCTGGAACGCCGACGGGCAGTGCTGTTCCCAGACACTGGCAGGAGGCCATTGTCCCGGGAGTTCACAAGGATGTGGAGGGAGGTGGCCAATTACGTCTTGTCCAGAAGCGTGGTCCAAAAGACTCACACCCAGTTCAACGACCACACTCGGGTGGTCAGGGTGAGTAGATGCTTGAAATACCTCTACATCCCATCATTTCAACCTCACTCTGTGCACAGATGGTATAAACTTCCAAATCTCCAACACTTAATCCACCAAATATGCCCATCTACTAAAAGTCACATCCACATCTCACACCTTGCAGACATTAACAGCTATTCAACTATGGTAGGCACATCTGCCAGCACATGGCTGCACACTCACTCACACGCTGTCCTTTTTCTTGCAGGCCAAGCTTGCTCATAACAGGTGGGAGCAGCTACGCACAGGAGGAGGACAGGCGGAGCTGCACCCCCTCACACAGCTGGAGGAGCGAGTGCACAGCATCATCGTGAGCCATGTCGTGGGCACTGTGGCAGTCGGAGAGGTCGACCCCCTTGGGGACAGCAAAGGTATGTTCATCACCTCTCCCTCTTCCTTCATACCACTACCACTCGGCTCCCGACCTCATTACAGCCTTGGTCAAAACATGGACAAAGGAGCTGAATTCCAGAGGTGAGGTGAGAGTGACTGCCCTTGATATCAAGGCAGCATTTGACTGAGTCTGGCATCAAGGAGCCCTAGTAAAACTCAAGTCAATGAGAATCAGGGGGAAAACGCTCCACTGGCTGGAGTCATACCTAGCACAAAGGAAGATGGTTGTGGTGGTTGAAGGTCAATCATCACAGCCCCAGGACATCGCTACAGGAGTTCCTCAGGGCAGTGTCCTAGGCCCAACCATCTTCAGCTGCTTCATCAATGACCTTCCCTCCAACATAAGGTCAGAAATGGGGATGTTCGCTGATGACTGCACAGTGTTCAGCGCCATTCGCAACTCCTCAGATAATGAAGCAGTCCATGCCCGCATGCAACAAGACCTGGACGACGTTCAGGCTTGGGCTGATAAGTGGCAGGTAACATTCGCGCCACAGACATGCCAGGCAATGACTATCTCCAACAAGCGAGAGTCTAACCACCTCCCCTTGACATTCAATGGCATTACCATCGCCGAATCCCCCACTATCAACATCCTGGGGGGTCACCATTAACCAGAAACTTAACTGGACCAGCCACATAAATACTGTGGCAACAAAAGCAGGTCAGAGGCTAGGTAATCTGTGGCGAGCGTCTCACCTCCTGCCTCCCCAAAGCCTTTCCACCACCTACAAGGCACAAGTAAGGAGTGTGATGGAATACTCTCCACTTGCCTGGATGAGTGCAGCTCCAACAACACTCAAGAAGCGCGACACCATCCAGGACAAAGCAGCCTGCTTGACTGGCATCCCATCCACCACCTTAAACATTCACTCCCTCCAACATAGGCGTACCGTGGCTGCAGTGTGTACCATCTGCAAGATGCACTGCAGCAACTCACCAAGGCTTCTTCAACAGCACCTCGCAAACCCGCGACCTCTTCCACCTAGAAGGACAAGGGCAGCAGGCGCATGGGAACACCACCACCTCCAAGTTCCCCTCCAAGTCACAGACCATCCTGACTTAGAAGTATATCGCTGATCCTTCATCGTCGCTGGGTCAAAATCCTGGAACTCCCTACCAAACAGCACTGTGGGAGTACCTTCACCACACGGACTGCAGCGGTTCAAGAAGGGGGCTCACCACCACCTTCTCAAGGGCAACTAGGGATGGGCAATAAATGCTGGCCTTGCCAGCGATGCCCAGATCTCATAAAGGAATAAAAAAAAACACAAGCCCTTCCCACTTTCCATCTAAGTGTACTGTCTCCATTCCTTGCTCCGTTCCTGCCCCCCTCCCCTCAGTTCTTTTTTGCTCTCTAAGTTAGGGAAGGGGGTTAAATTAAGAGCTGAGAAACTGTTACTTGCTAGTACTTATTAAATTAATAACTTAAACTAACTAAAATAATCAAACAATAAACCTAAAATATCGATTGAATAAAATCTTTAACTAATTAATTAATAAATAAAACAAGGGCAGGTGGTGTGTCGTAACTGCAGCATGTGGGAGTTTGTGGAGAGCATCGCAATCCCGAGCAACCACATCTGCAGTAAGTGTCTGCAACTCGAGGAACTTCGGCTCAGAATTGTTGAGCTGGAGTACGAGCTGCAGACATTGCGATGCATCAGGGAGGGGGAGAGTTACCTGGACACTTTGTTCCAGGAGGCAGTCACACCCTTTAGGTTAAGTAGTACTTTAGAGTTCGTCAGTGGTCAGGAACAGGAGGGTGTGACTGCGAGTCAGGAAGGTATGGGGACCCAGGATGTAGCGATGGAGGAGCCTCTGCCCTGCACCTTGTCCAACAGGTACAAGGTACTTTCTACCTGTATGGATGAGGAAAAGGACTGCAGGGAGGATGGGCAAAGTGACCACGGCACCATGGTACAGGGGCCATCCAAGTGGGGGGGAGAAGGAAGGAATGAGGTAGTAATAGGGGACAGTATAGTCAGGGGGATAGATACTGTTCTCTGCAGCCGTGAAAGAGAGTCCCGAAGGCTGTGTTGCCTGCCCGGGGCCAGGGTTAAGGATATCTCCTCGCGGCTGGAGAAGAACTTGGCGTGGGAGGGGGAGGATCCAGTTGTCGTTGTCCATGTGGGAACCACCAACATAGGTAGAACTAAGAATGAGGTTCTGCTGAGGGAGTTTGAGGAGCTAGGGTCTGAATTAATAAGCAGAACCACAAGGGTAATAATCTCTGGATTACTACCTGAGCCACGTGCAAATTGGCATAGGGTCAAGCAGATCAGAGAGTTAAATGCGTAGCTCAAAGAGTGGTGTGGGAAAAAGGGGTTTCAATTCATGGGGCACTGGCACCAGTACTGGGGAAGGAGGGAGCTGTTCCGTCAGGACGGGCTCCACTTAAACTGGGCTGGGATCAGTGTCCTGGTGAATCAAATAACTAGGGTTGCAGATAGGGCTAAAAACTAAATAAGTGGGGGGGGGGAGGGGTCAGGTGAGGGGAAATTTAGAAATCTATA
Source organism: Squalus acanthias (assembly GCA_030390025.1). NCBI lineage: Eukaryota > Metazoa > Chordata > Chondrichthyes > Squaliformes > Squalidae > Squalus > Squalus acanthias. The sequence goes on along the minus strand of JASTWF010000140.1, from coordinate 74,542 downwards.
GAGAATGGTCAAGGCAATAGAGCAGTTCTGACGAAAGGTATTCGACCTGAAACATTAACTCTGTTTCTCTCTCCACAGATGCTGCCTGGCCTGCTGAGTTTTTCCAGCGTTTTCTGTTGTTATTTCGGATTTCCAGCATCCGCAGTATTTTGCTATCGAGCAGTGTAGCGATTTGGGTAAAAATAAGCAGAGTGTGACAGGAAGGGACAGAGAGTTTAACAGTAGCAGTGCAACAGAGAATAAGGTCAAAGCAGGGAATAATGGTAAAACATTTAAATTAAAGGCTCTTTCTCTGAATGCACGAAGCATTTGTAATGAGATAGACGAACTAGTGGCACAAATAGAGGTAAATGGGTTTGATTTAATAGCCATTACAGAGACATGGTTGCAAGGTGGCCAAGGTTAGGAATTAAATGTTCCAGGGTTTCTTGACGGTTCAAAAAGACAGCCAGAATTGAAAAGGAGGGGGAATAGCCCTGATAATAAAGGATGACATAAGGACAGTAGCGAGAAAGGATGTCGGCTCAGAAGATCAGGAAGTAGAATCAGTATGGGTGGAGATAAGGAATAACAAGGGGCAGAAAACACTGGTAGGAGTAATATATAGGCCCCCTAACAGTAGCTATACCATTGGACAGAATATTAATCAAGAAATAGTAGGAGCTTGCAACAAAGGTAATGCAATAATCTTGGGGGACTTTAATCTTCATATAGACTGGACAAATCAAATTGGCAAAGGTAGTCTGGAGGACGAGTTCATGGAATGCATTTGGGACAGTTTCCTAGAACAATATGTTATGGAAGCAACCAGGGAACAGGCTATTTTAGACCTTGTACTGTGTAATGAGACAGGGTTAATTAGCAATCTCATAGTAAAGGATCCTCTGGGGCAGAGTGATCATAATATGATAGAATTTTACATTAATTTTGAGAGTGACTTGCCTAAGTCCGAAATTAGAGTCTTAAACTTAAATAAAGCCAATTACATAGGTATGAGGGGTGAGTTGACTAAGGTAGATTGGAAAAATAGATTAAAAGGTATGGCGGTAGAGAAGCAGTGGCTCGCATTTAAGGAAATATTTCATAATTCTCAACAAAAGTACATTCCATTGAGAAACAAAAACTCCACGGGAAAAGTGATCCAACCGTGGCTAACTAAAGAAGTTAAAGATAGCATTAGATTGAAAGAAGAAGCTTATAATGTTGCAAAGAATAATAGTAAGCCTGAGGATTGGGAGAGTTTCAGAAACCAGCAAAGGTTAACCAAAAAATTGATAAAGAGGGAAAAAATAGAATATGAGAGAAAACTAGCAAGAAATATAAAAGCAGATTGTAAGAGTTTCTACAAGTATGTAAAAAGGAAAATAGTAGCAAAAGTAAACGTTGGTTCCTTAGAGGCTGAGACAGGAGAAATTATTATGAGGAATAAGGAAATGGCAGAAATGTTAAACAAATATTTTGTATCTGTCTTCACAGTAGAAGACACAAAAAGCATACCAAAAATGGTGGGGAACCAAGGGTCTAATGAGGGTGAGGAACTTAACGTAATTAATATAAGCAGAGAAAAAGTACTAGAGAAACTAATGGGACTAAAAGCCGACAAATCCCCTGGACCTGACGGCCTACATCTTAGGGTTCTAAAAGAGGTGGCTGAAGAGATAGTGGATGCATTGGTTTTGATCTTCCAAAATTCCCTAGATTCTGGAATGGTCCCAGCGGATTGGAAGGTCGCAAATGTAACACTGCTATTCAAGAACGGAGGGAGAGAAAAAACAGGGAACTACAGGCCAGTTAGCCTAACATCAGTCATTGGGAAAATGCTGGAATCCATTGTTAAGGAAGTGGTATCAAGTCACTTAGAAAATCATAACATGATTAGGCAGAGTCAACATGGTTTTAGGAAAGGGAAATCATGTTTGACAAATATATTAGAGTTTTTTGAGGATGTAACTAGCAGGGTAGATAAAGCGGAACCAATGGATGCAGTATATTTGGATTTCCAAAAGGCATTCGATAAGGTGCCACATAAAAGATTATTACACAAGATTAGGGCTCATGGGGTTGGGGGTAATATAGTAGCATGGATAGAGGATTGGTTAACAGACAGAAAACAGAGAGTAGGGATAAACGGATATTTTTCAAGTTGGCAGGCTGTAACTAGTGGGGTGCCGCAAGGATCAGTGTTGGGGCCTCAGCTATTTACAATCTATATTAATGACCTAGATGAAGGGACCGAGTATAATGTATCCAAGTTTGCTGATGATACAAAGCTAGGTGGGACAGTAAGCTGTGAGGAGTAAACAAAGAGGCTACAAAGGGATATAGATAGACTAAGTGAGTGGGAAGTAAGGTGGCAGATGGAGTATAATGTAGGAAATTGTGAGGTTATTCACTTTGGTAGGAAGAATAGAATAACAGAATACTTTTTAAATGGTGAGAAACTTTCAAATGTTGGTGTTCAGACAGATTTGGGTGTCCTCGTGCAAGAAACACAGAAAGCTAGCAGGTACAGCAAGCAATAAGGAAGGCAAATGGCATGTTGGCCTTCATTGCAAGGGGGTTGGAGTATAAGAGTAAGGAAGTCTTGCTACAATTGCACAGGGCCTTGGTGAGACCACACCTGAAGTACTGTGCACAGTTCTGGTCTCCTATCTAAGGTAGGCTATACTTGCCTTGGAGGCGGTGCAACGAAGGTTCACTAGATTAATTCCTGGGATGAGAGGGCTGTCCTATGATGAGAGATTGTGTAGAATGGGCCGATACTCTCTGGAGTTTAGAAGAATGAGAGGTGATCTCATTGAAACATACAAGATTCTGAAGGGGATTGACAGGGTAGAGGCTGAGAGGTTGTTTCCCCTGGCTGAAGTGTCTAGAACTAGGGGGCATAGTCTCAAGATAAGGGGTAGGCCATTTAAGACTGAGATGAGGAGGAATTTCTTCACTCAGAGGGTTGTGAATCTTTGGAATTCTCTGCCCCAGAGGGCTGTGAATGCTGAGTCTTTGAGTACATTCAAGGCTGAGATAGATAGATTTTTGGACTCTCGGGGAATCAAGGGATATGGAGATCGGGCGGGAAAGTGGTGTTGAGGTCGATCATCAGCCATGATCTTATTGAATGGCGGAGCAGGCTCGAGGGGCCGTATGGCCTACTCCTGCTCTTACTTCTTATGTTCTTATGTTCTCGTGTTAAACCTACTCTTGTGCCTTCCTGCTTTCAGATAGTGAGCCACCAGCTGACCAGCCTGTCCCTCAGCCTCCCAGTGACAGCGACGCGGGAGAGGATCAGGAACACCAAGCCGGAGCCTCACTGCCTGCGTCTCCCGAGGGCGACACATCAGATACTGGGGCCACACGGTCACTGGAGGGGAGCAGAGGAATTGGCTCTGATGTGGGTGAAGCTCCGGGACCCAGCAGGCTGCAGCAACGCCATGGGGGAAGGGAAGCTCGGGGGCCATCTCCCCGGAGGGTGAGTGCGCGCACGAGTTCTGCTGCACAGGACTCGGATGAGGACCTCGATATCGCGGTGATGAATACTCAGGCGATGAGCATGCACACTGAGCTCATGGGTGCAATGGCAAGGGTGCCCGAGAGCATGGATACACTGGCTAGGAGCGTGGAGGAGTCCGCCACCAGCACAGCTGTCATCTGTGCGCAAACCCTCGAGCCCATCCTTGCCTCATTGCAGAGGATGGTTGACTTGCAGGGAAACCGTGGGAACTCAGACCCCATGTCGCGTGTAATGGTTGAGGTGACAGCATCTATTGCAGCCCCTGGCCGAGGCAACTTGTGGCTTAGTGCTGTAATCGAGTCATTAGTTGGTGCCATCCAATCTCAGACTGCTCTGATGCAGTCTCAGATTGATACCACGCAAGTTCTGACTGCTGCCATTGTAGCTGGGTCGACCACTGACGGTACCACAGCAGGCCAGCAATCTGTGCTCGAGCAGATTGCTCCGGATGCTGAGCTTCTGTCCTGGGGTAGTGGCAGTGTGTCGGTCGAGCAGAAAGGTGCTGTCCTCTCTCAGGATGACAGCATTCCTGCTCCCACCACTGCCACTCCGCCATTGCATTTGCCACATCCTGTAACCCAGCCAGCCCAAACTGCTGCCGCCCATGCAGAGTTGGTGCAGTCTGCAGCCGGGCCCTCCAGGCCCAGAGCTGGTCGAGGGCGTCCTGCAAGGCCATCTGCAGTCTCCGGCTCCCAGATTCAGCAGCCTTCCACCAGCCTTGCTGAAGCCACTGAGGCCACATTACGGAGGAGCAGTAGGGTTGGGCGGGGGGGGAAGTGCGAAGGGGAGGGAGAACATTGAGGAAGGCCCACCTATGAAAAATTTTAGACCAAATGGGGGGAGTGTTTGTACCAAAGCTGGATGTGTTTGTAAATATATTGTTCACTTTGTTAAGAATTATTTCGATGTGCTAAGAACCAGTTCTATTTGTTAACAAATTGTTGTATTTGCTTGTTATTGGTTGTGCTTAATAAGACACAGTTGTTCAGAATAATAAAAATGTTTATTTCAGCGTTACAAATTTCCTCATGTTTCTCATTGGAACTTTGGCCAGTCATAGGGGCTGCGAGCTGGCTGTAATGATATGGTTGTTTATCCCAAATGCCATCTTCTCTGTCATTCATCAGAAGCGCTGTGTTATGAGGCTTTCACCAACGGCCCTTGCAGAAGCAATACTGAGCGCCTCCCTCCCACATTGTTGTTGCTGCTCCTCCTCCTCTTCATCCTCCTCCTCCGCCTCCTCATCTCCCTCTTCCTCCTTCTGAGGTGACAATGGCTGGGTCCTCAGAATTGCGAGGTTGTGAAACATGCAGCACACAACTATGAAAACCGATACTCGATCGGAGGAGTACTGCAGGGCTCCTCCAGAATGGTCAAGACACCGGAACCGTTGCTTCAGCACGCCGATAATCTGTTCAATGAGGTGCCTAGTAGCGCTATGGCTCTCATTGTAGGCGAGCTCAGCAGGAGTGTTGGGGTTAAGGAGCGGTGTCATCAGGTGCAGAGTGGATAACCCTTGTCCCCGAGGAGCCAGCCACGAGCTTGATGCGGTGGTTGGAACAGTGCTGGGACACCAGTCTGGTGCAGGGTGAATGAATCGTGGCTGCTGCCAGGATAGTGGGCATTAGCAGCGAGGATGCGCTATCTGTGGTCGCACACTGACTGCACGTTCAGAGAGTGGTAGCCTTTGCGGTTGCAGAACACCTCTGCATTGTGATGAGGTGCCCGCAATGCCATGTGCGTGCAGTCAATTGTGCCCTGAACCATGGGGAAGCCCGCTATCCTTGTGAAGCCACATGCGCATTCATCCTGTTTGTCTCGGGTCATGGGGAAAGAGATGTACTCCCTTATCCTTCTGTAGAGAGCATCTCTGACCTCCCAGATGCAGCAATGGACAGCGAACTGGGAGATGTTCGCAATATCCCCTGTTGAAGCCTGGAAGGAGCCACTGGCGTAGAAATTGAGAGCAACTGTGACCTTCACTGCCACCGACAGAGACGTCCTGGTCCTGAGCTGAGGCTGGAGCTCTGGCTGCAGGGGGTGGCAGAGCTCTGTGACCACCTCCTTGCTGAAGCGGAGCCTTCTAAAACACTGCTCCTCTGAAAGATGGACATATGAGAACTACTCCCGGAATACCCTGGAAAGATAATGTCTCCTGTTGGCCTTCCTCCCTCTGGCCACGTTTTCCACTCTCTCTCTCCGCCTCAGCTGCCTCTGACAGTGAAGCTGGAGGGCGAGGCCCCGTGCCAGTCCAGCCCCCATTAACTCTTGTAAAAGTGGTAGTACAAAAGGTAAGAGAAATGGGAACCTGATAAGTTTTGCTGACGACCAAAACTCCTACAAGTAGGAAACCGTCAGATCTCTCCAAACACCTCTCTCCCTCTCTCAACGTGCGTAGGCAGAATTGATTGCAAACAGGAAAAAACAGGAAGCGCGCGCCTTTAAATAGCATTCCCCTAGCCCCCAGCCGACTGCAAACTGTCCCCCTCTACCTGTCGTTCCTCGTGGCAGGCGCTGAGGCAGGGGGCGAGAATCAATTTCTGGTCCAGGGCGCTACCAGGGCGATGCGCGCTTGGTTGACGTCATGATCTCCGGGCGCAGGAGATCGTGGCGGTAGTGTTTAGCACCACCGCAAACTGCCAGTTGAATTTCGTGGACAGCGCTAAAATCGCTACGCACGGGCGGTAAGTCGTTAGAGCCCCGTTAGCGCCCCCGGAGGCGCTAATGGGAGGCGCTAACCAACCAAATTTTTCCCCCAAAAGATTCCATTGCACTATTTTGAAGAACAGTGTCCTGGTCAATATTTATCCCTCAACATCACGAAATCTGGCCATCATCGTATTGCTGTTTGTGGGATATTGCTGTGTGAAAATTGACTGCCGCGTTAAGATAAGAAATAGGAGCAGGAATAGGCCACTTGGCCCCTCGAGCCTGCTCCGCCATTCAATAAGATCATGGCTGATCTAGGGCTCAAAGCCACTTCCCTGCCTGCTCCCCATAACCCTTCACTCCCCTATCTTGCAAAAATCTGTCTATCTCCACCTTAAATGTATTTAATGACCCAGCCTCCACAGCTCTCTGGGGCAGAGAATTCCACAGATTTACGACCCTCTGAGAGAAGAAATTCCTCTTCATCTCAGTTCTAAAAGGGCGACCCTTTATTCTAAAACTGTGCCCCCGCGTTCTAGATTTCCCCACGAGGGGAAACATCCTCTCTGCATCTATCTTGTCGAGCCCCCTCAGTATCTTAAACGTTTCAATAAGATCACCTCTCATTCTTCTAAATTCCAATGAGTATAGGCCCAGCCTGTTCAACCTTTCCTCATAAGTCAACCCCCTCATCTCTCGAATTAACCTAGTGAATCGACTCTGAACTGCCTCCAATGCAAGTATATCCTTCCTTAAATAAGGAGACCAAAACTGTATGCAGTACTCGAGGTGTGGTCTCACCAATACCCTGTAGAGTTGTAGTAGGACTTCCCTGCTTTTATATTCCAACCCCTTTGAAATAAAAGCCAACATTCCATTTGCCTTTTTGATTACTTGCTGTACCTGCATGCTAACTTTTTGTGTTTCATGCACAAGGACCCCCAGGTCCCTCTGAACTGTAGCATTTTGTAATCTCTCTCCATTTAAATGCAATTATTGCATCCTGAGTGCCCTTTCACTCGCCCTGTCCTCCTCTTCCTCCTCTTCTTCAATGTTCTCCTCATCTGAAGATGCCTGATGAGCCCCTTCATCCTCCTCCACCTGTAATCCTCTCCGCTGCACAATGTTGTGCAGGACACAGCGCAGCACTATCATTCTGGACACCCTCGCTGGCGAGTACTGAAGGGCACCTCCAGACCTATCTAGACACCTGAAGCGCATCATCAACATTCCGATGGCTTGCTCAATGACAGACCTGGTGGTCATGTGGCTCTCGTTGTACAGCTCCTGCGCCTCATTGGTAGGGTTCCTCACAGGTGTCGTGAGCTAAGTTTGAAGTAGGTATCCCTTGTCTCCTCCGAGCTAGCCCTTAAGTCTGCTTCCTGGAATGAAAAGGTCTGGGATGTTGGACTGCTGCAATATGAATCCAACATGGCGCACACCTGCATGAATCTCTTCTTGGGGTTGCACACCAGCTGAACACTGATGGAATAAAATCCCTTGCGGTTGATAAAAACTCCTGGTTGCTGAGGTGGTGTTCGGATTGCCACATGTGTAATCGTTGGTGCACCTCTCTCTCTCTCTCTCCCCTGTGTACCTCTCTCTCTCTCTCTCTCTCTCCCCTGAGCACCTCTCTCTCTCTCTCTCTCTCCCCTGTGCACCTCTCTCTCTCTCACTCTCTCTCTCTCTTCCCGGTGCACCTCTCTCTCTCTCTCTCTCCCCTGTGTACCTCTCTCTCTCTCTCTCTCTCTCTCCCCTGTGCACCTCTCTCTTGCTCCTGTGCACCTCTCTCTCTCTCTCTCCCCTGTGCACCTCTCTCTCTCTCGCTCTCTCTCTCTCTTCCCGGTGCACCTCTCTCTCTCTCTCTCTCACTCCTGTGCACCTCTCTCTCTCTCTCTCTCCCCTGTGCACCTCTCTCTCTCTCGCTCTCTCTCTCTCTTCCCGGTGCACCTCTCTCTCTCTCTCTCTCACTCCTGTGCACCTCTCTCTCTCTCTCTCTCTCTCGCTCCTGTGCACCTCTCTCTCTCTCCCCTGTGCACCTCTCTCTCGCTCCTGTGCACCTCTCTCTCTCTCCCCTGTGCACCTCTCTCTCGCCCCTGTGCACCTCTCTCTCTCTCTCTCCCCTGTGCACCTCTCTCTCGCTCCTGTGCACCTCTCTCTCTCTCTCTCTCTCTCCCCTGTGCACCTCTCTCTTGCTCCTGTGCACCTCTCTCTCTCTCTCCCCCATGTAGTGTCGAAAATATCCGAGGTGCCTCCTACCCTGCTGGTGTCCATTTAAAAGCCTCCAAATTTCTCAAAACCCTCTATGCTGACACAAACTCTCTGCTAAACATTTGCCAGAGGGAACTGACTGAGCAGGTGTAAGCACTGAGCCTTTATTTAGTTCAGACAATCTGAACTTTAAAGACTCCCATGAAGAACACCTTGTTCCGTCAGAGAGACAAGTACAAGGCTTCATGGCAACACCCTCGCTCCAAGCAGTGGCATCTGCTGGACTACGTCATCGTCCAAGCGAGGGACCGCAAGGACATCTACATCACCCGCGCCATGACAGGAGCTGACGACTGCTGGACAGTCCACCGCCTAATCCGCTCTGTCATCTCCATCAACGTAGCCCCAAAATAGTGATGGCAACAGAAGCAATGCCGCAGGAAAATCAACGCTGGAGCACTCAAAGACCCTGCTAAGAAAGCCCTATTCAGTCTGCGCCTCACAACCAACCTGACGACTCCCAGTGATTCAGAGACACAGAGTGTCCACAGTGCCTGGTCTGCACTCAAGGCCTCCATAATCAGCACCTGTGAAGAGATGCTCGGTCACTCGACCAGGAAACACCAAGACTGGTTCGACGAAAACGACCAGGAGATCCAGGAGCTAATAAGCCGCAAGCGCAAGGTATTCCTGATCTGGAAACAGCAACAGAACTTGAGAGCAAGAAAGCAGCTCTACAGATGCCTGAAGGCCGAGGTCCAACAAAAAACTCGCGACCTAAAGAACAGATGGTGGGTGGAGAAAGCGCAGGAGAACCAGCAGCTAGCCGACAACCACGACATGCGTGGATTCTTTAGTGCAGTCAAGACCACCTACGGCCCAAGCACCCAAGGTCCTACCCCACTGCGGGCCAAGAATGGAGAGGTACTCATCAAGGACAGAGAGGCAGTCAGTGCCCACTGGAAGGAGCATTTCGAAGAGCTCCTTAACCGAGACTCTGTCTTCGACGCGAGTGTCCTCAACTCCATCTCGCAGAATGCTACCCGCCACCACCTCAGCACAACCCCAGCCCGGCATGAGGTTGAAAAGGCCATCCGACAACTGAAGAACAACAAGGCCTCAGGACCAGATGGAATCCCCGCCGAGGCGCTAAAACATGGCGGAGAAGCACTATTGGCGCGAATACATGAACTCATTTCTCTTATTTGGAAGGAGGAGAGCGTGCCGGGGATCTCAGAGATGCCGTAATCGTGACCATCTACAAGAAAGGTGACAAGTCCAATGCAGTAATTACAGAGGAGTCTTCCCGCTGTCTGCCACATGGAAAGTCATCGCAAGAATCCTCCTCAATCGTCTTCTCCCAGTGGCTGAAGAGCTCCTTCCAGAGTCGCAATGCGGATTCCGCCCACTAAGGGGCACAATGGACATGATCTTCACCGCGCGTCAACTACAAGAGAAATGCAGGGAACAGCACCAACCGCTGTACATGGCCTTCTTTGACCTCACAAAGGCCTTCGACACCGTCAACCGTGAGGGATTATGAAGTGTCCTCCTCAAATTCGGCTGCCCTCAAAAGCTTATCACCATCCTCCGTCTGCTTTACAATGACATGCAAGATGTGATCCTGACCAACGGTTCCACCACAGACCCAATTCATGTACGGACCGGGGTCAAGCAAGGCTGTGTCATCGCACCAATGCTCTTCTCGATCTGCCTGGCTGCAATGCTTCATCTCACCCTCAGTAAGCTCCCCGCTGGAGTGAAGCTAATCTACAGAACAAACGGGAAACTGTTCAACCTCCGTTGCCTCCAGTCCAGATCCAAGGTCGCCCCATCCTCTGTCATCGAATTACAGTATGCAGACGACGCTTGCGTCTGCGCACACTCTGAGGTCGAACTCCAAACCATCGTCAACACCTTCACCAAAGCGTATGAGAGCATGAGCCTTACACTAAACATCTGTAAGACAAAGGTCCTCTGCCAATCTGCCCCCGCCACACAGTACTGCCCCCCGATTATCAAAATCCATGACGAGGCTTTGGACAACGTGGACCACTTTCCATACCTTGGGAGCCTACTGTCAAGAAGGGCAGGCGTCGATGACGAAGTCCAACACCGCCTTCAGTGTGCCAGTGCAGCCTTTGGTCGCCTGAGGAAGAGAGTGTTTGAAGACCAGGACCTCAAACCCGGCACTAAGCTCATGGTCTACAGAGCAGTCGTGATACCCACCCTCCTGTATGCTTCAGAGACATGGACCATGTACAGCAGGCACCTCAAAGCACTGGAGAGGTACCACCAATGCTGCCTCCGCAAGATCCTGCAAATCCATTGGCAGGATAGGCGAACCAACGTCAGTGTTCTCGCTCAGGCCAACATCCCCAGCATCGAAGCTTTGACCACGCTCGATCAGCTCCGATGGATGAGTCACATCGTCTGCATGCCCGATGCAAGACTCCCAAAACAAGCGCTCTACTCGGAGCTCCGACACGGCAAGAGAGCCCCAGGTGGGCAGAGGAAACGCTTCAAGGACACCCTGAAAGCCTCCTTGAAAAAGATGCAACATCCCCACCGACACCTGGGAATCCCTGGCCCAAGACCGCACAAAGTGGAGGAGAAGCATCAGGGAAGGCGCCAAACACCTCGAGTCTCTTCACCGGGAGCAAGCGGAAGCCAAGCGCAAACAGCGGAAGGAGCGCACGTCAACCCAAGCACCCCACCCACCCGCCCCTTCAACCACCGTCTGCCCCACCTGTGACAGAGACTGTAGGTCCCGCATTGGACTCATCAGTCACCTGAGAACTCATTTTTAGTGTGGAAGCAAATCATCCTCGGTTCCGAGGGACTGCCTAAGAAGAAGAAGACCTCAATCTCGCCTCCTTTTCACTGGTGAGTTTCCTGAGCCCCGGGGAACCCGTGCTGGTGGCGTTAAATTCAAAAGACTGTTTAATTCAATTGAAAATCCCTTCGTTTCCATGTAATTCTGATGTTAACCGCTGTATTAATTCCTGAGCCACTAATGATCGCACCGACCCCGGCAAGCATGTCACTTGCACGCAGCCAGACGCGCCTCAGTGAAACCCGGAAGTGGGCGCATTGGAGCCGGGTTGCGATCGCGCTTTAAATTTCTTCAATTTTAACTTCCCACCTATTCTTGGGTGTTAAAATTCACCCCCACGTTTCTCAAAGAAAGTCTGTTTAATCAGGATGGATCAATTTAGAAATCCAATTACCTACCACAAAGCCATCAATTTAAACACAAGATTGGTGTGTGGGAGGTGTGCTGAGAGAAATCTTTTTCATTTACTTTCAAACAATGTGATATTTCAGGATTACTTATTCAGTGAATTTTTTTTGGCAGTTTCTCACCCAAGTCTTGAACTTTCTATATGAACGTTAGCGAATGAACCATGATTCATGTGCAATTCCATTTTTCACCGTTTTCAGTAGGAGGGATTAACCCATTTAAAAGGAGGCTTCATACACTAATATTTGCACAGCCCAAGTTCAAGACCCCAACACCTTTTTATCCTTGTCACTTGTCCGTTCCTATTTCCGACACTTTTTTAAAAAGTGCTATAATATGATCCTTCTTCACTCTCCAATGTTTCTGGAATTATTTATTCCTCCTGGTGCTCTGATCTTTTGGCTCCTGTATTACAATTTGGTACAACCGTGACTTGTACTAGTTTAAAAAAATATATAAACTATCTTCCCATTAAGTGTGCTGCAACTGAAAATCTCGGTGCCCGTTTGGAGCAGTGCAGCTAATAGTTAATACTGAGAGCTTGGCATGCCCGGTTGGGACAGTGCAATGACAATATACAGATGGGTTAGCAGGTCTATTCAATGACACTGCAATGTCAGATTTATTTCATTATGAATCTTGATGCATCAATAAGGTTTAAAGTGTCATTTTATAGTGCAATTTCCGTCATAACCTTTTTAGAAAAGTGTTTAGACTTGCCTGGCAGTTATGAAGCCCAATTAGACTGTGACTTGAATTACTGCTGAGATGAGTTGAGTCAATTTAATCTATTTGACTTTTTTGGGGGGAGAAACAATCACAAAAGACTGCATCGTTAAGCCAGTGAGTAGTTGAACCATACACATCAAAGATGCCGAGTTTGATCTTGGGCTTGTGCTGATCTTTACTGGGCAATGGTGGGGACTCAGCAACCCTGGGTTAGAGAATGGAGGCATCAGGTGAGGATCGGATGGGACTCGGCTGTGATGGACCAACAACAAAAACAACTTGCCTTTTATATAGCATCTTTAATGTAGCAAAACGTCCCAGGGTAACGCATGAGTAATGGCCACTTGGGCTTGGTATTCAAGGTCATCTGTACCACAGAAAGGCAGCAACCCCTTGGAAGAGGGGAGAAAGTAATGGGGGTGAAATCCATTAAAAAATATATCTATATTATGTGGAAAAGAATACAGAGAAAGTGTAGAATTCGCAATATATCGCGATTTGATTAATAAGGAGAAAACACAAAGTTTCGTTCAAACAGCTTTTATTTCAGCAGAATGCTGGCAGGTTTAAATTGGACACAAGCAGCCTGTAAAATGGCCACCGCACCTCGTGACAGAACATTCTAGACTTTTCAACAGGCAGACAAGATGGCGTTCCATTAAACGTTTTTTCAAGATCGATAACGATTCAGCACAGTGAAGATAATACACGAGACATTATGGGTTTACAGTATAAACATAGATACTGAAATCGGTCTCCCAGGTACAAAGGAAAGCCATTGTACCGAGTAATCAAGGGCCCATCCAAAGGACATTAATATGTAAACTCCCAACGACTCTACGATGAGAGAGCCGTTAGCAGGTAGTTATACAGGACACTTGGAAGCCCCAAACCCCTCCAGGGAGAACACCGACCGATTTAACAATGGGGGAAATATTAACAGGTACTCAAACATTCATGAGTAGCCCCGAAACCCATTAAGGACGGAGATCACCCATACAAGACATTTGGGCGCCAAACCCTAAACAAAAGAATGGACATTATAGTTGGGCGGGAAACGGAAGATTTTTGCACTATAATTGCAGGCTCCAAACCGTCCATTCGCTCTCTTGCTCTTGCTCCTGCATTCGCTCGCTTGCTCCGGTGCTTTTATCCGGTCGATTCGTAACCTCGTGGCTGCTCCTGTGTACTCGTAGTTGGGCTTCTGCGTGCCTGTTGCCTCTTCTGAAAAGACTGTTGAACTTTCTGATCCGTTCGGATCTACCTCGTGTCGCGTAACGAAGACCTATGTTGGTAACTGGCAGCGGAACCAAAGGCCCGAGATGAGATGAGATGAGAGGAGAAGAGAAGAAGACCATATCCATCGCCACGGTCAGTAAATCCCGACCGCGCCTGTAGGTCGATCAGCCAAGTTTTGTCGCCAGGAAGTTTTCTTCTTTAAAACTTCTAACAAAACATATTGCATCGACGATAACGGGACTGTGTCTAAGGAGGTTGGAACGTGAAAACACATCGTATCAATGATATTGACAACGGTGCTCCAAGAGTACCTGTTAAACCAACCAACACAGGTCTTCATCACAGCAGACGGTCCAGCCTACTAGCCGAAGCAGCAGAAGCAAGTAAACAAGTGGGACCAGGAGATCTCCTGACCGACACGTGGGTGCTGCGGTGAAAAACATCCGATCAGCTATTCGGAATTTCTCCGAGTTATCACGAGTGGTGAGCATGAGTCTCGAGATCCTACGAAGCTAGTTTAGGATAGATATTGATAGGGGAGGGTTTAAAGATTAAGGATATTTGTAATGTGTGCCCCTATTTACGTTGTGCCGTTCGTTCCTCGTTTCCCCAAGACCGACTATATAACCGTTTGTAAGATTGTACTGTCATTAATCTGTGCTTATGACATGTATTTCATAATTTTAAGTATCATGCAATAAAGATTTTCCATTTCGTACCATTCAAACCAAGTCTACATGAGTTTTATCTCCATTACTGCTCTCGCATCTAAGTCCAGTGTCTAGAACCGTAAGGGAGAGTGATTCGAACCACTCACAGGTGTGTCTAGTGTTCCCAGACTGGCTGGAGACCAGAACAGGCAACCAGGCCTAGACCCGCACTGACATACAGGCTGCACAGAGCCGCGTGAATCTCACAGGCTACGAGACACGCAGGGTCAGGAATCCCTTACAGAAAATGGCGACCGCGGCAGGACACTGGCAGCGAGAGGGTAGTGTGTTAGATTTTGGAATGACTGTACGAAATGTTATGCAGGAAAAGATAGCGGATTATGTGTTTGGAAAGGTTAATCTAACTAAAAAGTGGATAAGTGAGTTGTTAGCGGATAAGAGCCCACTAGAGGCAGCTGAAAGGTGGACTGATAGTAAGGAACATAAAAAGACAGTTGAGAAAGCAGTCTGGCTTATGTGCTACAAAAGGCAGGTTCAGATTTCAAACCAGACCATTACAGCGCTAACAGCTCGTATCAGCCATTTAGAGGGAGAAATGGAGGAGAAGGTTTCTGGAGGGGAGGTGCTCATTAAGAATTTAAATGAGTTACACCAGGAAAGCCAGGAAGTCTCCAGTTACCTTAAAACAAGGATAGAGTATCTCGAGTGCCAGGTCACTGAAGCAAAATTGAACGAGAGTAGGTTAAAGGAAAGATGTAACCGCCAAGCTGCCCAGATAAGAACTCAAGAAGAGAGCTTAATGGGGGTTAGGTCGGCGTATAAGTTGGCCCTTGAGGATAAGTTTCAGGGAGCCGACCATAGCGCCTGCCAAAGGGAGATAGAGAGCCTCAAAAAGGCCGTGAATAATGCGAACGGCATGGTGTGCCTTATCAATCCGTCGGCGCACCAGCCGCTAGTAAATGAGAGATTTAGAAATTCCCCACCAAGTAAAGCAGAAGAAGTAGTAGCCACTGCGCCCTCCGCGCCACCCAGCTATTCAGAAACCTGGGTTAGGGAGGAAGCAACGGAAGAAACAAAAGAGCCCATTGAAAAGGAAGTAGAAAAGGGATCGTTGTATCCAGTAACGGGGATTAATAGGGGCCCAAGCAGAAACGGTGGGGAAGAACCGGGGGATCTCCTCGGACAGCTGGTGTTGCCTCACAGTTCACATCAGCTGAGAGCTATGATAAATCACGTACGGAAGCTGACCGAGATAGACGACCCTTCCGTACATTTCAGGGAAGTTGAGCAAGCCGCAGCCATTAACGGCTGCGATGATGGGGAGACAGCAAAAATGCTGCTGTTCTCATTAGACAGCTCGGTCCTTCAGTGTCTCTCAGGCGAGAGCAAGAGGGGAAACAAAAGTTATGAGGAATTGAAAAATGAGGTCCTAGAAGTAGTGGGGGCGAACGACGGAGGTCCGTTTGCTAGAGTGGGACAGACAGTGCAGATGGAGGGAGAACCCCCGAAGGTTTTTGCCGACAGGCTGTGGCCAGTATATGAGCGCAGCTGTCTAGGTGCGCCCGAGCGCGAAGATGTGGAAGGCGCCGCTCTAATTCATTGGCTTAGGTGCATAATAGCCAACAGTTTACCAGCCGTTAGAGAGCAGGCAAAAGCCTGGTTCGATCCCAATGACCTCAACCTTACGGAAGAGTCGGTCTTGAATCGACTCACGTTAGGTTATCGTAACATAAGGGGTATGACGACACGTCCCTTTAAGGGAAGAGTACATGAGGTACGACCCGCAGCCCCGGCTCAAAGAGAGTGGCATCAGGAGGGTAATCGCGCCCCACAGGCAAGTAATGCATGTTACGGGTGTGGGAAGACAGGGCACTGGCGCAAGCACTGCAGGAACCCTTGGAAGGATTCCAAGGATAAAAATCCCGCGGTCCGAGCCCAGGCGCCTGTCCCGCCTAAGGAAGCAAAGGCACCCACCCCTCCCGACGACCTCGAAGCAGTGTTAGGAGCCATGCGCAAGATGGTTTTGAATGCGCGTGGACAGGTGGCGGTCGCAACCGGCCCCGTAGGTGCCGCAGGACCGTCTAATAGTGCCCCATGACTAGAACCAGCACAGCCCGTCTACCTGTGTCCGCTTAGCTATGATGCGTGGAGGCGACCTGTGGTGGAGATGGAGGTAGAGAAACAGAAGGGCAGTTATTTGTTGGACACGGGAGCTTCTTGCACCATAATCCATACGGATAACCCTTTTGACTCGCCGCTATCTACCAAGGTCCCATTCACGCTGGCAGGGTTCACAGGAAAAGAACAGGCTGGCACGTTTTCCCTCCCGCTATCCATTCGTTTAGGAACACTTCGCCTTAAGTGGAAGTGTATACTGATGGCATGGCAAAAGGGGGGTGGAAGAGGTATTCTCGGGTCCGATCTCCTAGCGGGACACGGGATCCTCGTGGACCTCAGAAATCACTGTCTCTGGGGGGCTAAAGGTGAAAAAGGCGAGGTAATGGTGATTCCGGGGGAGGAAGAAACAGGGGTCCTGTGTACCGTACAGCCATCCGGAGGCTACGACCTCAGGCTTATGGTCGCAGATGTCCCAACGGACATGCAAACGTACGTGTCAGATAATATGCACGCGTTTGCAACCCACAAGCACGATTGTGGGAGGGTGGTCGGGTTTGAGGTCAGCGTAGATGGGGACCCCATGACCCGACCCCAAAAGCAGTATAACTTCCCCAAAGAAGCAGAACCCGATATGGAGACAGCAATGTCTTCCTTGGTGCAGCAGGGCGTGTTGAGGCCGATAGCCACACACGTGAACTCCCCATTATGGCCGGTTAGGAAGCCGGATAATTCGTGGAGAGCCACGGTGGACTACAGAGTCCTTAACAGTAACATTCCCGCCTGCGCGCCCACAGTAGCAGCAGTTGCTGACCTAATAGGGAGCATCCCAGCGTCCGCGACCACGTTCACGGTGCTGGATATCTCGAACGGTTTTTGGTCCATCCCGCTGCGGCGAGAGGACCAGTACAAGTTTGCCTTTACGTTTAAAGGGCAACAGTACACGTGGAACTGTTTGCCACAGGGTTTCCACAATAGCCCCAGTATTTTTCATCAGTGTATGGCAGGAAGTTTAAAGGAGTTTAGTCAGCCCAATCAGATAGTACAGTATGTGGATGATTTGCTCCTATTTACGGACTCAAGGGAGGAGCACGGACCACTACTGGACGAGTTATTGGAGCTGTTAGCGAGAAAGGGTTTTAAAGTAAACCCAAAGAAAGCACGTATCGGTCAGCAGGAAGTAAAATTCCTGGGACTGACCCTACGCGCTGGGGAAAGAGCCATAGACAAAGCAAGGAGGGAGTCGGTGCAGGAATTACCGATTCCCAACAACGTAAGGGGTGTGAGGTCCTTCTTGGGACTGACCGGTTACTGCAGGGATTTTATCGAAGATTATGCGGCCACAGCGGCGCCGCTCCTCCGACTCCTCCATAAGGGGGTGGAGTGGCTTTGGGACGAGGGCTGCCAAGCAGCCTTCGAGAAGTTAAAAAGGGATCTGCAGACCGCGCCAGCCTTAGGGGCCATAGATGGGGGGAAGGAGTTTTTCCTGGAGGTAGCTGCCAGCGGAGACAGCTTAAGCGCCGTGCTGCTCCAAGAGCGTCACGGCAAGCTGAGGCCGGTTGTCTATTCATCCAGGGTATTAACGGATGTGGAGAGAAGTTTCTCCAATTGCGAAAGGCACCTTTTAGCCACGCATTGGGCTGTGAAAAGATCAGCGATCTTCACAGGGCTCTCTCCCATCACTCTCCTCACACATCACACACCAACTAAGATGCTTCTGGATGGGAGGATTAAAGACGGGACCGTAAGCAGCGCACGCATTGCGCGTTGGACCCTTCTTCTCTCCCAGTTGGATCTTAGAGTAAAAGGTCTTTGCGAGCCCAGGCTTGCGGCCAATTTGGTATACCCCGGTACAGCCCACCGGTGTTCGGTGGAAGGGGTGTGGGACGTCAACATAGGTTTACGGGCCGGGATACATCCCACTGGGCGCGAGATTTATGTTGATGGGTCTAGCACAGTGTCTGCTGGCGAGCGACTCACAGGGTGTGGAGTTTATGACCCTGCGGCAGACCTTGCCCTGGCGATCAAGCTCCCTAGCACCATGAGCGCGCAGCAGGCTGAGCTGTCTGCCGTGGTGTACGTGGTGACCCACCCAGACATTTTCCCAACCCCATACACGATTTGCTCGGACAGTATGTTCACCTGCAATTCGTGTACGGAATACCTGGCCATTTGGTCCCGCCGCGGATACACCTCCGCGGACGGGCGACCTTTAACGGTGAAGCCCTTGCTGGAAAAGATCTTAGCAGCAGCAGTAGGGGAGGAAGGGGAGATTTTCATCCATAAGGTGAAAGCTCACTCCTCCACAGAGCCCCGTGGGGAGGGCAACCGGCAGGCGGATGCGCTAGCCAGGGAGGGTGCCCGCGACGGCACTTTCTGGAACCCCTATAGGACCGGACCCATAGCAGCGGTCCGAGGCGGGGACGGGAATCCCGGGAACACCAGGGTAGCATTGCCCCTAGACCTCAAGACCGTCCAAGCCCAGGATCCTGCCCTAAAAGCAGTCCTAAAAACGATTGCTGAGGGGAGGCAGGTAGAAGGTCCGTACAGTACGGCAACCCTCTCAGTTAAGGAAGGCATGCTGTTCCGCGGGGAGCAGTGGGTTGTGCCGCAGCAGCACAGGAGGGAATTCCTCCAGTTGGCTCACGAGGGACCAGGGGCAGGGCACCCCGGGCCCGAGGTTACCTGGCAACGGGTAGAGCAAGCGGGATGGTGGCCGGGGCTCAGGGAACAAGTCCGCGAGTTCTGTGCAAACTGTCTTGTGTGCGCTGCAAACAACCCAGACCCCCAGAAAAGGAAGGTGCCCATGGGACACGTA
This sequence comes from Squalus acanthias, assembly GCA_030390025.1. Classification (NCBI taxonomy): domain Eukaryota; kingdom Metazoa; phylum Chordata; class Chondrichthyes; order Squaliformes; family Squalidae; genus Squalus; species Squalus acanthias. The sequence continues at coordinate 55,358 of JASTWF010000140.1, read as the reverse complement.
AGAAGGGTAGAGGGACCATGGCAGTCGATACAGATCGACTATATAGGACCCCTGCCCACCACCCAGGGAGGTTATAAATACTGCCTCGTCCTGGTAGATGTGTTTTCCAAGTGGGTGGAAGCCTTCCCTTGTCGAACAGCTACGGCACTGGGTACAGCAAAAATCTTGGTCCGGGAAGTGTTCTCGCGGTGGGGACTCCCCCGTTTTGTGGAGTCAGACCAAGGGAGTCATTTCACCGGCCAGGTGATGCAGAACACCCTCATGCTTTTGGGCATTGAAGGGAAGTGGCACGTAGCACACAATCCCCAGTCATCCGGGATTGTTGAACGTATGAACCGGACCCTGAAGGAGAAATTGAGGAAAGAGACTAGGAACTCGCCCCAAAAATGGGCGGAAGTTCTGCCTTTAGTCCTCATGGGGGTCCGGGCCAGTCAGTCAAAAAGTACGGGGTACTCCCCGCACGAGGTAATGACCGGCAGGCTCATGCGAACCCCCACCCATGTGCTAGCCCCGGTGCTCACTGAGGGTCAGCTTCAAGAGATAAGCAGGGACAAGTTCGCCCAGACTCTCTTGGAGCGCCTGAAGCAAGTTTATGAGCAGGCGGCTGGGAACATGGGAAGGCAGCATCAGGGCAATCGCTTGTTGCTGGAACCCCGCAAAACGCGGGAGTGGGAAGTAGGAGACCAGGTCATGGTCAGAAACTACGCCAGAGTAGGGAGTCTGGAACCCCTGTATATGGGACCCTACAACATTGTAGACAAGGCGAGTCCCATGGTTTACGCCGTAAAAGTGCCTCGGCGCACTAAGTGGTTCCACATAAACCAATGCAAACTGTACCAGCCGGGTGCGCAGGGGAAAACTACCGGGGTAAATCCCGCCAATGGGAAAGCACAGCCCCAGGTAGGACCACAAGGCACACAGGCAGGCATAGCAGCTTGCATCAGGGGAAGGGACATCCCGGACGATCATGCAGCGTTTTTCTGGAGTTGGGGGTTAGATGACGAAGAACCCAGGGTACCCTGGTCAGATGAGGATAGTGCAGATGAGCATAGTGATGATGACGGGTGGTTCCTGAGGAACGGTCTGGGGGGAATGGGGCCGATAGGTAGAGATCCACACGGGGTGGACACACAAGCTGCAGGTCCCGAGGACAGGAGGGAGGAGCTAGAGGAGGCAGGGCCAGCCGCCATAGGAGCACAGAGAGTACCGATGTGGCTCCCAGAGATGTGGCCGCCCGCTTTGAACGTCCAGTCCTCAGGGGAGGCAGAGATCACGAGTGAAGGGCCGCCTGCTGGGCCGAGCAGGGCGGAGCCACGAACTGCCAGCCCCGAGGTTAGGGAGGCGGAGTCAGCGGAGGCGGAGCCGGCGACTGTGATGGAACCCCAGGTCATCCCGTTGGAGGTCTCGGAACCCGGTCCGTCCGTCACGGAACCCCCGCCCATAGCAACTCCCCGTAGGTCAAGTAGAGAACCCCAGCCCAGGAGGATGTGGTCATGTCCCCAGACTGCCCCAAGGCGTAAAATTCAGGTTAAGATAACCCGGGTAGAGACAGGCCACATCGCAGCAGTAACAGGCTGCGGCAGATCAGAGGAAAGGGTCAGCGCAGCAACAGGCTGCGGCAGATCAGAGGGAAGGGTCAGTGCCCTCCCACCGTCGGGAAGAGCTCGCAGCAGCCTTCTCAGAATTTAAAGGGGCCGCCCTGAGAACGGGCGGCACTGTAAAGTTATTAGTTTTAAGTTTTAAGTTTATAGTTCAAGGTTAAGTTTTAAGTTTGTAGTTCAAGGTTAAGTTTGTAGTTTTAATAAGGCTAAGTTTGTAGTGTTTTTAACAAAAAACGATAAAATGATGGGAGTTTTAAGGCTAGGTTTAGAGGAAGTCTATTCAGCAAACGTTAAAGTTTACGTGAGGCGAGGTCAGGGGACCCGCTCACCCTTCACAACAGCCAGAGACCTTTTTGCGAGGCCGGCTACCTCATTCTATCTCATCACAGGAACCAAGGAAGGATGGAACGAATTCTAGTATTGCTCGTGGCAATCGGATGTGGATTGGCCTATCGAGGCCACACCAAGGATGTCGTGGTGTTTGGATGTTCCGGGGACACGGCCCCCATCGCGGTGGATGGGACCGGAAGACGGAAGGCAGAAGGGACCAGCACCTATTTCCACAAGGGAAGGTGGCCAGGATGGCTGGGAACGAACTCAACGGAGTATTCCAGCACATCGGGGTTCGCCTACAAAGAGACTTCTTTAATGTGCCCCAAAGTAAGGATCATCGCACCCAGGATCAGCGTCACCGTCGGCAAACGGATTTGTTTGACCTGTAGTGGGGATGTCCCATTGAGCCGATGGTGGTGGCTGCGAAAGCTGAGCAAAACTATGAGAAACTCCTCGGTCGAGTGGGAACGACTGGGTAATAATACCCATCGGACAATTACGGGGACAGACGGACAAGTGAAAGTCTGTTGGGACAAATGGTGGGAACCGGATGAGGGGATTTATGTATGTATGTGGGGGTCAAAGTACGTTTGCCCCAAAGGCATCTCCATATTTTTTATTAATCAGTGGCAGGATAACGGACAGGGGATGAGGTGGGATGCGAGCACCAGGGGGTGCGGAGCCCCATTCTCCCCGATCCCAGTAAATGCCACTGAACTCATTACGCGCCCACGCAAAGCCCCGCCCACGATTCCGGTGGTTCTAGCTGAGGAAGAAGGGTGCCCTAAAGCTAGTAAGGGACCCGGGAACGGTTTGGTACTGGTCCCCACAGACCAGATACTATTTCAGGGGGTACATTACGCGGTGGCCTCGGTGATTTTAAATCTCACTGAGGTACGGTTACCAGAGTGGTGCCCCAAAAAGACGGAACAGTTGTATCAGGTCCTGTTGACCAAGATGTTCAGACAATTTTACGAGTTTGATTTTGCAGAAATTGATAAGACAAGTTTGTACACCGCACCGCAGGAAGTTTTGGATCAAGTAGGGAGGCAAAGAAGGGGTTTGGTGAACGATGCGTTCACTGCTTTTAACACAGGGACATCTGTGGTCAACGCTCTAGACAGTGTGGAGCTGCAGACCCAGATTAATGGTTTAAAAACACAGTTAAAAGACATTCTAACAGATGAGAATAAAGTGGTAGGATCAGGTCTACACGAGGACCAAGCCATGACTCTCCATTTAAAGGAAATTATAGCAGAGCTGGAGAAACATGCGCGTACGGTAAATGCCCTGATCAGGGAAGATCGGAATGCATCCGATCAAGCTGCGCAGAACGAGGTGTGCGTGCTTTACGGGGCGTGGTTACTGGGCGAGGGCCGCAGTAATTTGGAGGATTTAAAACAAGGTTTGGTTCCGTCCTGGATAAGTAACAAACACCTGCGGGCGCTCCACCCTTTTCAGAATGCATTAAGCCCGTGCCAGCTCAGGCTAGCTTCAGAAGCTTACCCAGTCCCCGTGGACTGCGGACGTTCAAACCATACTATTATGGGAATAGTATTACGCATGCCGGTTTTGGGCAACACAGCAAAGCCCGCCCCGGTGTATCGGGTAGAGAACATTGGTGTCATTCAGGGGGGAGCCCACATTCGTTATGCAGCGGTTCCACCTTACGTCATCCGCTGGGAGCAAACGATGACAGGTACAGATCTCTCTGGTTGTCGTGGCAGGGGAGCACACATAATACTGTGCCCCCAGCACTTGAATGCCTTTTTAACACCACAGTGCGGGTTCAGAACGGCTGGCGCCAAGTCCATGAATTGCACCATGGAGGCAATGGCACAAGATCATGTGCCTCCGCAGGTAGCATACATCGGGGGTGGAACATATTGTGTTACCACTGCAGCGCAACACTACCAGCATGGAAACCGTAGCCGGTGTCCGGTGAGTGACAGCAGTTTCTGTTTTAAACCCAGGGCTGAAGTTCAAGTAGCACAACAGCGAATTATCCCAATCCCTGAACCATCCACTGTTCATCTCACAGTAAAAGAGAATTTCACCGACTTGCAGCGATTTGTCGCGCATTTTGGATACCTCATTCCCCCTCTCCCTGAGCATTTAACCAAACTTCTGAAAGCCGTCGCGGTATCACAGAAGCATTTTTATACGTTAGAGCAGAAAACTGTCGAAATAGGAACAGACATTTTGGACATAGTGGTTCCACCGTGGTGGAATCTGTTCACCAATATTGAAGTGCCTTCATGGATCAGAATAGCCTCCCACATTTTAGTCGTCTGTCAAGTGTTTATTGTAGTGTACCTATTGTTCATACATTGTAAAAGAGACAAGCGCCTCACCAAGCATGAAAACACGGGAGAGTGGCGAGAACGTTACGTGCGCGTGCACGATGAGAGCACCGTGTAATAGGAAAATGGCGTCACTCCCGCTCGCCGCGTGCGCCGCGGAAGTTTGTACTCATTGTAAATACGTTGGAAACTCGACATGTTTAAGAGTTGGGATTTGTTTATTTTGGTGATGGTGTTGATTGTTTGGTTTCGGGTTTTGTTTTCCTTTCCCTGAATAAAAGACAAATATACAGGTGATGCGTGAGGTATCGGCCTGGTTACGCCGGGAAGGAAAACAAGTGGTGTAAGTTTAAGGGCAAATGATGCCTACGGTGATATAAAATGTGATTTTCTTGGGAAATAAGGACGACACAGAGACCCTAGTTAAGTTAAAATTTATGGGATTAATTTACTGGATTCGGAGTGAAATCGAGATAAGATTGCTCACCACCGTGATTTTTGATACGATAAGCGGAGTTATTCGCATCAACAGGAGGGACTGTAGAATTCGCAATATATCGCGATTTGATTAATAAGGAGAAAACACAAAGTTTCGTTCAAACAGCTTTTATTTCAGCAGAATGCTGGCAGGTTTAAATTGGACACAAGCAGCCTGTAAAATGGCCGCCGCACCTCGTGACAGAACATTCTAGACTTTTCAACAGGCAGACAAGATGGCGTTCCATTAAACGTTTTTTCAAGATCGATAACGATTCAGCACAGTGAAGATAATACACGAGACATTATGGGTTTACAGTATAAACATAGATACTGAAATCGGTCTCCCAGGTACAAAGGAAAGCCATTGTACCGAGTAATCAAGGGCCCATCCAAAGGACATTAATATGTAAACTCCCAACGACTCTACGATGAGAGAGCCGTTAGCAGGTAGTTATACAGGACACTTGGAAGCCCCAAACCCCTCCAGGGAGAACACCGACCGATTTAACAATGGGGGAAATATTAACAGGTACTCAAACATTCATGAGTAGCCCCGAAACCCATTAAGGACGGAGATCACCCATACAAGACATTTGGGCGCCAAACCCTAAACAAAAGAATGGACATTATAGTTGGGCGGGAAACGGAAGATTTTTGCACTATAATTGCAGGCTCCAAACCGTCCATTCGCTCTCTTGCTCTTGCTCCTGCATTCGCTCGCTTGCTCCGGTGCTTTTATCCGGTCGATTCGTAACCTCGTGGCTGCTCCTGTGTACTCGTAGTTGGGCTTCTGCGTGCCTGTTGCCTCTTCTGAAAAGACTGTTGAACTTTCTGATCCGTTCGGATCTACCTCGTGTCGCGTAACGAAGACCTATGTTGGTAACTGGCAGCGGAACCAAAGGCCCGAGATGAGATGAGATGAGAGGAGAAGAGAAGAAGACCATATCCATCGCCACGGTCAGTAAATCCCGACCGCGCCTGTAGGTCGATCAGCCAAGTTTTGTCGCCAGGAAGTTTTCTTCTTTAAAACTTCTAACAAAACATATTGCATCGACGATAACGGGACTGTGTCTAAGGAGGTTGGAACGTGAAAACACATCGTATCAATGATATTGACAACGGTGCTCCAAGAGTACCTGTTAAACCAACCAACACAGGTCTTCATCACAGCAGACGGTCCAGCCTACTAGCCGAAGCAGCAGAAGCAAGTAAACAAGTGGGACCAGGAGATCTCCTGACCGACACGTGGGTGCTGCGGTGAAAAACATCCGATCAGCTATTCGGAATTTCTCCGAGTTATCACGAGTGGTGAGCATGAGTCTCGAGATCCTACGAAGCTAGTTTAGGATAGATATTGATAGGGGAGGGTTTAAAGATTAAGGATATTTGTAATGTGTGCCCCTATTTACGTTGTGCCGTTCGTTCCTCGTTTCCCCAAGACCGACTATATAACCGTTTGTAAGATTGTACTGTCATTAATCTGTGCTTATGACATGTATTTCATAATTTTAAGTATCATGCAATAAAGATTTTCCATTTCGTACCATTCAAACCAAGTCTACATGAGTTTTATCTCCATTACTGCTCTCGCATCTAAGTCCAGTGTCTAGAACCGTAAGGGAGAGTGATTCGAACCACTCACAGGTGTGTCTAGTGTTCCCAGACTGGCTGGAGACCAGAACAGGCAACCAGGCCTAGACCCGCACTGACATACAGGCTGCACAGAGCCGCGTGAATCTCACAGGCTACGAGACACGCAGGGTCAGGAATCCCTTACAAAAGTTAAAATATCACAAAATAGCCAACTAGCTGCAATTAATATGATGTGACCAGGTTGTGTTCAGCAGTGCTAAGCACCAAATTAAACTCGAGTCAGAAAACTTCTGAGTGATACTAATAAGTAAAAGTGTCCTAATCACCAATGGGTTTACTTGGTGCATTAAATGAGTGAGTTTTGGTTAGCACACTTACAGCAACACACTGGTTTATTCATGCTAATAACTGATTTACAGGGACCAATTTTATTACAGGGGATTTTAGGATGTGTACCACTTTCTTTGGGCCATGAAAACTGCAACCCAGTGGCATTGCTATTAGTACATTCTTGGAGCTCCAATGTGTTCTGAGCAGTTGAAATGATCATGCTGAATCACCTGTTCACTCTCCTTTAATATTCACACAAGTGCTAGAAATAACTTACTGTGGCTCAGTGGTACATAAGAACAAAGAAATAGGAGCAGGAGTCGGCCATACGGCCCCTCGAACCTGCTCTGCCAGTCAATAAGATCATGGCTGATCTTCGACCTCAACTCCACTTTCCCGCCCTATCCCCATATCCCTTGATTCCCCTGGTGCCCACAAATCTATCGATCTCTGTCTTGAATATACTCAAAGACTCAGCATCCACAGCCCTCTGAGGTAGAGAATTCCAAACATTCACAACCCTCCGAGTGAAGAAATTTCTCCTCATCTCAGTCCTAAATGGCCGACCACTTATCCTGAGACTATGACCCCTAGTTCTAGACTCTCCAGCCAGGCAAAACAAACTTTCACCATCTACCCTGTCAAGCCCTCTAAGAATTTTATACATTTCAATGAGATCACCTTTCATTCTTTTAAACTCCAGAGAATAATGGCCCATTCAACTCAACCTCTCCTCATAGGACAACCCTCTCATCCCAGGAATCAATCTGGTAGCATTCTCACCTCTGATTCAGAAGGTCATGGGTTCAAGTCTGACTTCATAATCTAGGTTGACACTTCAGTGAAGTACAGAGGGAGTGCTGCACTGTCGGAGGGACCGTCTTTTGGATGAAACGTTATACAAGAAACTCTTTATTAACCGGCACCGACGGGACCGGCGTGGTGCCGGTTTATCAAAAAGTCCGGATAACGGAGAGTTATATCTACCAAGGTACGGGGAGCCCCGTACATGGCCACAGATCCAGGAGTCCCTGGTGCACGGCCACAGGTGCAGGAACCCCGGTCACATTAAAGAATTTCTGCATCTCCCTTCTTGTGACAGATCTTACAGCGATCTTACAGCGAGCATTCAGCAAAGACTTGGCCCATATAATGCTACGATCCATTGTAGAGAGATGAAGGAAAACCCTGGTTACCTACTCAAGAATTTTGCCGGTTAAGAGAGATTTCCGGATATTTGGGTGCCGGTTAATAAAGAGTTTCCTGTACTGAGGTCCCGTCTGCTCTCTCAGGTGGACGTAAAAGATCCCATGGTACTAGTTTGAAGAAGAGCAGGGGAGTTCTTCTGGCCAATATTTATCCCTCAAACAACATCACTAAAAAACAATTATCTAGTCATTATCACATTGTTGTTTGTGGGACTTTGATGTGTGCAAATTGGCTGCCACGTTTCCTACATTACAACAGAAAGAAAGAAAGAAAGAAAGAAAGAAAGAAAGAAAGAAAGAAAGAAAGAAAGAAAGAAAGAAAGAAAGAAAGAAAGAAAGAAAGAAAGAAAGAAAGAAAGAAAGAAAGAAAGAAAGAAAGAAAGAAAGAAAGAAAGAAAGAAAGAAAGAAAGAAAGAAAGAAAGCAAGCAAGCAAGGACCCACAAACAGCAATGCGAAAATGACCAGATAATCTGTTTTAGTGATGTTGGTTGAGGGATAAATATTGGCCAGGACACGGGGGATAACTCCCCTGAAAAGTACTTCATTGGCTGTAAAGCACTTTGGAACATGGTGAGGTTGTGAAAGGTGTTATATATTTTTTTCTTTCTTTCTTTCTTTAATCGCAGCAAGGTCCCTCAAACAGCAATGTGATGATGACCAGATAATCTGTTTTTCCAGTGTTGGTTGAGGGATAAATATTGGCCAGGACACCAGGGAGAACGCCCCTGCTCTTCTTCAAAATAGTACCATAGGATCTTTTATGTCCTGACCTGAGAGGGCAGACGGGGCATTAGTTTAACGTTTCATCTGAAAGACGGCACCTCTGATAGTGCAGCACTCCCTCAGCACTGCACTGAAGTGTTAGCCTAGATTTTGTGCTCAAGTCTGGAGTGGGACTTCTATTGTTCTATAAATCTTTATTTTCAGCCCGGTATAGAAGCCGTCTGATTTTCATTCTACAATAGGTGGGAAATCCGCTCTGATAGATTACCACTTGTGGTGAAGGTGAGAATTTACTCCAATGATTAAGAACATAAGAACATAAGAAATAGGAGCAGGAGTAGGCCATTCAGCCCTACGAGCCTGCTCCGCCATTCAATAAGATCATGGCTGATCTTTTACCTCAACTCCACTTTCCCGCACTATCCCCAAATCCCTTGATTCCCTTAGTATCCAAAAATCTGTCGATCTCTGTCTTGAATATACTCAACAGCTCAGCATCCACAGCCCTCTGGGGTAGAGAATTCCAAAGATTCACCACCCTCTGAGTGAAGAAATTTCTCCTCATCTCAGTCCTAAATGGCTGACCCCTTATTCTGAGACTGGTTCTAGACTCCCCAGCCAGGGGAAACATCCTCTCAGCATCCACTCTGTCAAGCTCTGAAAGAATTTTATGTGTTTCAGTGAGATCACCTCTCATCCTTCTAAACTCTAGGGAATATAGGTCTAGTCTACTCAATCTCTCCTCAAAGGACAATCCCCCCATCCCAGGAACCAGTCTGGTGAACCTGCGTTGCACTCCCTCTAAGGCAAGTATATCCTTCCTTAGGTAAGGAGACCAAAACTGTACACAATATTCTATGTGTGGTCTCACCATTGCCCTGTATAATTGTAGTAAGACTTGTTTACTTTTATACTCCAATCCCTTTGTAATAAAGGCTAACATACCATTTGCTTTCCTAATTGCTTGCTGTACCTGCATGATAACTTTCTGTGATTCATGTACAAGGACACCCAGGTCCCTCTGAACACCAACATTTCCCAATCTCTCACCATTTAAAAAATATTCTGCTTTTCTACTTTTCCTTGTACCAAAGTGGATAATTTCACACTTCTCCACATTATATTCCATCTGCCATGTGCTTGCCCATTCACTTCACCTGTCTATATCCCTTTGCCGTCTCTTTGCGTCCTCCTCATAATATCTCCAAATACCTAAACAACACAATGAAAAGTGTTAGTGGCAAAGAGTTTTTTTTAAATTTGAGAACTGCATCATAATTGGCAGATCATTCGCATCCAATACAAGCAAACAAGCACCAAGAGGAGAAAGCTAAGGCACGTCAATACCTGCAAAGCCTTCTGTCAGATATAGTTTAACATATTTGGCTACAGCATGTGCTTTGATTTCTTTTGCATTTCCGCAGAATCGAGTGCCCAATTTTATACGTGGCAGATTTTTTTTTGCATCACTATGTAAATTAGACTTTCTGCACAGATTGCAACTTTATTCTGGAAAAAATATAGTTCCAAGTTTTGAACTCTGTTAGTGTTCTCTGTGCTCGGCAACTGAGTACAGGTGCCAAGTTTATGATGGCTGTCACTTTCTTAGTTTGCTGCTGGCACAAACTTGCTAAAATTTGAGGAAGAGGCGTCTGGCAGGATTTGTGTATGTTGCATTCGGTCTATTGGCTAGGGGGACCGTTTTACTCTGAGTGAGCACACGCTATATGATAAGTGCGAGGAATGATGAGGACTTAAAGTGCCTGGCACATGATCCTTTAACCCCACTGCTGCCAGTGCAGAATCCTGCTGCTACTACCTCTTCAGATGCCATCCAAACGAGTGTAGGCCTCAGTCAGTAACATGGAGTTGAGGTAGAAGATCAGCCATGACCTTATTGAAGGGCGGAGCAGGCTTGAAGGCCCGAATGGCCTATTCCTGCCCCTATTTCTTATGTTCTTATCCACGGTCATGACGCTGCTTCCACCCCAGGACACTCCGCTACATCAGCTTCCCAATATAACACGACAGCAGAGACGCATTCTTTATCCCGCTGTCCAGTGCATGGACTCCATTGACTGTAACTTACCCTCCTCCCCGCCCCCACCCCCACCATGCCCATGGTGAAGATACACACATAATCAGGCTTTCATCGTACTGTATTAAGATATAAAAAGTCTGTGAGGCCAGAATCATGAGCGGCGTCCAGTTTCTCCATGACTTGCCTATTCTAGATTCAACAGGATCAACAGCAGGAGAACTGACTGAGTGGTCGCTAGGTCACACCTCAGCCTATAAATCTCATGGGTTGTATGTTTTAATTTTGTGTTCAAATCCCGCCCGTTTCAGGTGCTAGGCCCATTGTAATATGGAAATCGGGGTCCTAAGATGTAAATAGCACCCCAATTGCAATTTTTGGTCAGAACTGGTCGAGTGCAGGTTCCAAATGCAAACAAACAAGTCGACCGAAGGTAAGTGTCGAATTATATCGCTGGGCCAGGGAGGAGCAGGAGTACTCCTCTGGGGCCCACAAAGATAATCTGGGCTGCTGCAGGCCAGGGACCCCCACCCTCCGTGATGTGAACCCGTCCCCCCACCCTCTCTCCCTTGCAACTTACCTTGCTGGCGGCCGCCCTGCCCGATCTTGCGAACTGCATCCGGAGTCCTGTTCAGCTCTCCACAGCTCGCCTGCCAGATTGAAATGAGGCCGGGTCCTCTAAACGCAAGGGGGCCTCTTCTCCGCGGGAACGGGCGGTCGGCCAGCGCACTCCCCTGGTCAGTTGCCCGAAAGTCAAAACAACCCCCGTGACTCATAACTGTGGTCCTAAGATTTGGAAGAGGGATTTAAAGGGCACACACTTCCAATAGCATAGAATACACGTCTGCTGTTTTAGAAACAAGGCTTCAATGTTTCGATTGCAGAAGCCAGTCAGAACATTAACTTGCAACTTATTTGTCACTGGTTTCTTCCAGGGCAGCATGGTAATATTGGGCGGTGTTGCCCCATTAATGGAAGGCAGAGACAATGAAGTGGATATTTTGGATCGAGGATTTCATCCTCTATATGAAGGAATAGTGGCAGTTCCACAAACCGCACCTGGTTTGTGGGTGGGTTGAGGATCTCACGGTAGCAATGCGGGTAGAGATGAAAATAGCGTTGGGGTCTGAACTGCATCTGTCAACCCCTATTAACATACTTTAATGAGGCCGCTGCCTGTTGCCGGCAGGAACCTTGGCCAGCTAAATATAGGCCTGCCCATTAACATTTGACCTTCAGCAGTAAGTCTGTAGGTCTTTTTCATTTCAGGCATAAATGGGGCGGTAGCGAGATGAGATCAGCCCCTATGCGTCTGAATATGCAAGAAGATTTTTGAATATCTTAATAAAGCTATGATCAAACTCCTGTGGAACAATAGAAGGCAAAAGATTTGGGGAACGTAAAAAGCTCATCGTTAGGAATGAGGAATGGTCATTCAGCTATCAAGCCCCACTGCTCCTACAGAACATAGAAATACACTATCAGTTCTACCTAGCCTATTTCATCTCCTGAAGGAAGGTTCCGCAGAGTTTCCTCTGCTTCCTCCCAAAGGTATAAAACCAAAGCTCCAGACTATCCAACCTCATTTCACACATCAGTGATGAGCCATTTACAATTTGTACACATAAACCCCTGAGCAAATGATCGATTCTGTGAACGAAAGCACTCAATACAAACACTGTCCAGAAAAAGAACCAAACACCCAAACAAATGAATATTACAGACATAAAGGGCTAGAAATTCGGCGCCTTAGCGCTCGATTTTTCGGCGCTACGGTTGCCGTTGTGACGAAAATGGCATCCAAGCTGCGTGCACACTTCGGGTGCGTACCGCGCTGGACGCCATCTTGGTGAGGGCGTTTGGGCAGGCGTTAGGACCGTGCGCCACAAGTGTGTCGAGTGGGCAAATCGTGATGTCAGCGGTGCCATTTTTGTCCTCAGTGCTGGAGCTAATGCCCTGTCTTAACCTCGCACAGCTGAAGATGTGTTCAGCAGAAGGAAGGACCTCCCACCAGCGATATTTAAAGGGATCAGCAACCAATCTCAGGTTAGTTGCTGATTAATTTCTACTGGCTCTGTGTAACGTTGGTGAGGTGACAGGGAGTGGGTGCTGCAAGTGGAGAAGGCTTTGCTTCTGACTTCAAGGGTTCTGGTCAGACCACTTGCGCCCAGTCATGGGTGCTCTAGTTGTCATCCCCCTTGGTCTGCAGCATGACAGGGAGATGGAGCAGAGGCAGCGAAGAAGAGGACAAGCTGCTCACAGAGGGAGGAGGAGGGGGAGAAGGACTCTCAGCAGGTGGCCTTACCCACCCAGGATCTTCCGAGAGCAATTCTCTTACCTCAGCCTGAGCCAGGAGCAGTGTGTGAGGCGTCTGCGCTTTACGAAGGACGTGCTCACAGAACTCTGCCACCTCTTGCAGCCAGACCTGCAGCCTCACACAAGGGCGAGGACAGCACTGCCAGTGACTGTGAAGGTGACCGTGGCTCTGACTTCCTTCGTGGTCGGGATCCGTCCAGCCTGGAGCAGGCGACATCTTTAACATCTCCCAATTCACCATCCACTGCTGAGAGGTGACAGATCTTCTTTATGCCAGGAGAATGGACTTCATTTTCTTCCCTCTGACCAGAGAGAAGCAGGTGGAGCATATACGTGGCTTTGCCAGGATAGCGGGCTTCTCCATGGTGCAGGACGCCATCGACTGCATGAACGTGGCTTTGAGGGCGCCGCATCTAAATGCTGAGATGTACCGCAACCGCAAAGGTTACCACTCGCAGAATGTGCAGTTGGTGTACGACCATGCTCAGCACATTATGATGATGAATACCCGATATCCTGGCAGCAGTCCTGATGCTTTCAGTCCGCTGTTCCCTCAGCATTTGAGCCACCAAAACAAATCAGAAGGTGGCTACTGGGTGACAAGAGTTTTCCACTGTCCATCTAGCTCATGACTTCACTCCGAACCCAACCACACATGGACAGCATGCGTACAATGAGAGCCAAGCTGCCACATGGAATCTGATAGAGAAGACCAATGGTTTTAAGCATTTTTTAAGCATTCTTAAACAATGCTTCTGTTACCTGGACTGCTCAGGAGGAGTCCTGCAGTATTCACCACAATGCGTCTCAAGATTTGTCGTACTCTGCTGCATGCTCCACAACCTGGCCATCATGAGGGCTCAGCCTTGCCACCAGGCATACGGCGACCAGCTGAGGAGGAGGAGGATAAAGAAGAGGAGGAGGAGGAGTAAGCGGAAGAGGAGATTGAGGAAGAGGAGGAAGTGGAAGAGGAGGAAGCAGAAGGGAGGAGGCAGCCCAAGGGAGGAGGCAGCCCATTTCTGCCCGGACTGTCCATGATCGACTCATCCAACTGAGGTATGAGTGAATGCAACCCCAATTCCCCATTTAACCATACCTTACCTTCCCTCTGTTACTGACCATCACAGAGTCCTCTTGGTCACAATGCTGAAATAAAAGCCACCACAAAAGAAACATTCCAATCCAACTTTATCCATCAATCCATACAATATAACCTAATTAACCACCATTGTGCATTCCCTTAGTGCCTGTCCTCAGTATACCTTTGCCTGTCCTAGTGCTCCTACGAAGTGCTACCCCAGTGGCTGCAGCATGGCTGGTGGAAGGCTGCTGACTTTCAGTGGGGGAGACTGCAGATGGCCTTGAAGGGTGACCTCGAGCACCTCTGGGGCTAGAAAGCCTGGCTTGGGCATCAGCAATCTGGGCTGGCTGGCTGACAGGCAACAGCAAGGGCACTGGTGCTGTGGCGGTGGTGGGAGGATGAATGCTGTCATCCTGAAAGAGGACAGCAGGCTCTTGCTCCACGAAGCCAGTGCCACTCCCCCGGGTCGGCATCTCAGCATTCCTAGCTATCTGCTGGAGGACAGATTGCTGGACTGCTGTGACACCCTGCAAGCCCCTTTCCACACTGGTAAACCCAGCCACCATGGCAGCAGTCTGAGCTTGCATGACTTCAGTCTGAGCTTCCACTGCAGCACTCAGACGTCGGGTGGCTTGTGCTTGTGCTGCAATGGAAGCTGAGACATCGGCCATCAGACACTGCATGATGGTTGGGTCACAAGTGCGCTAATGGATGTGCTCAGCCCTTCCATGCTGGTAAGGATGGGCTCCAAGCTCTGCAGAAAACCCTGTGCAAGGTTGGTGCCGGACACCACTATGCTCCTTGACATTGCACTCAGGCTTTCTGGCAGGCCTGCCAATGCACAAAGCAGTATGTTGTGCACACCCATCAGCGTTCTTCTGTAGGCCGCCCCATTGAAGTCCTCATCTGAGTCCTCTACAGCAGAACTCATGTGCGACCTTGTCCTCCGGGGAGCTGGCACCTGTGCTACCCTTTCCCCCTGCCCTGGCTGCAGCCCACTCGTGCCCAGTGTCTCACTACGTGTAGATCCCACTTCTAAGCTACCCTCTGAACTCGGTGCAGTGCCAGTATCTGAGCTGGTGGCTGCGACTGTTACATCGAGTGACGGTGTTTCTTTTTCTTCATCACTCTCCTCTCTCTCTTCTTCTACAACAACTGGCTGGGCAGGTTGGATTTCTTGGGTCTCTGAAATGAGAAAGGCACAAGGGTAGGGTTGTGGTGAGGGGAGGGGGGGAAGCAAGATGTCCATGCTTACACCATCAGCAGCTTGTAAATCAGAAGGGATTGTGGGATGAGGGGGAAGTGGGATGTGAGAAGGAGGATGACGTATGAGGATACCGGCATCTTGTTCTCTTTCAGCCCCACCGCTGGCCATGGGCTCAGTCATGTCCCTCCCACGAATGGCCAGCACCATCTCCTCCATGGGGGTGAGGTGATGCAGGCACACCCGCTCCCCCGCCAGTTAAGTTCTGCTGGTGCCGGTTATGTGCCACCTTTTCCTGCAAGAGAAAGGGAAGTGTGTCAGTGAGTGTGGTGCTATGTGTTTGGGTGATGTGCCTGTCATGGTTGAATAGCTGACAGTGCGTACAAGCTGTGAGATGTGGGTGTGACGCTTACAGCAGTGGTAAGTGTGTGAGGGTGCGATGTAGCATGTGAATGTGAGGTATGAGTCATGATTGATCGAGATGTTGGTAGGTGAGTGATGGGGGTGTGGTGAATTGAGCAGTGTGTGAGGCTAGTGGTGCAGTTTGTGGGATATGGCATTTGAAAATGAATTCACTGACCTTCACCACTCATGTGAGGTCATTAAACTTCTTCCTGCACTGCGTCCACGTCCTCGGGTCTACACTGTTGGCATTCACCACAGTAGTTATCAGTTCCCACTGTACTTTGCTCTGTTGCCTGGAGGGCCTCCTAGCCCCTTGTGGAAAGAGGATCTCTCTCCTCCTATTGACCTCCTGCACCAAGGCCTTCAGTGCAGTATCAGAGAACCTAAATGCACACTCTCTCCCCTGTTGGGCCATCATTAATTGATTTTTTTCCATTGTCTTCCTCAACCAGCTGCAGGCAGAATTCACCTCCAGTTTAAGAGGTGCCGACTGCCTTTAAGTACTGCAGGCTAGCTTTAATTGGTGCTAGCCTCGCATGAACTTGGGACTCCTGCTGAGTGTTCAGCCACTCAGCAGTGCATTCAGCACTGGGCTGAATACCACAATCATGGAAATGAGCAAGTAGCATGAAGTTCGCGTGCTGCCTGCAGTCCTCCGAACAGGTACAGGTAGCTAACGCATCGCAATCCCTGCGTCCGTTTTCGGGGGCAAACTAATTTCTAGGCCAATGTTTCAGTTCGATGACCTTTCATCAGAACGTCTTCGCTCTGGCTGGTGCATCTGTTGTTTCTTCCACCTTGGGTATTTTGCAAACCCTACTAACCCTGCTTAGCTTTCAGTTCTGAAGAAGGGTTTCACCCAGAATGTTAACCTGTTACTGACTGATCTGTATATTTCCAGCATTTTCTGGTTTTAGTCCAAAGAGGTTAGTTGATCAAGAATCACTTAATACAGTCCCCACCTTGATCCAAACTCACTTAATTCAGTCCCCACTGATCCACAATCACTTGATACAGTCCCCGCCTTGATCCAGAATCACTTGATACTGTCCCCACTTTGATCCAGAAACACGTGATGCAGTCTCCACCTTGATCTACAATCACTTGATACAGTCTCCACCTTGATCTACAATCACTTAATACAGTCCCCACCACCTATACCATCTACACTTATCACAGGCTGCCACTTATATCGGGCAAATGGTGCTAACTGTGGGGACTGTACTGGATCAACATTTATTGGGTACTAATAGCACTGCTTGATTTCTTTTCAGGGGAGGTATGGTAAGGAACTCAGTACCTCTTTAAAGCAAGGGATCAATAAGTGGTCGGAAGGAAATTCATGATAGTGTAATTTTACAAGGGTGCAATTGGTCAAATGTATTTTTCTTGCTTTGGGTTTTCTTATACTTTCCTGTTGTAGGATAAAGATAGACACTGATAATCAAGTATTCTGTACATCTCAGTGCTTCAGATGCTATTGAGACAATGAAAGCAGGAGAGTAAGGAATTAAACTGAATCCTTCATTAGAATCTCAACGGAGTATAATCAAAGCTGAAAATCAAAGAATACTAAGAATCTAGATAACCTGAAAGGAAATCTTGGTAACAACAACCCTTGACATATGTAATTGATTGCCTTGGAGCAGGTGTGTCTATCTAGGACAGAAACTTTAATCAAGTTTTCTCACTTATGTGTCAGCTTGACTCAGTTGGTAGCACTGTCACCTCTGAGTGAAAGGATTGTGAACTCAAGCCTCCACTCCAAGAATTGAGCAGATAATTTGGGCAGACACCTCACGGCAGAACCGAAAAAGCGCTGCATTGTCAGACGTGAAATCTTTCAGCAGAGAGGTCAAAACGAGCACTGTTTACCTGCTCAGGTGGAAGATTCCATGGCACTACTCAAAGCAGAGCAGAGGTGTTCTCCAGAGAGTCTGATTAACGTTCTTCCTTCAACCAACACTACCAAATACAGATTAACTGGCCATTGATTTCATTGCTGTATGTGAGGTCTTCCTGTCCTCCAGCTTTTTTAAAAATTCATTTATGGGATGTGGGCGTCGCTGGCAAGGCCAGCATTTATTGCCCATCTCTAATTGCCCTTGAGAAGGTGGTGGTGGGCCACCTTCTTGAACCGCTGCAGTCCGTGTGGTGAAGGTATTCCCACAGTGCTGTTACGTAGGGAGTTCCAGGATTTTGACCCAGCGACGATAAAGGATCGGCGATATATTTTAAAGTCAGGATGGTGTGTGACTTGGAGGGGAACTTGGAGGTGGTGGTATTCCCATGCACCTGCTGCCCTTGTCCTTCTAGGTGGAAGAGGTCACGGGTTTGGGAGGTGCTGTCGAAGAAGCCTTGGCGAGTTGCTGCAGTGCATCACTGCAGCCACGGTATGCCGGTGGTGGAGGGAATGAATGTTTAAGGTGGTGGATGGGGTGCCAATCAAGCGGGCTGCTTTGTCCTGGATGGTGTCGAGCTTCTTGAGTGTTGTTGGAGCTGCACCCATCCAGGCAAGTGGAGAGTATTCCATCACACTCCTTACTTGTGCCTTGTAGATGGTGGAAAGGCTTTGGGGAGTCAGGAAGTGAGAAACTCGCTGCAGAATACTGTCTTTGTCTATATTTAAAAGTGATTCATGGATTGTGATGCACTTTGAGATGTCCTGAGGATGTCTTTTTTTTAATGCAAATTATTTCTTCAAATTGTTGCACCTGTTTATCAAACCTCTGATCTGAGGTTGAATTGGAACAATCACGTTTTTATGTGGTATGGGTGAGTTGGGGATGTGAGGAGAGTAACTTGGATCCAACACCAGTATTAGCCAATATTGTTTGTTGTTTATTCTGATACTTGGGTAAGAGATATTGATGTAAAACTTGTAAGAATTAATAAGTTTGAGGGTAAATAAATATTTACATATTTTACCATAACCTTCCAGTAAATTTCGAAAAGGTGTACTGTATTCACTACTCATACAAACAAAGTATCCCACTGGTAGTTCTCGAAGTGACACAAATAAACACGAGTGCCCGCTTTGTTCTTGAGTGGAGCACCAGTAAAACCCAGAGAGTACAACACAGAAAGAGGCCGTTCGGCCCAACAGGTCCATGCTGGTGTTTTTGCTCAACGTGAGCCTCCTCCTATCCTACTTCATCTCACCCTGTCAGCACAAACTTCCATTCTTTTCTCCCTCATGTGTTTATCTAGCTTCCCCTTAATGCGTCTACATTATTTGCATCAACCACTCCATGGGATTAGTAGCAGAGTTTTTTTTCCAAAAGTACCAAAAATACAGGTTACGAAATTTTGTGCCATTTCAGCAATTCTCCAGCTCTAAGTTGTTTTTCTAACCAGAAATGGGGGCAGAAGCAATTTCTGCTGGTGTTCCATGCTGAAATCGCAACCCCTCCAAATTTCGTATTCTGATTTGGTACTTCCTACCGTCTTCCAGCCAAGCCCCGTGCACCTCATTTAAATACCTGTAAATGAGGATCCATGATGCTGCGGCTGGATGGCCGTCACAGCAAGGAAGTGGTGAGATAGATCCATCCAGTCTCATACAGTAAGGAAGTGGTGAGAGAGAGTCATCCAGTCTCATACAGCAAGGAATTGGTGAGAGAGAGCCATCCAGTCTCATACAGCAAGGAAGTGGTGAGAGAGAGTCATCTAGTCTGATACAGTGAGGAAACAGAACAGTGAGAGAGAGCCATCCAGTCTGATACAGTGAGGAAACAGAACAGTGAGAGAGAGCCATCCAGTCTGATACAGTGAGGAAACAGAACAGTGAGAGAGAGCCATCCAGTCTCATACAGCAAGGAAGCAGTGAGAGAGAGTCATCTAGTCTGATACAGTGAGGAAACAGAACAGTGAGAGAGAGCCATCCAGTCTGATACAGTGAGGAAACAGAACAGTGAGAGAGAGTCATCCAGTCTCATACAGCAAGGAAGCAGTGAGAGAGAGCCATCCAGTCTGATACAGCAAGGAAGTGGTGAGATAGATCCATCCAGTCTCATTCAGCAAGGAAGCAGTGAGAGAGAGTCATCCAGTCTCATACAGCAAGGAAACAGTGAGAGAGAGTCATCCAGTCTGATACAGTAAGGAAATGGTGAGAGAGAGTCATCCAGTCTGATACAGCAAGGAAGCAGTGAGAGAGTCATCCAGTCTCATACAGCAAGGAATTGGTGAGAGAGAGCCATCCAGTCTCATACAGTAAGGAAATGGTGAGAGAGAGTCATCCAGTCTCATACAGCAAGGAAATGGTGAGAGAGAGTCATCCAGTCTCATACTGCAAGTAAATGGTGAGAGAGAGCCATCCAGTCTCATACAGTAAGGAATTGGTGAGAGAGAGCCATCCAGTCTCATACAGTAAGGAAATGGTGAGAGAGAGCCATCCAGTCTCATACAGCAAGGAATTGGTGAGAGAGAGCCATCCAGTCTCATACAGTAAGGAAATGGTGAGAGAGAGTCATCGAGTCTCATACAGCAAGGAAATGGTGAGAGAGAGCCATCCAGTCTCATACAGTAAGGAAATGGTGAGAGAGAGCCATCCAGTCTCATACAGTAAGGAAATGGTGAGAGAGAGCCATCCAGTCTCATACAGCAAGGAATTGGTGAGAGAGAGCATCGAGTCTCATACAGCAAGGAAATGGTGAGAGAGAGCCATCCAGTCTCATACAGTAAGGAAATGGTGAGAGAGAGCCATCCAGTCTCATACAGTAAGGAAATGGTGAGAGAGAGTCATCCAGTCTCATACAGCAAGGAAATGGTGAGAGAGAGCCATCCAGTCTCATACAGCAAGGAAGTGGTGAGATAGATTCATCCAGTTCCATACAGCAAGGAAGCGGTGAGATAGATCCATCCAGTCTTATAAATTAAATTATCAAGGAACATAAAACAAAATAGTAAAATATTTTACAGGCACATCAATAAAAAAAGGAAGATCAGTATGGGAATAGGGCCACTAAGGGATTGATCGGATAATACCACAGGCAGTGATCGAAAGAAATATTAAATAATGATTTTGCTTCAGTATTTACCAGGGAGATACAACAGGTGGACATGACATTGGATGATGAGATTCGTAATGAAATAACTACATTTAAAATAAAAAGAGGATATATATTAAATAAACTAGTCAAACTCAAAGAGGAAAAAAAACCCTGGTCCGGATGGATTACATCCGTGCATTTTAAAAGAATCTAGGGAAGAGATAGCAGAGGCATTACTACACATGTTTAATAATTTGTTAGAAAAAGGTGTAGTGCCAGATGACTGGCGGATTGCTAACATAATACCTAGATTTAAGAAGGGAGATAGAGCATGTCCAGGGAATTATTGGCCAGTCAGCTTAACATTGGTGGTAGGAAAAATAATGGAATCCCTACTAAAGGAGAAAATAGAAGAACAACTAGAAACCAAAAATAAAATAATGAATAGTCAGCATGGATTTCAAAAGGGAAAGTCTTGCTTGACCAACCTCATTGATTTTTTTGAAGAGGTAACAGAGAGAATAGACAAGGGTAATGCAGTAGATGTAATTTATCTAGATTTTCAAAAAGCCTTCGACAAGGTACCACATAATAGATTAATGACTAAGGTCAGAGAATGCGGAGTCAGGGGACAAGTAGCAGAGTGGATAGCTAGCAGGCTTCAAGACAGAAAGCAGAGAGTAGGGTTAAAGGGTAGCTATTCACAGTGGCAGAAGGTAGGTAGTGGTGTTCCACAAGGATCAATGCTGGGACCACTGTTGTTCACAATTTATATGAACGATTTAGACTTTGGAATCTGAAACACAATTTCTAAATTTGCGGATGACACCAAATTGGGGGGGATAGTTAATACTGAGGAGGACTGCAACAAATTACAGGAAGATATTAAGGGGTAAAAATTCACTTGGTTGCGCCTCCCGTTAGCGCCTTAAGAGGGCGCTAATGGGGCGCAAAGCCGCTAACGCCCGGGCGCAGCGATGTTTGCGCCGCTCGAGAACTTAACTTGAGATTGTGCGGCGGCGCTAAAACTTACCGCTGCGACCACCTGCGTGCGCAGATTGTGACGTCATTCCATGGTGCAACGCCCTTGTGGCGCCCCGTAGCGGAAATTGAGTGGCGCCCCCTGCCTTACCGCCTGGCGCTTCCAACGACCAGAAGACTGGAACGCTATCAATCGCTGTGGGGCTGGGGGGGGCGCTATTTAAAGGGGGCCTCTTCCTGTCTTTTATTGTTGGTGGCATTTTTGAACTGCGCATTCTGAGAGAGAGAGGGAGAGACTTCTGGAGAGATTCAACATTGTGTGAAGGAGTTTTGGGTACTGAGCAGCACTTTGCAGGTTCATTTTGATTTGCCATTCCTTGTATCGATTTAGCAGAGACTGTGGGAGCTGCACTCTGAGCTCTTTGCCTGGTACTCTCCATTGTTCTTTCCAGCACATTTGATGTGCAAGTCTCTCCAGGCCGAGATTCAAGGCAGCAATGAACAGGATGTGGATGGAAAGCAAGATTAACCATCCCCTTTAAGAACTGGCCCGTGCCATTGTGTGTGTGTTCCATTGCTGACTGACATTACATGAGCTTCGCCAGCGCTCCGAGTTAGCGCCTCACTGCTCGGCCTTTGCGCCTTAAGAGAGGTGTGCAGCGCCTGCTTTAGCGCTCCACTCACCTCCCGGGGCAGTAAAAGTGAAGTTTCCTGTCAGTGCCGATAATTAGCGCCAGGCGCTAATATTTGCGTCCGGACGATATTTGCGCCCCAAATGGGGCGCGACCTAATTTCTACCACTTGCAGAATGAGCATATAATTGGCAAATGAAACTCAACACAGATAAATTACATTTTGGTAGGAAGAATAGGGAGGTCACTTATTACTTGGGGGGTGCGAGTCTGGTTGGGGTAGAGGAGCAAAGGGATCTCAGAGTACAAATACACAAATCATTAAAAGTAGTGACACAGGTTAACAAGGCTGTAAAAAAGCAAACCAGGCACTAGGGCTTATTTCTAGAGGGATAGAATTGAAAAGTAGTGAAGTTATGCTAAACTTGTATCGAACCTTGATTAGACCACACTTGGAGTACTGCATACAGTTCTGGTCGCCATATAATAAAAAGGATATAGAGGCACTGGAGAAGGTGCAGAGAAGATTTACGAAGATGATGCCAGAAATGCGAGGGTATACCTATCAAGAAAGGATGAATAGGCTGGGTCTCTTTTCACTTGAAAAGCGAAGGCTGAGGGGTGACCTAATAGAGGTCTTTAAAATTATGAAAGGTTTTGATAGAGTAGATACAGAGAGAGTGTTTCCACTTGTGGGGAAGAGCATAACTAAAAACCATCAATATAAGATAGTCACCAAGAAATCCAATAGGGAATTCAGAAGAAACTTCTTCAGCCAGAGAGTGGTGAGAATGTGGAACTCGCTACCACAGGGAGTAGTTGAAGCGAATAGTATAGATGCATTTAAGGGGAGGCTAGATAAGCATATGAGGGAGATGGGAATAGAGGGCTATGCTGATAGATTTAGATGAGGAAAGACAGGAGGAGGCTCGAGTGGAGCATAACGCCAGCATGGACTGGTTGGGCCGAATGGCCTGTTTCTGTGCCGTATATCCTATGTAATCCTATGTAATCAGGCGACTCTTTTCAGGAGAGCTGGGGCATTCCTCTGGTTTGGAGCAGCGAGATAGGGCCATCCAGTTTTACAGGGTGGCCGGCTTTCCCAAGATCCAGCATGCAATAGATGGCACCCCTGTTGCTTTGCAAGCTCTTGTAGTTCACCCCAGTCAAATTTCTCAACACAAAGCTTGCACTCCCTCAATGCACAGACTGTGTCAATGCAAGATTTGCTGGAAGTTGGCATGATGCATTCATCCTTCAAAATTCATCCTGTCAGTATGTGCCCCTTGCTCCCATGGATAATGACCCATCTAAAAACTACACAAGCAGCAGCAGAGGAGAGTTACAATGAGGTACATGCCTCTCCCAAGTGACCATCAACAGAGCCATCAGGGTCTTAAAGGGGCGTTTTCACTGTTGTGTGGTGGGGTGGGGGTGGTGAGGGGGAAGTCTGCAGTATGCTCCATCTTACGTATCCTACAAAATTGTAGTCCTGCTGTTCCCTGCACAACTTCATCATCCCAAAAGGCCTGGACATGGACATTCCCAGGGAAGTGGTCCTAGCTGTTTTGGAGACAGAACTATATGGAGGAGATACATCAGGATGATCGTCAGTCTGAGGACTCCTCTGTGACTGCTGCAAAGGGCATCAGAGTGCACCTGATTATTGAAGTCTACCTTTGTCAACGTTTTTCTTCCCCCAACTTCAAATAAAGGACAAATCCTTCAATCCATTACGCATCCTGGAACATCACAGCACATCAGAACTCTTTGCCCCTATATTGCAACGTCCTCCCATGCAGACCCAGCAGTCTCTCTCTCTCTCTCTCTCTCTCTTTCCTGTTGAGGCAGGTTTGGAGGCTCATCTCACTGAAATCGGGAGTTCTTCATTCCTTTTTGCAATGCCCTTGTCCCTTCTACGGCTGACTGTGCCAGATTCTCCAGTGGACGATGTTATTGAAAAATAGAACAGAATCACATACAAACCAACAAGTGCAGCTACCTGACAATGAGCACATTGACCCAGGAGCTTTCCTACTTACCTGCTGCTGTAATCATCAGCCAGACTTGGCTTTTTAAAGGCTGCACTAATTCCCAGTCACCCCCAGTACATTACATAAAATTAACAGCACAGAAACAGGCTATTCGGCTCAACTGGCCTATGCCAGTGCTTATGCTCCGCATGAGCCTCCTCCCACACTACTTCATCTAACCCTATCAAGGTTATTACTCCCATTTTATATGACATGTATAATGGAGATCTTCCAATGGATATATAATTGAGTGGAACCACAAAATTCTGGTGGGTTCAAATCGACCATGCATCGGTGAACCGAACTCCAGACACATTAGCACAAATCCAGTGCAACTCACCGTGTGGAATTTCAGGGCCATTAGCACCAGGGTGGCATGGTGAGATAATGTACTGAAGCTCCAGTGTGCTGCCCCATGGAGTGCTAGGTTAAGGGTCCCCAGCTGTGATTCCTTTAATGGAGAAATATCAGTCATACGAAAATGATTGGCAGGAAAAGACCAGCTGGTCTATCAAGCCTGCCCCACACTCATAATGACTGTAGCATCATGACCAGACACTTCCTACCCTCCCGCAGCCATCTAATCTCCTGGGAGAGGCAAAAAAACAGGGAAAAAAACAAGTCCAAAAAAGGGGAGACCTCCTCAGGTGATCAAAACCAGGCCAGGCAATCACATGGACCATGTGAACGTTAACTGTTAATCAATTTACCTTCTATATGAAGCGATCTCTGCCCCAACCAAGAACTGGTCCAGCTCCCCTTTGAAGGCATGCAGAGAGTTAGCACACACAACAACAACTTGTTTTTATATAGCACCTTTAACATAGTAAAACATCCCAAGGCGCTTCACAGGAGTATTATAAGGCCAAAATTTGACACAGAGCCACATAAGGAGAAATTAGGGCAGGTTACCAAAAGCTTGGTCAAAGAGGTAGGTTTTAAGGTGCGTCTTAAAGGAAGAAAGAAAGGTAGAGAGGCGGAGAGGTTTAGGGAGGAAATTTCAGAGCTTAGGGCCTAGCAACAGAAGGCACAACACCACCCTCATCTAATGCAATCATACCAACTAACAACACACAAGGAGGCCACTTGATTTAGCGCTCCACTTCCCTCTTGCAGCGAAAAGAGGGAATTTAACAAATGTTTGAAAAGGTTAGCACCTGGCTAACTTTCCAATCATTTTTCACTTAGCGCCCCAAACCGCCTTCTAGAGGAATTTCGTCGCCTATTTCTTTTCATTGAGGAGTCGAGAATGAGGGGTCTGCAATTTAAAATTGTCACTGTAAGAATGAGGAGGGAGGTTTGAAGATATTACTTTACACAGCAGACTGTTGGAGCATGGAATACATAGGAACATAGGAACAAGAATAGGCCATTCAGCCCCTCGAGACTGTCCCACCATTCAGTTAGATCATGGCTGATCTGTACCTCAACTCAATTTCCCCCATTTGCTCCATATCCCTTGATACCCTTACCTAACCAAGATCTATGTCAGTCTTGAAAATTTCAATTGACCCCGCATCCACATCCTTCTGGGGGAGTGAGTTCCAGATTTCCATTATCCTTTGTGTGAGTAAGGGTTTCCTGATTTCACTGCTAAATGGCCTGGCTCGAATTTTAAGATTGTGCCCCCTTGTTCTGGATTCCTCCACCAGAGGAAATAGCTTCTGTTATCCACGCCATTGAATCCTTCTATCATTTTAAACAGCTTATTTAAATCACCCCTCACCCTTCTAAACAGAAGGGCATACAAACCAAGTTTATGCAACCTTTTCTTGTAACTTAACCCTTTAAGCCCTGGTATCCTCCTGGTGAATCTGCACTGCTACCCTCCAAGGCCAATCTTCTTCTTCTTAGGCAGTCCCTCGGAACCGAGGATGACTTGCTTCCACATTAAAAATGAGTTCTCAGGTGACTGATGAGTCCAATGCGGGACCTACAGTCAGGGTCGGTGCGATCATTAGTGGCTCAGGAATTAACACAGCGGTTAACATCAGAATTACATGGAAACGAGGAGATTTTCAATTGAATTAAACAGTCTTTTGAAGTTAATGCCTCCAGCACGGGTTTCCTGGGGTTCAGGAAACTCTCCAGTGAAAAGGAGGCGAGATTGAGGTCTTCTTCTTACAACACCAGGTTCTTCTTAGGCAGTCCCTCGGAACTGAGGATGACTTGCTTCCACACTAAAAATGAGTTCTCAGGTGACTGATGAGTCCAATGCGGGACCTACAGTCTCTGTCACAGGTGGGGCAGATGGTGGTTGAAGGGGCGGGTGGGTGGGGTGCTTGGGTTGACGTGCGCTCCTTCCGCTGTTTGCGCTTGGCTTCCGCTTGCTCCCGGCGAAGAGATAGAGGTGTTCGGCGCCTTCCCAGATGCTTCTCCTCCACTTTGTGCGGTCTTGGGCCAGGGATTCCCAGGTGTCGGTGGGAATGTTGCATCTTTTTCAAGGAGGCTTTCAGGGTGTCCTTGAAGCATTTCCTCTGCCACCTGGGGCTCTCAAGCCGTGTCGGAGCTCCGAGTAGAGCATTTGTTTTGGGAGTCTCGTATCAGGCATGCGGACAATGTGACCCGTCCATCAGAGCTGATCGAGCGTGGTCAAAGCTTCGATGCTGGGGATGTTGGCCTGAGCGAGAACACTGACGTTGGTTCGCCTATCCTGCCAATGGATTTGCAGGATCTTGCGGAAGCAGCGTTGGTGGTGCCTCTCCAGTGCTTTGAGGTGCCTGCTGTAAATGGTCCATGTCTCTGAGGCATACAAGAGGGCGGTTATCACTACTGCTCTGTAGACCATGAGCTTGGTGCCGAGTTTGAGGTCCTGGTCTTTAAACACTCTCTTCCTCAGGCGACCGAAGGCTGCACTGGCACACTGAAGGCGGTGTTGCACTTCGTCATTGACGTCTGCCCTTGTTGATAGTAGGCTCCCGAGGTATGGAAAGTGGTCCACGTTGTCCAAGGCCTTGTCGTGGATTTTGATAATCGGGGGGCAGTACTGTGTGGCGGGGGCAGGTTGGTAGAGGACCTTTGTCTTACGGATGTTTAGTGTAAGGCCCATGCTCTCGTACGCTTCGGTGAAGGTGTTGACGATGGTTTGGAGTTTGACCTCCGAGTGTGTGCAGACGCAAGCGTCATCTGCATACTGTAATTCGACAACAGAGGATGGGATGACCTTGGATCTGGACTAGAGGCGACGGAGGTTGAACAGTTTCCCGTTTGTTCTGTAAATTAACGCCACTCCAGCAGGGAGCTTACTGAGGGTGAGATGGAGCATTGCAGCAAGGAAGATCGAGAAGAGCGTTGGTGCGATGACACAGCCTTGCTTGAATTGGGTCTGTGGTGGAACCACAATATATCTTTCCTGAGGTACGGTGCCCAAAACTGAACACAGTACTCCAGATGGGGTCTGACCAAGGTTCTGCACAGCTGCAGAATAACTTCCTCACTTTTGTATTCCAGCCCCCTTGAGATAAAGGCCAACATTCCATTAGCCTATCTGTTTTCTTTTTGTGCCTGTGCATTAGCTTTTAGTGATTAGTGTACATGGACACCATCGGATATGATGTGGGTAAGTCTCCCAGCCAATATTAATTGCCCCCCTACATTTCCATTCCATTCCATTCCATTGGGCGGTGTAAGATGTTCTGATTGTCTGACAGTTTATAGAGTTCAGACCCGTGGAACAGACAACACAGAACCCAATGAATCTGTGAAACTTCTTTTACTTAAAAATCAACAAGAAGTTACAAGTAATTACCAGAATACAAACTATACTCAATTCATGTACTTATTACAAGCAAGCATCTAAAATCATTTACTTTAAGCTCAGGTGATTATAAGCAAAACCACATACATACTATCACCAGATGAGAGGTCAATTCAACGATCATAGACGTATGACTGACTTTAACTGGCAACTGACCAGGTCGCCATCGACTATAGCCCCGAATGTCAGTGTCCAATAACACTTATACCCCAAAACTTGGCAACTCGCCCACAGCATTCATGTCCCAAACTATGTGGATAATGTTGTTTTTTGTCTCTCTCTCTCTTCCTATCTGTTTTGACACTTAGTTAACCAAGGTCAGACATCCAAGGATTGGAGTCGTTGTTTTTCACATCTGCAGAGTTGTTGACTCGTGGTTCTCACAGAATTTTCAAGATCTTATCTTTTGAAGGAAAAGTACCAACACATCACTTACTTTACAAATTTCTTAGCCAAGCAGTCTCTTGCCCTCAAAGCTTGTGACATTTGGTCACTTTTAGATTCAGTCAAATGGAGATTCAGTCAAGTTTACCATGACAGTGTTACAGTGGGTAGGGGTAAAATCGGCCCATTTGTCTCCTCCATGCTAGTTGTGTCTTACAATTCCATGTATAGGAACAAATGCTGTTTCTTCAATCTCCTTGAACCAGCTATTGTGCTTTCTGAAATGTTCTGTCACATGTGGCACTCTCTTACCCTTTGGCCCCGCCTTTCATTGATTCATTGATGTCGAAGATGGCTTTCTTCATTTGAACACTTTAGGGTAAATTTGATGAGTTGCCGTTCAGTGGAGAGAAAATTGAGCGGGTTGCCCACAGTGCCCAAACTTCTAACGTGGCCTCCTGTCACATGAAGCTCTATCCCCATAATTTATCTTCTCCACAAAAATGTTGCATCTGAAACCTTTCCCTAGCTGAAGCACCCATTACACAGTTGTATTCTAATGCAATGATTATGGTATATTGGACTGCACAGCAGCACAATGCAGCAGTAAAGTTTAAACACTTAGGGGGAAAAATTCAGTATCGCCCCATTTGGGGCGCAATTATCGGCCGGGCGCAAAGATTAGCACCTGGCGCTAATTATCGCCTCCGACTGCAAACTTGGCTTCTATCGCCCCTGGAGGGGATTGGAGCACTAAATCAGGCCCTTCACACCTGTCTTAAGGCGCAAAGGCCGAGGAGGGAGGCGCTACCTCAGAGCGCTGGCGAAGCTCATTTAATGTCAGTCAGCAATGGAACACACACACAATGGCGTGGGCCAATTCTTAAAGGGGAGGGTTGATCTTGTTTTCCATCCACATCCTGCTCATTGCAGCCTTGAATCTCGGCTTAGAGAGACCTGTACATCAAATCTGCTGGAAAGAACAATGGAGAGTACCAGGGAAAGAGCTCAGAGTGCAGCACCCACAGTCTCTTCTAAATCGATACAAGGAAGGGCAAATCAAAATGAAACTGCAAAGTGCAGCTCAGTACCCAAAACTCCTTCACACAGCGTTGAATCTCTCCAGAAGTCTGTCTCTCTCTCTCTCAGAATGCGTGGTTCAAAAATGTCACCAACAATAAAAGGCAGGAAGCGATCGCCTTTAAATAGCGCTCCCCCAGTCCCTTCCTGACTGCAAAACGCTCCCCTCAACCTGTTGTTGCTAGCGGCAGGCAGTAAGGCAGGGGGCGCCACTCAATATACGCTCCGGGGCACTACCGGGGCGTTGCGCACTCGACTGACATCATGATCTGCCGGCGCAGGAGATCGTGGCGGTAGTGTTTGGCGCCACTGCAAAATGTCTAGTAAATTTTGCGAGTGGCGCAAACATCGCCGCGCCCGGGCGCTAGTTGCTTTGCGCCCCATTAGTGCCCTCTTAAGGCGCTAACGGGAGGCGCAACCAACTGAATTTTTCCCCCTTATTAATTATCTGTGCTCCTCCAATTCTGGCCATTTACGCATTCCCGATTTCCATCGCTTCACCATTGGCGGCCGTGCCTTCAGCTGCTTAGGCCCGAAGCGCTGAAATTCCCTCCCTAAACCTCTCTGCCTCTCTAGCTCTCTAGCGTCTCCTCCTTGAAGACGCTCCTTAAAACTACCTCTTTGGCCAAGCTTTTGGTCATCTGTCCTTATGTGGCTCGGTATCAAAATTTGTCTGATAACGCTCCGCTGAAGCGCCTTGGGACATTTTACTACATTAAAGGCGTGATATAAATGCAAGTTATTGTTGTTATCACAAGTTCTTAAAATCAGATGCACTGACTTAAGTTCATCAGCAGTAATGAAACTTTGCTTGAATAAAGCACAATGCTAAAGTTGTAAAATTAATGATATTGGAACATTAATTATCTAAGTTAATTGGATCTGTCCCCTAAATAATTGGATAACTTGGTGCTCCTAGTTTGCTAACACTAACAATTAGACATTGTGTTAAATTGTACTGGAATATGCAGAGTGTTCTTACACAAAAATGCGATAGTTTTCTAGAACAATATTGCTTTAGGACCGACAAGGGAACAGGCCATACTAGATTTAGTGATGAGTTACTAAACAAAATTAGTTGACAATCTGACTGTAAGGGAACATCTTGCAAATAGTGACCATAATATGATTGAATTTATTATTTGGTTTGAGAGGGAGAAGCAAGAGTCACAAACTAAGGTTTTAAATTTAAGTAAGGCAAACTTCAAAGAGATGAGAAATAAATTGATCACAGTAAACGGGGCTGAGCTGTTAATGGGTAAACCTATGGACAAACTGTGGGAAGTATTCAAAGATTTGGTACAATACAAAACCAGTACATTACCCCTAAAATACAAAGGGGGAGAAATTCGGTATCGCCCCGTTTGGGGCGCAATCATTGGCCGGGCGCAAAGTTTAGCGCCTGGCGCTAATTATCGCCTCCGACTGCAAACTTGGCTCATATCGCCCCTGGAAGGGATTGGAACGCTAAATCAGGTGCTACACACCTCTCTTAAGGCGCTAACGCCGAGGAGTGAGGCGCTACCACAGAGCACTGGCGAAGCTCATGTGATGTCAGTCAGCAATGGAACACAGACACACTGGCGCTGGCCAATTCTTAAAGGGGAGGGTCGATCTTGCTCTCCATCCACACCCTGCTCATTGCAACCTTGAATCTCGACCTGGAGAGACCTGTACATCAATTCTGCTGGAAAGACCAATGGAGAGGCCCAGGAAAAGAGCTCAGAGTGCAGCCCCCATAGTCTCTTCTAAATCGATGCAAGGAAGGTCAAATCAAAATGAACCTGCAAAGTACTGCTCAGTCACCCAAAACTCTTTCACACAGCGTTGAATCTCTCCAGAAGTCTCTCTCTCAGAATGCATGGTGCAAAAACGTCGCCGACAAAAAAGGCAGGAAGCGGCCAACTTTAAATAGCACTCCCCCAGTCCCTTTCCGACTGCAAAACGCTCCCCTCTACCTGTCATTGCTGGTGGCAGGCGAAAAGGCAGGGGGCGCCACTCAATATCCGGTCTGGGGCGCTACCAGGGCGTTGCACGCTCAACTGACGTCACGATCTGCGGGCACAGGAGATCGTGGCAGTAGTGTTTAGCGCCGCCGCAAAATGTCTGGTCAATTTCGCGAGCAGCGCAAACATCGCCACGCCCGGGCGTTAGTTGTTTTGTGCCCCGTTAGCCCCCGAATTTTTCCCCCAAAAGCTCCTCTTGTGCAGTTAAGCAACCATGGTCCAAACAAGGTAAGCTAAAAGCTAAAAGAAAAAGCTTACAGAAATGCAAGAAAAAGTGGAAATCCAGCAGACTGGGAGAGATATAAAAAGCAACAGAGATAAAAAGAAAGTAATGAGGTGCAAAAAAGGGAGTATGAAAAAAAATCTGCAAAGAATATTAAAGCTAACAGTGAAAGTTTTTATAAATATATTGAGAGAGTGGTTAAGGGGATTGTGGGCTCATTTAAGACAGATGCAAGTGATGCTATAAAGGATAATAAGGAAGTGGCAGACTTATTAAATAAGTACTTTGTATCCATTTTCACAGTAGATGAAGAGGACAAAAAACTAGCGGTACAAGGGAACCTTAAAATAAGTCAAAGGGAGGAACTAATTTGATTTAATACAAGTAAAAAATGGTAATGGAGAAAATAATGGGACTTAAGATTGACAAATCTCCAGGACCTAATGATTTCCACTCAACGGTATTAAAAGAAAGGTGAGGAAATTGCAGATGCATTCGTCATAATTTTCCAAAGCTCTCTATATTCAGGAATTGTACCTTTTGGATTGGAAAATTGCAAATGTCACTCAATTATTTAAAAGGGAGGGAGAAACCAGGAATCCACAGAGCTGTCAGTTTTACATCAGTTGCGGGGATGTTACTGGAATCTATCAGTGAGACTGCACTTGAATGCATATGAGCTGATCAAAGAGAGTCAGCATGGATCTGTAAAGGGCAGAACATGTCTAACTAATTTAGCTGATTTTTTTGAGGAGATCACTAGCATAGTGGATAAAGGATGTTGTCGATATGGACTTTCAGAAGGCATTTGATGAGGTTCTGCACCAAAGATTATTAACAAAAATGCATGGAATTGGAGGTAATCTTGTGGCATGGGTTGGTACTTGGTTGAGAGGTAGGAGACAAAGAGTAGGGATAAAGTGAATGTACTCTGATTGGCAAGATGTGACAAGTTGGGTTACCCCAGGATCTGTACTTGGGCCTCAGCTTTTCACAATTATATATTAATGAATCAATGACTTGGAACATGTTATAGAGAGTTTGCAGATGACACTTACTTAAGAGGCACAGTAAGTTGTGTAGATGGGAGCAAAAAGTTACAAAGGGACGTACAGACTCAGTGGGCTGGATTTTCTCAGCCCCGAGGAGGCGGGCATGGAGGCGGGACTGCCGGTAAAGTAGCAGAAAGTGGGGGTGGATGGCAAACCCACCCCCATCCCGCCTCCGTGCCCTTTTGCCAGGAGGCGGGAAGACGTGCTGCTTCGGGTCCCGTCTCCTGGAGGCGGGAAAGGGATTTAATCCTTTTAACTGCCTGTTAACAGGTAGTTAACAGGCAGAAAAAGGGATTAGTGCCATTTTACCTTCTCAGGTGGAGGCTTCCCGACCTCGGAGAACCCCGTCGGGTTGGAAGAGACGTGAAGGAGGTCTGTGGGGTTCGGAGGCACCTGAAAGTAAGATGTAGAGGTGAGTGATGGGTGCAAGTGTGGAGTGGTAAGTATGGAAGGTGAGTGTTAAGTGTTAAAAAATGTTCACTTACCTTGTTTTCTGCCTACAGCCTTCATCCACCCTGGATCGGGAGACCCGACATCTTCCTTGTCGATTTCACAGACTGGCTGTTGGATCCTCTGACCCAACAGCCATATGAAATCTACAAAGTTGAAAGGTTTGATGAGTCCTGAACACAAGGTCTCATCAAACTACAGAGAATATCAGTGTTTGACAACTTCACAGAGCTGTCAAATGCTGACATTTCTTCTTCAAGAAGTCTTGACAGATAGCACGTCAGACGTTGATGTGCTCTGTCAGTGACTTCCCCCCTAATTGGCCTACTGAGCCCGCAGGGTGGGCTTAACAAGGTCAATCAGGGGAACATCCCTCTGGTTGGCCAGAAGATGATGGAGGCGGGACATTGACCCGACAAGCAGCAGTCCCGTCTCCAACTCGTCTCCATTGAGAAAATCCAGCCCAGTGAGTGGGCAAAACTCGCAGATGGAGTTCAATGTGGGGAAGTGTCAGGTCATCCACTTTGGATCCAAGAAAGACAAATCAGAATATTTTCCTAATGGTGAGAGATTAGGAACTGTGGAGGAGCAAATGGATTTGGGTGTCCAGGTACAGAAATCACTAAAAGCTTGTGTACAGGTACAAAAAGTAATCAAAAAGGGTAATGGATGTTGGCCTTTATCGCAAGGGGGTAGGAATGCAAAGGGGGGAAGTCATGCTTCAGCTGTACAGAACCTTGATCAGACCCTATCTGGAGTATTGTGTTCAATTCTGGGCCTTGCACCTCAGGAGAGATATATTGGTCTTGGAGGGGGTACAGCGCAGATTCACCAGAATGATACCAGGGTTTAAAGGATTAAATTATGAGGGCAGGTTGCATAAACTTGGGTTGTATCCCTTTGCATTTAGAAGGTTGAGGGGTGATCTAATTGAGGTCTTTAAAATAATAAAAACGATTTGATAGGGTAGATACAGAGAAACTATTTCCTCTGGTGGGGGAATCCAGAACAATGGGCCATAATGTAACGTTTCCAAAATTTGCAGATCCCCAAAAATCTAAGGGAAAAAAATAAGGACTTTGGAACTTTAAAGGAACATGTCTGGACATGCACAGCAGGTGGGGTCTACCTCTGTAAATAGCAGTCTTGAGGATTGCATTGTCTGGGAATTCAAACCCCAGCAAAATTAACATTTGGACAATAGGCCCTGGGAGAAGGCCGCCCCACCCAAAACACAGAACCCATCAAAGGAGACGCATAAAGATAGGAATGCTAGGCCCAGCAAGAAACCCAAAACATGAGAACAATGCAAACTTCAATAAAACAACAGATCAACAGGACACAAGCCATTTGACTCAGTAAAAGCCGTTACTGGTAATGAGGTTTTTCAATTGACCAGGATTTGATTTGGTTTAGCATAGTTGATGGCCCATCAAAATTTAATAAGACAATGGACAGGCCTCACCTGAAACCAATTCACTTCATCACGAAACCAGTTTTCGTGAGGAGTTTTGGGGGGGGGGGGGCGAAAAGGACTATAATTGCAGCATGACCCAAGACTTCTTTCCTCTGGACTTGCCGACAACGCTGGGACAACTCTCCCTCTCAGCTCTGCCCAGAAGCCGTATGTTAAAGGAAGACACTCGATGAGCAGAACCACCATCAACTTACCTGGCTGGATTTCGTACTGTTAAAACCCCTGTTTGGTGAGCATTATCCCTGATCTCCTGAAACCGAAACCTAGCTAGATAGTGGGATTTTTGGGAGGGATAAAGGTTTTTCTTGTATATTGTCATTCTCCCTCGCCTGTAACCATGTGTTCCCCAAACCTGTAAGTGTGAAGTGTGTTTTAAGTTTGTTACCTTTTATTTTTAATAAAAGTTAAAATTCCTTCATCGGAACCTGTTGTCTACTGCATCTTTATTCACAACCCCTAAATAAGTCCAGGTTTTGAACCTGGGGTGTGGGAGTGATTCGAACCGCTCACTGAGTCAGGGGAAAGGCTGACCCCTACCACCACCACCCCCTACAATAGTATTAAAATTAAAGCTAGCCCAGTTAGGAGAGAAATCAGGAAGCAGTTCTTCACACAAAGGGTAGTGGAAATCTGGAACTCTCTCCCCTAAAAGGCTGTGGATGCTGGGATAATTGGAACTTTCAAGACTGAGATAGATGGATTTTTGTGAGATAAGGGTATCAAAGGATATGGTGCAATGGTGGGTAGATGGAGTTGAGCTGCAGATCAGCCATGATCTAGTTGAATGTCAGAATGGGCTCGAGGGCCTGAATGGCCTACTCCTGTTCCTATGTACTTTTAGGGCCTCACCTCAATAAAATTACTGGCATTCTGACCATTGGCTCCTGTGTGGATATCAACTGAGCTCATAACCTCTGATTCGTGATTTAACTTGGAATACTTTAATAGTCCTTGCATGAGATTAAAAGAAAACTGTACCTTTAGGATTGAGTCTCTTATACATTATATTCATTTATAATAGGGTTTTCGTATGAAAAAAATATTATTTTTCACGTTTGTAGTCTGACTCATCGGTGCTTCAGTGATTATGCCGAAAGATGTATCACTTAGCATTAATGGTAATGCCCCTGGAATTTAACAGAATGGAATTCTCTCTAATGGACTTGCATGTTTATCCTTGGTGATGTTATTGATGCTAATCTAAAAGAGTCAGAGGCTGTAACGAACTGTCAGCATGGATTTAAAAGCAATAGGTCTTGTCTCACAAATCTATTGAAAATCTTTGAAGACGTAACTAATTTAGTGGCGTAGACTATCCAGTGGATATAGTTTACTTAGCTTTTCTGAAAGCATGTATTCATATGCTGGTTGTAAAAGAAGACTAACGCTAATGGAATTGATGGCATTGACTGAATGGATTGAAAATAGATAGGCAAAAGTGAACAGATGATGATGATGAATGGAAGTAGCTATCCGCCGGGGCAGTGACAAGTGGAGTTTTGCAGAGGCTTATTCTGACCCTGCTTGTATTTAAGCTATTGCTAAATGATACACTGGAATTTACTTCTAACTATCTGGGGGGGTCACACAATTAGGGGGGAAAATTCGGTATCGACCATTTTGGGGCGCGAACATCGCCTTTAGTGCCCAGCACTAATTAGCACCGGTGAATGTGAAATTGAGTTTTAGCGCCCCAAGCGGGAAGTGGAGTGCTGAATCAAGCACTAAACACTTCTCTTAGGGCGTTAATGTCGCAGAGCTACCTTCAGAGCGCTAATCAAGTTCTGGCGCTGTCAATTAGAAAGTCGTCAGACAGACTGGTGCCTTCCAGTTCTTAAAAGGGAGGTTCAATCATGCTGCACAGCCTCACTCTGATCATTGCTGCTTGTGAACTGGGCCTGCACGGAGCTGCAAGCTTTCATTCAAGCAACTGATGGCTGATCAGAGGCCCAGACAGAGAGCCCGTCAGTTCAGCGACCACGCCTTGGAGGTTCTGGTTGCGGCTGTGGAACGCCGATGGGCAGTGCTCTTCCCAGACAATGGCAGGAAGCCATTGCCACAGGCCTTTAGGAGGATGTGGAGGGAGGCCGCCCAGCATGTGTCAGCCAGAAGTGTGGTCCCCAGAACTCCCACCCAGTGCCGGAAGAAATTCAACGACCTCACTCAGGTGGTCAGGGTGAGTAGATGCTTCAAAAATATCTACATGCCACCATCTCAACCTCACTCTGTGCACAAACTGTATAAACCGCCACACTCACCCCAACTATGCCCAGCTACTAAAAGTGACATGCACATCTCTCGCCTTGCATACATTAACAGCCATTCAACTATGGTAGGCACATATGCCAAACACATAGCTGCACACTCACTCACATGCTTTCCTTTTTCTTGCAGGCCAAGATTGCTCAGAGCAGGAGGTAGCAGGTATGAACGAGAGAAGGTGAGGCGGACCTGCACCCCCTTACAGACCTGGAGGAGCGAGTGGCCGCTGTAGCCATCAGAGACATCGACCCCCTTGGGGACAACAATGGTATGTTCATCACCTCTCCCTCTTCTCTCATACCACTTCCCCCTCACACCACAAGCCTTTCCCACTTTCCATCTAAGTGTACTGTCTCCATTCCTTGCTCCCTTCCTGACCTTAACCTCACTCTTGTGCCTTTATGCTTTCATATAATCAGCCATGACCAGCCTGTCCCTCAGCCTCCAGGTGGCAGTGACGCAGGAGGAGAGGAGGAAGAACAAGCCAGAGCCTCACTGCCTGTGTTTCCCGAAGGCATTAGGTCCAATAATGGGGCAACGCGGTCACTGGAGGGGAGCCTAGTACATGGGTCTGATGTGGGTGAAGCCCCGGGACCCAGCGGGCTGCAGCAACGCCACGGGGAAAGAGGAGCTCGGGGGCCATCTCCCTGGAGGGTGAGTTCGCGCACGAGTTCTGCTGCACAGGACTCAGATGAGGACCTCGATGTGGAGGCGATGACCACACAGGCGATGGGCATGCACACGGAGCTCATGGGTGCAATGGCAAGGGTGCCCGAGAGCATGGATGCACTGGCTAGGAGCGTGGAGGAGTCCGCCTCCAGCATTGCACTCATCTCTGCGCACACCATCAAGCCCATCCTTGGCAGTTTGCAAAGGATGGTCGACTCACAGAGAGACCGTGGGGACCCAGACCTTATGCCACGTGTCATGAGTGAGGTGGCAACATCTATTGCAGCACAGGCTGAAGCAACACAACGGCTTAGTGCTCTAATGGAGTCAGTGGCTGCTGGCATGCAATCTCAGAGTGCTCTCATGCAGTCTCGGATTGATGCCATGCAAGCGCTGACTGCTACCATGTTCGCTGGGTCACCCACAGTCCACCGGGGATCTCACGGTGCCGCAGCAGGCCAGCAATCTGTGCTCGAGCAGATTGCTCCGGATGCTGAGGTACTGCCCTGTGGGAGTGCCAGTGTGTCGGTCGAGCAGGAAGATGCTGTCCTCTCTCAGGATGACAGCATTCCTGCTCCCACCACTGCCACTCTGCCATTGCACTTGTCGCAGCCTGTAACCCAGCCAGCCCTGATTGCTGCCGCCGATGCTGACGTGATGCAGTCTGCAGCCGGGCCCTCCTGCAAGGCCATCTGCAGTCTCTGGCTCCCAGACGCAGCAGCCTTCCACCAGCCTTGCTGCAGCCACTGGGGCCACATTACGGAGGAGCAGTAGGGTTGGGAGGGGGGAAACTCCAAAGAGGAGGGAAATCATTGAAGAAGGGGGAGTAAAGAATACTTTATTAGCAAATGGGGGTAGCGTGTACTGTTCCCCCTACGGTGCGCCCACGCACTAATCCTCGAGCTGCCGCGCAGTTGAATTGAAAGGCTGTGCAGAGGCGGACAGCAGCTGGAGCGGGGGAGCGGCCCTCTGCGCATGGGCAGTACCCCACCGCTGCGGCCTGAGAGACTGAGAGAGAGACTCTGAGAGAGAGACTGAAGGAGAGAGACTGAGGGAGAGACTGAGAGAGAGAACATAAGAACATAAGAACATAAGAAATAGGAGCAGGAGTAGGCCAATCGGCCCCTCGAGCCTGCTCCGCCATTCAATAAGATCATGGCTGATCTGATCCTAACCGCCAATCTACTATCTACTATCACAGAACCATCTCCTGCATCTAACAGAATTGCACACACGAAATAGGAGCAGAATCAGGCTACACGGTCCCTGGGCCCGCTCCACTACTCACAGGGCCATGACCGATCCGAACCTAGACTCATGTCCAAATTCCTGCCCGCTCCCCGTAACCCTTAATGCCCTTTACTTCTAGGAAACTGTCTATTTCTGTTTTAAATTTATTTAATGATGTAGCTTCTACAGCTTTTTGTGGCAGCATATTCCATGGACCTACCACCCTCTGAGTGAAGTAGTTCCTCCTCATCTCAGTTTTGAAAGAGCAGCCCCTTATTCTAAGACTATGTCCCCTAGTTCTAGTCTCACCCGTCATCGGGAACATCCTCCCCGCATCCACCCGATCCAACCCCTTCACAATCTTATATGTTTCAATAAGATCGCCTCTCATTCTTCTGAACTCCAATGAGTAGAGTCCCAATCTACACAACCTCTCCTCATATGACCACCCCCTCATCCCCGGGATTAACCGAGTGAACCTTTTTTGCACTGCCTCGAGAGCAAGGATGTCTTTCCTTAAGTAAGGACACCAAAACTGTATGCAGTATTCCAGGTGCGGTCTCACCAATACCTTGTACAACTGAAGCAATACCTCCCTATTTTTATATTCTATCCCCTTAGCAATGAAAGCCAACATTCCATTTGCCTTCTTAATCACTTGCTGCACCTGCATACTAACCTTTTGAGTTTCGTGCACCAGGACCCCCAGATCCCTTTGCACTTCAGTACTCTCCAGTTTCTTGCCATTAAGATAATAAATTGCTCTAGGATTTTTGCTGCCAAAGTGCATCACCTCACACTTTCCAGTGTTGTATTCCATCTGCCAAATCTCTGCCCACTTACTTAGCCTGTCTATGTCCCCTTGCAGGTTTTTTATGTCCTCCTCACTCACTACTTTCCCTCCCATCTTAGTATCATCTGCAAATTTTGATATGTTACACTTGGTCCCTTCCTCCAAATCGTTAATATAGATTGTAAAGAGACTGAGAGAGAGACTGAGGCAGAGAATCAGACTGAGGGAGAGGCAGGGACAGAGACTGAGACTGAGAGAGAGACTGAAAGCGAGACTGAGAGCGAAACCGAGAGCGAGACCGAGACCGAGAGCAAGACCGAGAGCGAGACCAAGAGCAAGAGCGAGACCGGGACCGGGACCAGGACCGAGAGCGAGACC
Organism: Squalus acanthias; assembly: GCA_030390025.1. Classification (NCBI taxonomy): domain Eukaryota; kingdom Metazoa; phylum Chordata; class Chondrichthyes; order Squaliformes; family Squalidae; genus Squalus; species Squalus acanthias. The sequence continues at coordinate 15,344 of JASTWF010000140.1, read as the reverse complement.
GAGACCGAGACCGGGACCGCGACCGAGAGCGAGACCGGGACCAGGAGAAAGAGAGACTGGGGGGAGAGATTCCCTGCGCATCTTACAATAGTGGTAAAAAATATATAACATCCACTGTCAGCTTCATTTAATCATCTCTTCTAAAACCTGCAGGCAGTTGTTGCTCAGGATTACACTGAGCTGGGACACTAAGGGCACTCAATTAATTGTGAACAGGTTAGTGGAGCTGGTGTCAGATATGAGCATCGTCATTATCAAAAGAGCACAAATAGGAAAGCATTGTCAAGAAGCATTTCCCCTGAGAGGAAACGAATTCTGCTCATTTTACAACATTGACTGGAATGTTTAAAAAAATGGGAGGAAAGCACTCTCCTGAAACAACGCTGACTCTCTACCTCTCCTTTTGCTCTGATGTTGTTTGCAGAGAGAGACAACAAAATAAAGAGACAGAAAAAGAGAGAGACATAGGGAGAGAGAGAGACAGACTGGGACATTGGCAGAGAGACTGGGACAGAGGGAGAGAGAGAGATTGGGACAGAGAGAGAGAGACTGGGACAGAGGGAGAGAGGCTGGGACAGAGGGAGAGAGACTGGGACAGAGGAAGAGAGAGAGACTGGGACAGAGGGAGAGAGACTGGGACAGAGAGAGAGAGAGAGACTGGGACAGAGGGAGAGAGAGAGACTGGGACAGAGAGAGAGAGAGAGAGACTGGGACAGAGAGAGAGAGAGAGAGACTGGGACAGAGAGAGAGAGAGAGACTGGGACAGAGGGAGAGAGAGAGAGAGACTGGGACAGAGAGAGAGAGAGAGAGACTGGGACAGAGAGAGAGAGAGAGACTGGGACAGAGAGAGAGAGAGAGACTGGGACAGAGAGAGAGAGAGAGAGAGAGAGAGACTGGGACAGAGAGAGAGAGAGAGACTGGGACAGAGAGAGAGAGAGACTGGGACAGAGAGAGAGAGAGAGACTGGGACAGAGAGAGAGAGAGAGACTGCGACAGAGAGAGAGAGAGAGAGAGAGTGAGACTGGGACAGAGAGAGAGAGACTGGGACAGAGGAAGAGAGAGAGACTGGGACAGAGGGAGAGAGAGATTGGGACAGAGAGAGAGAGAGAGAGAGAGACTGGGACAGAGGGAGAGAGAGAGACTGGGACAGAGGGAGAGAGAGAGAGAGAGAGACTGGGACAGAGGGAGAGAGAGAAAATGGGACAGAGGGAGAGAGAGAGACTGGGACAGAGGGAGAGAGGCTGGGACAGAGGGAGAGAGACTGGGACAGAGGAAGAGAGAGAGACTGCGACAGAGGGAGAGAGACTGGGACAGAGAGAGAGAGAGACTGGGACAGAGGGAGGGAGAGAGAGAGAGAGAGAGACTGGGACAGAGAGAGAGAGAGAGAGACTGGGACAGAGAGAGAGAGAGAGACTGGGACAGAGAGAGAGAGAGACTGGGACAGAGAGAGAGAGAGAGAGAGAGACTGGGACAGAGAGAGAGAGGGAAAGACTGGGCCAGAGAGAGAGAGAGAGACTGGGACAGAGAGAGAGAGAGAGACTGGGACAGAGAGAGAGAGAGAGACTGGGACAGAGAGAGAGAGAGACTGGGACAGAGAGAGAGAGAGACTGGGACAGAGAGAGAGAGAGAGAGACTGGGACAGAAAGAGAGAGAGAGACTGGGACAGAGAGAGAGAGAGAGACTGGGACAGAGAGAGAGAGAGAGAGACTGGGACAGAGAGAGAGAGAGAGAGACTGGGACAGAGAGAGAGAGAGAGACTGGGACAGAGAGAGAGAGAGAGACTGGGACAGAGAGAGAGAGAGAGAGAGAGAGACTGGGACAGAGAGAGAGAGGGAGAGACTGGGCCAGAGAGAGAGAGAGAGACTGGGACAGAGAGAGAGAGAGAGATTGGGACAGAGAGAGAGAGAGAGACTGGGACAGAGAGAGAGAGAGAGAGAGAGACTGGGCCAGAGAGAAAGAGAGAGACTGGGCCAGAGAGAGAGAGAGAGAGACTGGGACAGAGAGAGAGAGAGACTGGGACAGAGAGAGAGAGAGAGACTGGGACAGAGAGAGAGAGAGAGACTGGGACAGAGAGAGAGAGAGAGAGAGAGTGAGACTGGGACAGAGAGAGAGAGACTGGGACAGAGGAAGAGAGAGAGACTGGGACAGAGGGAGAGAGAGAGATTGGGACAGAGAGAGAGAGAGAGAGAGAGAGAGACTGGGACAGAGGGAGAGAGAGAGACTGGGACAGAGGGAGAGAGAGAGATTGGGACAGACAGAGAGAGAGAGAGAGAGACTGGGACAGAGGGAGAGAGAAAAAATGGGACAGAGGGAGAGAGAGAGACTGGGACAGAGGGAGAGAGGCTGGGACAGAGGGAGAGAGACTGGGACAGAGGAAGAGAGAGAGACTGCGACAGAGGGAGAGAGACTGGGACAGAGAGAGAGAGAGACTGGGACAGAGGGAGAGAGAGAGACTGGGACAGAGAGAGAGAGAGAGATTGGGACAGAAAGAGAGACAGAGAGATTGGGACAGAGGGAGAGAGAGAGACTGGGACAGAGAGAGAGAGAGAGACTGGGACAGAGAGAGAGAGACTGGGACAGAGAGAGAGAGAGAGACTGGGACAGAGAGAGAGAGAGAGAGAGAGACTGGGACAGAGAGAGAGAGAGAGACTGGGACAGAGAGAGAGAGACTGGGACAGAGAGAGAGAGAGAGACTGGGACAGAGAGAGAGAGAGTGAGACTGGGACAGAGAGAGAGAGAGAGACTGGGACAGAGAGAGAGAGAGAGACTGGGACAGAGGATAAATGGCAGATGCACTATAATGTGGACAAGTGCGAAGTTATCCACCTTGGGTGCAGGAACGGGAGGGCAAATTATTATTTAAATGGCAATAAATTGGGAGAGGGGGAAGTACAGAGAGACCTGGGTGTTCTTGTACACCAGTCACTGAAGGCGAGCATGCAGGTGCAACAGGCGGTCAAGAAGGCAAACGGTATGCTGGCCTTCATAGCAAAAGGGTTGGAATACAGGAACAGGGATACCTTGCTGCAGCTGTACAGGGCACTGGTGAGACCACACCTCGAGTACTGTGTACAGTTTTGGTCGCCTCATCTGAGGAAAGATGTTCTTGCAATGGAGGGGGTGCAGCGGCGATTCACCAGGCTGATACCAGGAATGGCGGGATTGACCTATGAGGAGAGACTATGTAGTTTAGGGATGTACACACTGGAGTTTAGAAGATTGAGAGGGGACCTCATAGAAGTGTATAAAATTCTGACAGGTCTAGACAGACTAGATGCAGAAGGAATGTTTCCCTTGGCGGGTGAGAACAGAACTAGAGGACATAATTTAAGGATAAGGGCTAAACCATTTAGGACAGAAATGAGGATGAATTTCTTCACTCAGAGGGTGGTGAACCTGTGGAACTCATTGCCACAGAGGGCAGTGTACGCCAGCTCATTAAATATATTTAAGAGGGAATTAGATATATTTCTACAGGCAAAAGGGGTGAAGGGTTACGGAGAGAAGGCGGGGACGGGATACTGAATTGGAGGATCAGCCATGATCTCATTAAATGGCGGAGCAGGCTCGAAGGGCCGGATGGCCTACTCCTGCTCCTATCTTCTATGTATCTATGTATCTATGTATGAGAGAGAGAGAGAGACTGGGACAGAGAGAGAGAGACTGGGACAGAGCGAGAGAGAGACTGGGACAGAGAGAGCGAGAGAGAGACTGGGACAGAGAGAGAGAGAGACTGGGACAGAGAGAGAGAGAGAGACTGGGACAGAGAGAGAGAGAGAGACTGGGACAGAGAGAGAGAGACTGGGACAGAGAGAGGGAGAGAGACTGGGACAGAGAGACAGAGAGAGACTGGGACAGAGAGAGAGAAAGAGAGAGACTGGGACAGAGAGAGAGAGAGAGACTGGGACAGAGAGAGAGAGAGAGACTGGGACAGAGAGAGAGAGAGACTGGGACAGAGAGAGAGAGAGACTGGGACAGAGGGAGAGAGAGACTGGGACAGAGGGAGAGAGAGACTGGGACAGAGGGAGAAGAGAGAGAGAGAGAGAGACTGGGACAGAGAGAGAGAGACTGGGACAGAGAGAGAGAGAGAGAGAGAGACTTGGACAGAGGGAGAGAGAGACTGGGACAGAGGGAGAAGTGACTGGGACAGAGGAAGAGAGAGAGACTGCGACAGATAGACTGGGACAGAGAGAGAGAGAGAGAGAGGCTGGGACAGAGAGAGAGAGAGAGGGAGAGACTGGGACAGAGAGAGAGAGAGGGAGAGAGAGACTGGGACAGAGGAGAGAGAGACTGGGACAGAGAGAGCGAGAGAGACTGCGACAGAGAGAGAGAGAGACTGGGACAGAGAGAGAGGGAGAGACTGGGACGAGAGAGAGAGAGGGACTGAGACAGAGAGAGAGACAGAGACTGGGACAGAGAGAGAGAGAGAGACTGGGACAGAGAGAGAGAGAGAGAGAGAGACTGGGACAGAGAGAGAGAGAGACTGGGACAGAGAGAGAGAGAGACTGGGACAGAGAGCGAGAGACAGACTGGGACAGAGAGAGGGAGAGAGACTGGGACAGAGAGAGAGAGAGAGACTGGGACAGAGAGAGAGAGAGAGAGACTGGGACAGAGAGAGAGAGAGACTGGGACAGAGAGAGAGACTGGGACAGAGAGAGAGAGAGACTGGGACAGAGAGAGAGAGAGACTGGGACAGAGAGAGAGAGAGACTGGGACAGAGGGAGAGAGAGACTGGGACAGAGGGAGAGAGAGACTGGGACAGAGGGAGAGTGAGAGACTGGGACAGAATGAGAGACTGGGACAGAGAGAGAGAGAGAGAGAGAGAGAGAGAGACTGGGACAGAGAGAGACTTGGACAGAGAGAGAGAGAGAGAGAGATTGGGACAGAGGGAGAGAGAGAGATTGGGACAGAGAGAGAGAGAGAGAGAGAGATTGGGACAGAAAGAGAGAGAGAGACTGGGACAGAGAGAGAGAGGGAGACTGGGACAGAAAGAGAGAGAGAGACTGGGACAGAGAGAGAGAGGGAGACTGGGACAGAGAGAGAGAGACTGGGACAGAGAGAGCGGGAGAGACTGGGACAGAGAGAGAGAGAGAGAGAGAGAGAGAGACTGGGACAGACAGAGAGAGAGAGACAGGGACAGAGAGACAGACTGGGACAGAGAGAGAGAGAGAGAGAGGCTGGGACAGAGAGAGAGAGAGAGACTGGGACAGAGAGAGAGAGAGACGAGGACAGAGAGCGAGAGAGACTGGGACAGAGAGTGAGAGAGAGAGACTGGGACAGAGAGAGAGAGAGAGAGAGAGAGAGAGAGAGAGACTGGGACAGAGAGAGAGAGAGACTGGGACAGAGAGCGAGAGAGACTGGGACAGAGAGTGAGACAGAGAGACTGGGACAGAGAGAGAGAGAGAGAGAGAGAGAGAGACTGGGACAGAGGGAGAGAGAGAGATTGGGACAGAGAGAGAGAGAGAGAGAGAGAGAGAGACTGGGACAGAGGGAGAGAGAGAGACTGGGACAGAGGGAGAGAGAGAGATTGGGACAGAGAGAGAGAGAGAGAGACTGGGACAGAGGGAGAGAGAAAAAATGGGACAGAGGGAGAGAGACTGGGACAGAGGAAGAGAGAGAGACTGCGACAGAGGGAGAGAGACTGGGACAGAGAGAGAGAGAGACTGGGACAGAGGGAGAGAGAGAGACTGGGACAGAGAGAGAGAGAGAGATTGGGACAGAGGGAGAGAGAGAGACTGGGACAGAGGGAGAGAGAGAGACTGGGACAGAGAGAGAGAGAGAGACTGGGACAGAGAGAGAGAGAGAGACTGGGACAGAGAGAGAGAGAGAGACTGGGACAGAGAGAGAGAGAGAGAGAGAGACTGGGACAGAGAGAGAGAGAGAGACTGGGACAGAGAGAGAGAGAGAGACTGGGACAGAGAGAGAGAGAGAGACTGGGACAGAGAGAGAGAGAGAGTGAGACTGGGACAGAGAGAGAGAGAGAGAGAGACTGGGACAGAGAGAGAGAGAGAGACTGGGACAGAGGATAAATGGCAGATTCACTATAATGTGGACAAGTGCGAAGTTATCCACCTTGGGTGCAGGAACGGGAGGGCAAATTATTATTTAAATGGCAATAAATTGGGAGAGGGGGAAGTACAGAGAGACCTGGGTGTTCTTGTACACCAGTCACTGAAGGCGAGCATGCAGGTGCAACAGGCGGTCAAGAAGGCAAACGGTATGCTGGCCTTCATAGCAAAAGGGTTGGAATACAGGAACAGGGATACCTTGCTGCAGCTGTACAGGGCACTGGTGAGACCACACCTCGAGTACTGTGTACAGTTTTGGTCGCCTCATCTGAGGAAAGATGTTCTTGCCATGGAGGGGGTGCAGCGGCGATTCACCAGGCTGATACCAGGAATGGCGGGATTGACCTATGAGGAGAGACTATGTAGTTTAGGGATGTACACACTGGAGTTTAGAAGATTGAGAGGGGACCTCATAGAAGTGTATAAAATTCTGACAGGTCTAGACAGACTAGATGCAGAAGGAATGTTTCCCTTGGCGGGTGAGAACAGAACTAGAGGACATAATTTAAGGATAAGGGCTAAACCATTTAGGACAGAAATGAGGGGGAATTTCTTCACTCAGAGGGTGGTGAACCTGTGGAACTCATTGCCACAGAGGGCAGTGTACGCCAGCTCATTAAATATATTTAAGAGGGAATTAGATATATTTCTACAGGCAAAAGGGGTTAAGGGTTACGGAGAGAAGGCGGGGACGGGATACTGAATTGGAGGATCAGCCATGATCTCATTAAATGGCGGAGCAGGCTCGAAGGGCCGGATGGCCTACTCCTGCTCCTATCTTCTATGTATCTATGTATCTATGTATGAGAGAGAGAGAGAGACTGGGACAGAGAGAGAGAGACTGGGACAGAGCGAGAGAGAGACTGGGACAGAGAGAGCGAGAGAGACTGGGACAGAGAGAGAGAGAGAGACTGGGACAGAGAGAGAGAGAGAGACTGGGACAGAGAGAGAGAGAGAGACTGGGACAGAGAGAGAGAGAGAGACTGGGACAGAGAGAGAGACTGGGACAGAGAGAGGGAGAGAGACTGGGACAGAGAGACAGAGAGAGACTGGGACAGAGAGAGAAAGAGAGAGACTGGGACAGAGAGAGAGAGAGAGACTGGGACAGAGAGAGAGAGAGAGACTGGGACAGAGAGAGAGAGAGACTGGGACAGAGAGAGAGAGAGACTGGGACAGAGGGAGAGAGAGACTGGGACAGAGGGAGAGAGACACTGGGACAGAGGGAGAAAAGAGAGAGAGAGAGAGAGACTGGGACAGAGAGAGAGAGACTGGGACAGAGAGAGAGAGAGAGAGAGAGAGAGACTTGGACAGAGGGAGAGAGAGACTGGGACAGAGGGAGAAGAGACTGGGACAGAGGAAGAGAGAGAGACTGCGACAGAGGGACTGGGACAGAGAGAGAGAGAGAGAGAGGCTGGGACAGAGAGAGAGAGAGAGGGAGAGACTGGGACAGAGAGAGAGAGGGAGAGAGAGACTGGGACAGAGGAGAGAGAGACTGGGACAGAGAGAGAGAGAGAGACTGGGACAGAGGGAGAGAGAGAGACTGGGACAGAGAGAGAGACTGGGACAGAGAGAGAGAGAGACTGGGACAGAGAGGAAGAGAGACTGGGACAGAGAGAGAGAGAGACTGGGACAGAGGGAGAGAGAGACTGGGACAGAGGGAGAGAGAGACTGGGACAGAGGGAGAGTGAGAGACTGGGACAGAATGAGAGACTGGGACAGAGAGAGAGAGAGAGAGAGAGAGAGAGAGACTGGGACAGAGAGAGACTTGGACAGAGAGAGAGAGAGAGAGAGATTGGGACAGAGGGAGAGAGAGAGATTGGGACAGAGAGAGAGAGAGAGAGAGATTGGGACAGAAAGAGAGAGAGAGACTGGGACAGAGAGAGAGAGGGAGACTGGGACAGAGAGAGAGAGACTGGGACAGAGAGAGCGGGAGAGACTGGGACAGAGAGAGAGAGAGAGAGAGAGAGACTGGGACAGACAGAGAGAGAGAGACAGGGACAGAGAGACAGACTGGGACAGAGAGAGAGAGAGAGAGAGGCTGGGACAGAGAGAGAGAGAGAGACTGGGACAGAGAGAGAGAGAGACGAGGACAGAGAGCGAGAGAGACTGGGACAGAGAGTGAGAGAGAGAGACTGGGACAGAGAGAGAGAGAGAGAGAGAGAGAGAGAGAGAGAGAGAGACTGGGACAGAGAGAGAGAGAGACTGGGACAGAGAGCGAGAGAGACTGGGACAGAGAGTGAGACAGAGAGGCTGGGACAGAGAGAGAGAGAGAGAGAGAGACTGGGACAGAGGGAGAGAGAGAGATTGGGACAGAGAGAGAGAGAGAGAGAGAGAGAGAGAGACTGGGACAGAGGGAGAGAGAGAGACTGGGACAGAGGGAGAGAGAGAGATTGGGACAGAGAGAGAGAGAGAGAGACTGGGACAGAGGGAGAGAGAAAAAATGGGACAGAGGGAGAGAGACTGGGACAGAGGAAGAGAGAGAGACTGCGACAGAGGGAGAGAGACTGGGACAGAGAGAGAGAGAGACTGGGACAGAGGGAGAGAGAGAGACTGAGACAGAGAGAGAGAGAGAGATTGGGACAGAGGGAGAGAGAGAGACTGGGACAGAGGGAGAGAGAGAGACTGGGACAGAGAGAGAGAGAGAGAGACTGGGACAGAGAGAGAGAGACGGACAGAGAGAGAGAGAGAGACTGGGACAGAGAGAGAGAGAGAGAGACTGGGACAGAGAGAGAGAGAGAGACTGGGACAGAGAGAGAGAGAGAGACTGGGACAGAGAGAGAGAGAGAGACTGGGACAGAGAGAGAGAGAGAGTGAGACTGGGACAGAGAGAGAGAGAGAGAGACTGGGACAGAGAGAGAGAGAGAGACTGGGACAGAGGATAAATGGCAGATGCACTATAATGTGGACAAGTGCGAAGTTATCCACCTTGGGTGCAGGAACGGGAGGGCAAATTATTATTTAAATGGCAATAAATTGGGAGAGGGGGAAGTACAGAGAGACCTGGGTGTTCTTGTACACCAGTCACTGAAGGCGAGCATGCAGGTGCAACAGGCGGTCAAGAAGGCAAACGGTATGCTGGCCTTCATAGCAAAAGGGTTGGAATACAGGAACAGGGATACCTTGCTGCAGCTGTACAGGGCACTGGTGAGACCACACCTCGAGTACTGTGTACAGTTTTGGTCGCCTCATCTGAGGAAAGATGTTCTTGCCATGGAGGGGGTGCAGCGGCGATTCACCAGGCTGATACCAGGAATGGCGGGATTGACCTATGAGGAGAGACTATGTAGTTTAGGGATGTACACACTGGAGTTTAGAAGATTGAGAGGGGACCTCATAGAAGTGTATAAAATTCTGACAGGTCTAGACAGACTAGATGCAGAAGGAATGTTTCCCTTGGCGGGTGAGAACAGAACTAGAGGACATAATTTAAGGATAAGGGCTAAACCATTTAGGACAGAAATGAGGGGGAATTTCTTCACTCAGAGGGTGGTGAACCTGTGGAACTCATTGCCACAGAGGGCAGTGTACGCCAGCTCATTAAATATATTTAAGAGGGAATTAGATATATTTCTACAGGCAAAAGGGGTTAAGGGTTACGGAGAGAAGGCGGGGACGGGATACTGAATTGGAGGATCAGCCATGATCTCATTAAATGGCGGAGCAGGCTCGAAGGGCCGGATGGCCTACTCCTGCTCCTATCTTCTATGTATCTATGTATCTATGTATGAGAGAGAGAGAGAGACTGGGACAGAGAGAGAGAGACTGGGACAGAGCGAGAGAGAGACTGGGACAGAGAGAGCGAGAGAGACTGGGACAGAGAGAGAGAGAGACTGGGACAGAGAGAGAGAGAGAGACTGGGACAGAGAGAGAGAGAGAGACTGGGACAGAGAGAGAGAGACTGGGACAGAGAGAGGGAGAGAGACTGGGACAGAGAGACAGAGAGAGACTGGGACAGAGAGAGAAAGAGAGAGACTGGGACAGAGAGAGAGAGAGAGACTGGGACAGAGAGAGAGAGAGAGACTGGGACAGAGAGAGAGAGAGACTGGGACAGAGAGAGAGAGAGACTGGGACAGAGGGAGAGAGAGACTGGGACAGAGGGAGAGAGACACTGGGACAGAGGGAGAAAAGAGAGAGAGAGAGAGAGACTGGGACAGAGAGAGAGAGACTGGGACAGAGAGAGAGAGAGAGAGAGAGAGAGAGACTTGGACAGAGGGAGAGAGAGACTGGGACAGAGGGAGAAGAGACTGGGACAGAGGAAGAGAGAGAGACTGCGACAGAGGGACTGGGACAGAGAGAGAGAGAGAGAGAGAGAGAGAGAGACTTGGACAGAGGGAGAGAGAGACTGGGACAGAGGGAGAAGAGACTGGGACAGAGGAAGAGAGAGAGACTGCGACAGAGGGACTGGGACAGAGAGAGAGAGAGAGAGAGAGGCTGGGACAGAGAGAGAGAGAGAGGGAGAGACTGGGACAGAGAGAGAGAGGGAGAGAGAGACTGGGACAGAGGAGAGAGAGACTGGGACAGAGAGAGAGAGAGAGACTGGGACAGAGGGAGAGAGAGAGACTGGGACAGAGGGAGAGAGAGAGACTGGGACAGAGGGAGAGAGAGAGACTGGGACAGAGGGAGAGAGAGAGACTGGGACAGAGGGAGAGAGAGAGACTGGGACAAAGAGAGAGAAACTGGGACAGAGAGAGCGAGAGAGACTGGGACAGAGAGAGAGAGAGAGAGAGACTGGGACAGAAGAGAGAGAGACTGGGACAGAGAGAGAGAGAGAGACTGGGACAGAGAGCGAGAGACAGACTGGGACAGAGAGAGGGAGAGAAACTGGGACAGAGAGAGAGAGAGAGACTGGGACAGAGAGAGAGAGAGAGAGAGAGACTGGGACAGAGAGAGAGAGAGAGACTGGGACAGAGAGAGAGAGAGAGACTGGGACAGAGAGAGAGAGAGAGACTGGGACAGAGAGAGAGAGAGACTGGGACAGAGAGAGAGAGAGACTGGGACAGAGGGAGAGAGAGACTGGGACAGAGGGAGAGAGAGACTGGGACAGAGGGAGAGTGAGAGACTGGGACAGAGGGAGAGACTGGGACAGAGAGAGAGAGAGAGAGAGAGAGAGAGAGAGACTGGGACAGAGAGAGACTTGGACAGAGAGAGAGAGAGAGAGAGAGATTGGGACAGAGGGAGAGAGAGAGATTGGGACAGAGAGAGAGAGAGAGAGAGATTGGGACAGAAAGAGAGAGAGAGACTGGGACAGAGACAGAGAGGGAGACTGGGACAGAGAGAGAGAGACTGGGACAGAGAGAGCGGGAGAGACTGGGACAGAGAGAGAGAGAGAGAGACTGGGACAGATAGAGAGAGAGAGACTGGAGAGAGAGAGAGAGAGACTGGGACAGAGAGAGAGAGAGACTGGGACAGAGAGCGAGAGAGACTGGGACAGAGAGTGAGACAGAGAGACTGGGACAGAGAGAGAGAGAGAGAGAGACTGGGACAGAGAGAGAGAGAGACTGGGACAGAGAGAGAGAGACTGGGACAGAGAGAGAGACAGAGAGAGAGACTGGGACAGAGAGAGAGAAAGAGAGACTGGGACAGAGAGAGACTGGGACAGAGAGAGAGAGAGAGAGAGAGACTGGAACAGAGAGAGAGAGAGACTGGGACAGAGAGAGAGAGAGAGACTGGGACAGAGAGAGAGAGGGAGAGAGAGACTGGGACAGAGAGAGAGAGAGAGGCTGGGACAGAGAGAGAGAGAGAGACTGGGACAGAGAGAGAGAGAGAGACTGGGACAGAGAGAGAGAGAGAGACTGGGAAGAGAGAGAGACTGGGACAGAGGGAGAGAGAGAGACTGGGACAGAGAGAGAGAGAGAGAGAGAGAGAGACTGGGACAGAGAGAGAGAGAGAGAGACAGGGACAGAGAGACAGACTGGGACAGAGAGAGAGAGAGAGAGAGAGGCTGGGACAGAGAGAGAGAGAGAGAATGGGACAGAGAGAGAGAGAGACGAGGACAGAGAGTGAGAGAGAGAGAGAGAGAGAGAGAGAGACTGGGACAGAGAGAGAGAGAGACTGGGACCGAGAGAGAGAGACTGGGACAGAGAGAGAGAGACAGAGAGAGAGAGACTGGGACAGAGAGAGAGAAAGAGAGACTGGGACAGAGAGAGAGAGAGAGAGAGAGAGACTGGAACAGAGAGAGAGAGAGACTGGGACAGAGAGAGAGAGAGAGACTGGGACAGAGAGAGAGAGAGAGAGAGAGAGGCTGGGACAGAGAGAGAGAGAGAGGCTGGGACAGAGAGAGAGAGAGACTGGGACAGAGAGAGAGAGAGAGACTGGGACAGAGAGAGAGAGAGAGACTGGGACAGAGAGAGAGAGAGAGAGGCTGGGACAGTGAGAGAGAGAGACTGGGACAGAGAGAGAGAGAGACTGGGACAGAGAGAGAGACTGGGACAGAGAGAGAGAGAGAGAGACTGGGAAGCGAGAGAGAGAGACTGGGACAGAGGGAGAGAGAGAGACTGGGACAGAGAGAGAGAGAGAGAGACTGGGATAGCGAGAGAGAGAGACTGGGACAGAGAGAGACTGGGACAGAGAGCGAGAGAGAGTCTGGGACAGAGAGAGAGAGAGACTGGGACAGAGAGAGAGAGAGAGAGAGAGAGACTGGGACAGAGAGAGAGAGAGAGAGAGAGACTGGGACAGAGAGAGAGAGAGAGAGACAGGGACAGAGAGAGAGAGAGAGTGAGAGACTGGGACAGAGAGAGAGAGAGAGACTGGGACACAGAGAGAGAGACTGGGACAGAGAGAGAGAGAGACTGGGACAGAGGGAGAGAGCGAGACTGGGACAGAAAGAGAGAGAGAGACTGGGACAGAGAGAGAGAGAGACTGGGACAGAGAGAGAGAGAGAGAGACTGGGACAGAGAGAGAAAGAGAAACTGGGACAGAGAGAGCGAGAGAGACTGGGACAGAGAGAGAGAGGCTGGGACAGAGAGAGAGAGAGAGAGAGAGACTGGGACAGAGAGAGAGAGACTGGGACAGAGAGAGAGAGACTGGGACAGAGAGAGAGAGAGAGGCTGGGACAGAGAGAGAGAGACTGGGACAGAGCGAGAGAGAGACTGGGACAGTGAGAGAGAGAGAGACTGGGACAGAGAGAGAGAGAGAGACTGGGACAGAGAGAGAGAGACTGGGACAGAGAGAGAGAGAGAGACTGGGACAGAGAGAGAGAGAGAGAGAGAGAGACTGGGACAGAGAGAGAGAGAGACTGGGACAGAGAGAGAGAGAGACTGGGACAGAGAGAGAGAGAGAGAGAGAGACTGGGACAGAGAGAGAGAGAGAGAGCGAGAGACTGGGACAGAGAGAGAGAGAGACTGGGACAGAGAGAGAGAGAGAGAGAGACTGGGACAGTGAGAGAGACTGGGACAGAGAGAGAGAGACTGGGACAGAGAGAGAGAGAGACTGGGACAGAGAGAGAGAGAGAGACTGGGACAGTGAGAGAGAGAGAGAGAGAGAGAGAGAGACTGGGACAGAGAGAGAGAGAGACTGGGACAGAGAGAGAGAGAGAGACTGGGACAGAGAGAGAGACTGGGACAGAGAGAGAGAGAGAGAGAGACTGGGACAGAGAGAGAGAGAGAGAGCGAGAGACTGGGACAGAGAGAGAGAGAGACTGGGACAGAGAGAGAGAGAGAGACTGGGACAGAGAGAGACTGGGACAGAGAGAGAGAGAGACTGGGACAGAGAGAGAGAGAGAGAGACTGGGACAGAGAGAGAGAGAGAGAGAGAGAGACTGGGACAGAGAGAGAGAAAGAGAGACTGGGACAGAGAGAGAGAGAGAGACTGGGACAGAGAGAGAGAGGGAGAGAGACTGGAACAGAGAGAGAGAGAGACTGGGACAGAGAGAGGGTGAGAGAGAGAGACTAGGACAGAGAGAGAGAGAGAGAGAGACTGGGACAGAGAGAGACTGGGACAGAGGGAGAGAGAGAGAGAGACTGGGATAGAGAGAGAGAGACTGGGACAGAGAGAGAGAGAGAGAGAGACTGGGATAGAGAGAGAGAGACTGGGACAGAGAGAGACTGGGACAGAGAGAGAGAGAGAGACTGGGACAGAGAGAGAGAGAGAGACTGAGACAGAGAGAGAGAGAGAGAGAGAGAGAGACTGGGACAGACAGAGAGAGAGAGAGACTGGGACAGAGAGAGAGAGAGAGACTGGGACAGAGAGAGAGAGAGAGACTGGGACAGAGAGAGAGAGAGACTGGGACAGAGGGCGAGAGAGAGACTGGGACAGAGAGAGAGAGAGAGACTGGGACAGAGAGAGAGAGAGAGAGACTGGGACAGAGGGAGAGAGAGAGACTGGGACAGAGAGAGAAAGAGAAACTGGGACAGAGAGAGCGAGAGAGACTGGGACAGAGAGAGAGAGGCTGGGACAGAGAGAGAGAGAGAGAGACTGGGACAGAGAGAGAGAGACTGGGACAGAGCGAGAGAGAGACTGGGACAGAGAGAGAGAGACTGGGACAGAGAGAGAGAGACTGGGACAGAGAGAGAGAGACTGGGACAGAGAGAGAGAGAGAGACTGGGACAGAGAGAGAGAGAGAGACTGGGACAGAGAGAGAGAGAGAGACTGGGACAGAGAGAGAGACTGGGACAGAGAGAGAGACTGGGACAGAGAGAGAGAGAGAGACTGGGACAGAGAGAGAGACTGGGACAGAGAGAGAGACTGGGACAGAGAGAGAGACTGGGACAGAGAGAGAGACTGGGACAGAGAGAGAGAGAGAGACTGGGACAGAGAGAGAGTGAGAGACTGGGACAGAGAGAGAGAGAGAGAGAGAGAGAGACTGGGACAGAGAGAGAGAGAGACTGGGACAGAGAGAGAGAGAGAGAGACTGGGACAGAGAGAGAGACTGGGACAGAGAGAGAGAGAGAGAGAGAGACTGGGACAGAGAGAGAGAGAGAGAGCGAGAGACTGGGACAGAGAGAGAGAGAGACTGGGACAGAGAGATAGAGAGAGACTGGGACAGTGAGAGAGACTGGGACAGAGAGAGAGAGACTGGGACAGAGAGAGAGAGAGACTGGGACAGAGAGAGAGAGAGAGACTGGGACAGTGAGAGAGAGAGAGACTGGGACAGTGAGAGAGAGAGAGAGAGAGAGAGACTGGGACAGAGAGAGAGAGAGACTGGGACAGAGAGAGAGAGAGAGACTGGGACAGAGAGAGAGACTGGGACAGAGAGAGAGAGAGAGAGAGACTGGGACAGAGAGAGAGAGAGAGCGAGAGACTGGGACAGAGAGAGAGAGAGAGAGACTGGGACAGAGA
>JASTWF010001399.1:0-85410 GCA_030390025.1 Squalus acanthias | reverse complement strand
GAGCCTACAACCTTCAGCAGGGTCAGTGGTGGAGTTCTGCAGCGGGAGTGATCCCAGAGTAACTGTCGGGATCGCACCCCGTGGATGTTCCGGGTCGTGTATTTTTAGTTATCCTGGTGACTAACACGCACATCAATAAAACAGGGAATTCCTGGAAACACTCTACAGATCCTTCTTTATCTGGAGATCAAATGTCTGTTGTATAATTGTACCAGCAGTTAACAGGCTCCTGTGAACTCCTCCATCTGCTATTTTAATATGGACTTTAACCAATTTATTTTAAACGGGTTTATTTTAAATGAGTAAACACCTGCCTTAAACTGGTAGACTCAGGACTGTCACACAAACACAGTAAATCTTCATAGAATAATTACCACAGTCATCTTTCGACTGGAAACTTAAACCTGCTGTTTCACTTTCAGTCAGGAACAGATCGCAGTTTGACACCAATCTCTGATTTGACAGCACGTTTCCAGCATTCACCGTTGTTCTTCCTGACTCTAAACACAGTTGTAAAAGAGCCTTCTGTTCCGTGCCCAGGAGCTCTGAACCATGGAAGAGAGCGACTGGGATACATGTCTTACAGGCCTCAAGATTAACCCGCACGGGGACTTTGCTGTCAGTGAAGAGAGACGAGAAAGACCAAAGTGCCGTTTGCCCCTCTCAGTGTGGCCCTGAAGGACTGTGTCCAGGCTCAAGTTCTGTTCCCGCCGTACAATCCTCCCCCAGATTGTCCTTTCTGAGCTCCAGCCAGGTGATGCTAAACACTCAGGTGGGAAAGACAAAAATCTACAACAATGAGTTTAACACAAAGCTGATTTATTTGACATCTATCCAAAATATTAATAACTCCTGTAACTGGTCTGGAGTTTATCAGCAGAAACAAACCCCAACTGTCAGAATGAACATGGTTTAGTCCCGGATGTGATTAACAGCAGCAATAACAGCAGAATCCAACCCCTGCAGTCACTTGTGAACTCGCTGGTGTGTCAGCAGGTTGGATTTCCGAATGAATCCCTTCCCACACTCAGAGCAGGTGAATGGCCTCTCCCCAGTGTGAATACGTTGGTGTCCCAGCAGATCCTTTTTGCTTTTAAATCTCTTCTCACAGTCAGAACATTGAAAAGGTCTCTCATCAGAGTGAACTCGCTGGTGTGTCAGCAGGTTGGATGACCGAGTGAATCCCTTCCCACACACGGAGCAGGTGAACGGCCTCTCCCCAGTGTGCGTGCGCTGGTGTACAGTGAGTTCAGATGATCGCCTGAACCCAGTCCCGCAGTGAGAGCACCTGAACGGTCTCTCGTCAGTGTGAACAGTTTGATGGCATGTCAGGTCCCAGGAACTTTTATAGCACTTCCCACAGTCCGGGCATTTAAAAGGTCTCTCGTCAGTGTGAACTCGCCAGTGCTTCAGCAGGGCAGAGGAATTAATAAATCCTTTCCCACACTCGGAGCAGGTGAAGGGTCTCGCCCCAGAATTGCTGCGCTGGTGTCTCAGCAGATCACTTCTTCTTTTAAAGCTCTTCTCACAATCAGAACATTTAAAAGGTCTATCATCAGTGTGAACAAGTTGGTGTGTCAGCAGGTGGAATGACTGAGTAAATCTCTTCCCACACACTGAGCAGGTGAACGGCCTCTCCCCAGTGTGAACTCGCTGGTGTGTCAGCAGAGTGGATGACTGAGTGAATCCCTTCCCACACACGGAGCAGGTGAATGGCATCTCACTGGTGTGAACTCGTGCGATGATGCCCTGAACCTCTTCCCACAGTGAGAGCAGTTGAACAATGTGTAACCGCTGTGAATGTGCTGGTACTCTATCAGTGTCTCAGGGCGTTTAAAGCTCTTCACCCACTCGATGCATTTAAACTCTCTCTCGTTAGTGTGAACCCACTGATGTATCAGCAGGGCAGAGAAATAAGTGCATCTCTTGCCACAGACAGAGCAGGTGAACGGCCTCTCCCCGGTGTGATTGCACCGTTGAGTTTCCAGCTCAAATGGATATTTGAATCCTTCTCACAATTCCCACATTTACACCGTTTCTCCCCGGTGTGACTGCGCTTGTGTCTCGACAGGCCACAGGATCGGCTGAAGCCTCGTCCACACACACAACACGTGTACGGTTTCTCCCCGCTGTGAACGGTGCTTTTTGCTTCCGCGTTCAAAGGCCGATGATATTCAGTTGCTGATGAATCGAGTGGTTTCGTCAGGTCTTGATGTGATGTTTGGTTTGAGCTTCCCGTCTGCTAATCCTCCTCTTCTAATAGCCTGTAAAATGAATTTAAAACAGGAAAAAGGGACCATGAGAGAGAACCCACAAAAAAACAAAAGCAGGTTGTGAAATTGAGCTCAATGAATCTGGTCATTTGTGGGGCCGGCACTAGAAAAAAGTGACCATGAAAACTGCTGGATTGTCATAAAAACCCAACTGGTTCACTAATGTCCTTCAGGGAAGGGAATCCACCACCTGGTTTGGGCCGACACACGACTCTAGCCTCTATGGGAGGAGAGAGAGGTTGTAGTTGGGGGAGGGGGCGTGGAAGGGTCGAAAGAAAGGGTCTTTATACATCTGCAACTCGACCAGAACTTTGACAGAACCTCCAAAACCCGCAACCTCCAGCACCTAGAAGGACGAGGGCAGCAGGTGTATGGGAACAACATCACCTCCCAGTTCCCCTTTAAGTCAGTACCTTCACCACACGGACTGCAGTGGTTCATGACGAAGGCCCACCATCACCTTCTCAACGGGAAACTGGCGATTGGCAACATATGCTGGCCTTGCTAGTGACACCCACATCTCAAGAATGAAACAAATCTGTAGATGTAAAATAGATTAAAAGCCGCTACAGAAATACTTGTTCCTAAAACAATACTCTTTTACATTGGAGGGACAGAGTCTGTTTAACAACCTAATCTCCCCCAGAATCCACCTCCCTTGACAGTCTCACATTGGAAATTGTTGGGTCCTCCTGGGCTCAGAAGTACTGGGGGTTAAACCCAGCAGCTTCTCCTCCATCTCCACTCCAGCTCAAACTGAAGCAACAAAAAGACCGACACAGGCGGCCAGGGACCGACTTCCGCATCCAGCGCCCGCCCTGATACAAGCCGGCTCTGGATTGGCGGGTCTGCTGTGTCGATGCCAGTTGTGGTTTCTCCTGTCTGGGGGAGGCGCTGCACCCTGGGTTTCCTGGTGCCGGGGCCCTGGCCGCACGTCCGCCGGGCCCGGCCGCTCTGATTCGGGGCCTGAGACGCGCACTCGGTGTTGCTGAGGCCGCGCTCGCCCCCGCTCAGTTTCCTGGAGCCGCACCGCGCATGCTCCGCGCAGGAAGGCGGGCTCCGGGGACCAACCCTTCCCGCGCCTGCGCACTGCGCCCCTGCTGATGGAGATAGGCCGTATTCATCCGCGCGGGGCACTCTGGGTAAGTGCATCCGCCATGTTCAGTATTGTCTTTCCCTGGAGTTCCGGTTCTGAGTTTCAGACACTTCAGTGCCAAGTGGACCAGGTGTTTAAAGCTCATTCATTGCCCTCGCTCCATGTCGCCGTTAGTTAAAGGTACAGAGATTGATTTCCCTTATTGTGCATCTGTTTGTGATATTTAGAGAAAGAAAGACTTGCATTTATATAGCGCCTTTCACGACCACCGGACGTCCCAAAGCGCATTACAGCCAATGAAGTAAATTTTGAAGTGTAGCTATTGTTGTAATGTGGGAAACGTAGCAGCCAATGAGCGCAGGCAAGCTCCCACAAACAGCAATGTGATAATGACCAAATAATCTGTTTCTGTGATGTTAATTGAGGGATAAATATTGGCCAGGACACCAGGGAGAACTCCCTTGTTCTTCTTCGAAATAGAGCTCTGGGATCTTTTACGTCCACCCGAAAGAGTAGACGGGACCTCAGTTCAACATCACATCCAAAAGACAGCACCTCCGACAGTGCCGCACTCCCTCAGCACTGCACTGGAGCGTCAGCCTAGATTTCTGTGCTCAAGTCTCTGGAGTGGGAACATGAACCCACAACCTTCTGATTCAGAGGCGAGGGTGCTACCAACTGAGCCACGGCCTGACACAAAGACAATGGCTCATCACTCTGCACCTATAGTAGTTAAAGTAGTTAAAGTCAGGGTCGGGCTGGGTCACTGCGGGATGAAGGAGGCGAGTGTGCAGTGGAGAGTCAGGGTCAGGCTCGGTCACTGAGGGATGAAGGAGGCGAGTGTGCAGTGGAGAGTCAGCGTAGGGCTAGGTCAGTGAGGGATGAAGGAGGCGAGTGTGCAGTGGAGAGTCAGGGTCGGGCTTGGTCACTGAGGGATGAAGGAGGCGAGTGTGCAGTGGAGAGTCAGGGTGGGGCTAGGTCACTGAGGGATGAAGGAGGCGAGTGTGCAGTGGAGAGTCAGGGTCAGGCTCGGTCACTGAGGGATGAAGGAGGCGAGTGTGCAGTGGAGAGTCAGCGTAGGGCTAGGTCAGTGAGGGATGAAGGAGGCGAGTGTGCAGTGGAGAGTCAGGGTCGGGCTAGGTCACTGAGGGATGAAGGAGGCGAGTGTGCAGTGGAGAGTCAGGGTCAGGCTGGGTCACTGAGGGATGAAGGAGGCGAGTGTGCAGTGGAGAGTCAGGGTCAGGCTAGGTCACTGAGGGATGAAGGAGGCGAGTGTGCAGTGGAGAGTCAGGGTAGGGCTCGGTCACTGAGGGATGAAGGAGGCGAGTGTGCAGTGGAGAGTCAGGGTAGGGCTAGCTCACTGAGGGATGAAGGAGGCGAGTGTGCAGTGGAGAGTCAGGGTAGGGCTAGCTCACTGAGGGATGAAGGAGGCGAGTGTGCAGTGGAGAGTCAGGGTAGGGCTAGCTCACTGAGGGATGAAGGAGGCGAGTGTGCAGTGGAGAGTCAGGGTCGGGCTAGCTCACTGAGGGATGAAGGAGGCGAGTGTGCAGTGGAGAGTCAGGGTCAGGCTAGGTCACTGAGGGATGAAGGCGGCGAGTGTGCAGTGGAGAGTCAGGGTGGGGCTAGCTCACTGAGGGATGAAGGAGGCGAGTGTGCAGTGGAGAGTCAGGGTCGGGCTAGCTCACTGAGGGATGAAGGAGGCGAGTGTGCAGTGGAGAGTCAGGGTAGGGCTGGGTCACTGAGGGATGAAGGAGGCGAGTGTGCAGTGGAGAGTCAGGGTCGGGCTAGGTCACTGAGAGATGAAGGAGGTGAGTGTGCAGTGGAGAGTCAGGGTCGGGCTCGGTCACTGAGGGATGAAGGAGGCGAGTGTGCAGTGGAGAGTCAGGGTAGGGCTAGGTCACTGAGGGATGAAGGAGGCGAGTGTGCAGTGGAGAGTCAGGGTAGGGCTAGCTCACTGAGGGATGAAGGAGGCGAGTGTGCAGTGGAGAGTCAGGGTCAGGCTAGGTCACTGAGGGATGAAGGCGGCGAGTGTGCAGTGGAGAGTCAGGGTCGGGCTAGGTCACTGAGGGATGAAGGAGGCGAGTGTGCAGTGGAGAGTCAGGGTCGGGCTAGGTCACTGAGGGATGAAGGAGGCGAGTGTGCAGTGGAGAGTCAGGGTCGGGCTAGGTCACTGAGGGATGAAGGAGGCGAGTGTGCAGTGGAGAGTCAGGGTCGGGCTAGGTCACTGAGGGATGAAGGAGGCGAGTGTGCAGTGGAGAGTCAGGGTAGGGCTAGGTCACTGAGGGATGAAGGAGGCGAGTGTGCAGTGGAGAGTCAGGGTCGGGCTAGGTCACTGAGGGATGAAGGAGGCGAGTGTGCAGTGGAGAGTCAGTGTCGGGCTAGGTCACTGAGGGATGAAGGAGGCGAGTGTGCAGTGGAGAGTCAGGGTAGGGCTAGGTCACTGAGGGATGAAGGAGGCGAGTGTGCAGTGGAGAGTCAGGGTCGGGCTAGGTCACTGAGGGATGAAGGAGGCGAGTGTGCAGTGGAGAGTCAGGGTCGGGCTAGGTCACTGAGGGATGAAGGAGGCGAGTGTGCAGTGGAGAGTCAGGGTAGGGCTAGGTCACTGAGGGATGAAGGAGGCGAGTGTGCAGTGGAGAGTCAGGGTCGGGCTAGGTCACTGAGGGATGAAGGAGGCGAGTGTGCAGTGGAGAGGAGGACTCCTTCCTTCCTCTCTCTGTCTCAGACAGCATCTAAGTCACTGAAAGCCTTCTATTTTCTAATTACCCTCTTTGGGGAAATTCATTTTATAACACCCCCTCATTTCTCCCAGTGATAAACCCTCTGCTCATCTCCCTCTTTAATGAATGTGTTAAACCCCAATAAGCTCCCTCCTCCCTCTCTCTGTCTCAGACAGCCCCTAACTCACTGAACCTCCCTCCTCCCTCTCTCTGTCTCAGACAACACCTAACTCACTGAACCTCCCTCCTCCCTCTCTCTGTCTCAGACAGCACCTAACTCACTGAACCTCCCTCCCCCCTCTCACTCCCTCTCTCTGTCTCAGACAGCACCTAACTCACTGAACCTCCCTCCCCCCTCTCTCTGTCTCAGACAGCACCTAACTCACTGAACCTCCCTCCTCCCGCTCTCTGTCTCACACAGCACCTAACTCACTGAACCTCCCTCCTCTCTCTCTCTCTGACAGCACCTAACTCACTGAACCTCCCTCCTCCCTCTCTCTGTCTCAGACAGCACCTAACTCACTGAACCTCCCTCCTCCCTCTCTCTCTGTCTCTGACAGCACCTAACTCACTGAACCTCCCTCCTCTCTCTCTCTGACAGCACCTAACTCACTGAACCTCCCTCCTCCCTCTCTCTGTCTCAGACAGCACCTAACTCACTGAACCTCCCTCCTCCCGCTCTCTGTCTCACACAGCACCTAACTCACTGAACCTCCCTCCTCCCTCTCTCTCTCTCTGACAGCACCTAACTCACTGAACCTCCCTCCTCCCTCTCTGTCTCACACAGCACCTAACTCACTGAACCTCCCTCCTCCCTCTCTCTGTCTCAGACAGCACCTAACTCACTGAACCTCCCTCCTCCCGCTCTCTGTCTCACACAGCACCTAACTCACTGAACCTCCCTCCTCCCTCTCTCTCTCTCTGACAGCACCTAACTCACTGAACCTCCCTCCTCCCTCTCTGTCTCACACAGCACCTAACTCACTGAACCTCCCTCCTCCCTCTCTCTGTCTCAGACAGCACCTAACTCACTGAACCTCCCTCCTCCCTCTCTCTGTCTCTGACAGCACCTAACTCACTGAACCTCCCTCCTCTCTCTCTCTGACAGCACCTAACTCACTGAACCTCCCTCCTCCCTCTCTCTGTCTCAGACAGCACCTAACTCACTGAACCTCCCTCCTCCCGCTCTCTGTCTCAGACAGCACCTAACTCACTGAACCTCCCTCCTCCCTCTCTCTCTCTCTGACAGCACCTAACTCACTGAACCTCCCTCCTCCCTCTCTCTGTCTCAGACAGCACCTAACTCACTGAACCTCCCTCCTCCCTCTCTCTGTCTCAGACAGCACCTAACTCACTGAACCTCCCTCCTCCCTCTCCTGTCTCAGACAGCACCTAACTCACTGAACCTCCCTCCTCCCTCTCCTGTCTCAGACAGCACCTAACTCACTGAACCTCCCTCCTCCCTCTCCCTGTCTCAGACAGCACCTAACTCACTGAACCTCCCTCCTCCCTCTCCCTGTCTCAGACAGCACCTAACTCACTGAACCTCCCTCCTCCCTCTCTCTGTCTCTGACAGCACCTAACTCACTGAACCTCCCTCCTCTCTCTCTCTGACAGCACCTAACTCACTGAACCTCCCTCCTCCCTCTCTCTGTCTCAGACAGCACCTAACTCACTGAACCTCCCTCCTCCCGCTCTCTGTCTCACACAGCACCTAACTCACTGAACCTCCCTCCTCTCTCTCTCTCTGACAGCACCTAACTCACTGAACCTCCCTCCTCCCTCTCTGTCTCAGACAGCACCTAACTCACTGAACCTCCCTCCTCTCTCTCTCTCTCTGACAGCACCTAACTCACTGTACCTCCCTCCTCCCTCTCTCTGTCTCAGACAGCACCTAACTCACTGAACCTCCCTCCTCTCTCTCTCTCTCTGACAGCACCTAACTCACTGAACCTCCCTCCTCCCTCTCTCTGTCTCAGACAGCACCTAACTCACTGAACCTCCCTCCTCCCTCTCTGTCTCAGACAGCACCTAACTCACTGAACCTCCCTCCTCCCTCTCTCTGTCTCAGACAGCACCTAACTCACTGAACCTCCCTCCTCCCTCTCCTGTCTCAGACAGCACCTAACTCACTGAACCTCCCTCCTCCCTCTCCTGTCTCAGACAGCACCTAACTCACTGAACCTCCCTCCTCCCTCTCTCTGTCTCAGACAGCACCTAACTCACTGAACCTCCCTTCTCTCTCTCTCTGTCTCAGACAGCACCTAACACACTGAACCTCCCTCCTCCCTCTCTCTGTCTCAGACAACAACAACAACAACTTGTGTATATATAGCACCTTTAACGTAGTAAAACGTCCCAAGGCGCTGAACAGGAGTATTGTAAGACAAAAAATTTGACACTGAGCCACATAAGGAGAAATTAGCGCAGCTGACCAAAAGCTTGGTCAAAGAGGTAGGTTTTAAGGAGCGTCTTAAAGGAGGAAAGAGAGGTAGCGAGGCGGAGAGGTTCAGGCAGGGAATTCCAGAGCTTCGGGCCTAGTCACTGAAGGCACGGCCACCAAAGGTTGAGCGATTATAATCAGGGATCCTCAAGAGGGCAGAATTGGAGGAGCGCAGATATCTTGGCGGGGTTGTGGGGCTGGAGGAGATTACAGAGATAGGGAGGGGCGAGGCCAGGGAGGGATTTGAAAACAAGGATGAGAATTTTGAAATCGAGGCGCTGCTTAACCGGGAGCCAATGTAGGTCAGCGAGCACAGGGAAGATGGGCCTAACTCACTTAACCTCTCTCTTCTCTCTCTCAGACAACACCTAGCACATTTAACCTCTCTTTTCTCTCTGACATCACCTCGCACATTAAAACTCGTTCCCCTCTCTCTCTCACTCAGACAACACCTAACTCACTTAAAGCCTTCTAATTTCTAATAACCCTCTTTGGGGAATTCATTTTTTTAACTTCCCTTCGTTTCTCCCAGTGATAAACCCTCTGCCCATCTCCCTCTTTAGTGAATGTGTTAAACCCCAATAATCTCCTGTGTTTTAATCTTTAAAATGAGAATGGAGGTGAATACAATGTTGAGATGAGAAGCCACCTGTGTTGTGGTTCTTGGTGCTGTCAGGGTGAGGCCGCCCTCACAGACAGGAAGCCTGTTCATGGTGATAACATCAAACTGACGCCTGATTTCATTCTCGGGCAACACAACTTCCTGTTTCTCTGCTGCCGGTTCAAACCGCACATCTCACTTCTGAGCAGAAAATAAATCCAGGGGCCACAATCTGGTGGAAACATCTGACAAGGCGGCCTATATCTGGCACAGAGTCGGTGCAGAGCCACACATTGTGGTGACATTTACAAATGAGCCTGTTGTTTGTGTTCAGAGTCTCCATTCCCGGACAGGACTGGCGGTGTCTGTGGATCAGTCACTGAGCTCCCTCTGCTCTCTGAAGCCGGGAGCTGGTAGTTTGCTCCCTTTCATTTTATATGAGGACATATTTTTTTATGCTGAGGTTCGGGATGGCACTAAATGGGAAATTAGAGATGCGTGCAATAAGGGCACAGCAGTTAACATGGGTGACTTTAATCTACATATAGATTGGGCTAACCAAATTAGTAACAATACTGTGGAGGAGGAATTCCTAGAGTGTATACGGGATGGTTTCCTGGACCAATATGTCGAGGAACCAACTGGAGATCAGGCCATCTTAGACTGGGTATTATGTAATGAGAAAGGATTAATTAGCAATCTTGTTGTGCGAGGCCCCTTGGGGAGGAGCGATCATAATATGATAGAATTCTTCATTAAGATGGAGAGTGAAGTAGTTGACTCAGAGACTAGGGTCCTGAATTTAAATAAAGGAAACTATGATGGTATGAGGCGCGAATTGACTAGGATGGATTGGGGAACGTTACTTAAAGGGTTGACGGTGGATAGGCAATGGCAAACATTTAAAGATCGCATGGATGAACTACAGAATTTGTTCATCCCTGTTAGGCATAAAAATAAAACAAAAAAGGTGACTCAACCGTGGCTAACAAGGGAAATAAGGGATAGCATAAGATCCAAGGAGAGGACATATAAATTGGCCAGAAAAAGCAGCAAACCTGAGGATTGGGAGAAGTTTAGGATTCAGCAAAGGAGGACAAAAGGATTAATTAAGAGGGGGAAAATAGAGTATGAGAGTAAGCTTGCAGGGAACTTAAAAACTGACTGTAAAAGCTTCTGTAGATATATGAAGAGAAAAAGATTGGTGAAGTCAAGCATAGGTCCCTTGCAGTCAGAATCAGGGGAATTTATAATGGGGAACAAAGAAATGGCAGACCAATTAAATACATACTTTGGTTCTGTCTTCACAAAGGAGGACACAAATAACCTCCCAGAGATGTCGGGGAACATATGGTCTAATGAGAGGGAAGAACTGAATGAAATCAGTATTTGTAGGGAAATGGTGTTAGGGAAATTGACGGGATTGAAGGCCGATAAATCCCCAGGGCCTGATAATCTACATCCTAGGGTACTTAAGGAAGTGGCCCGAGAAATAGTAGATGCATTGCTGGTCATCTGGCAAAATTCTATAGACTCTGGAACAGTTCCCATGGATTGGAGGGTAGCTAATGTAACCCCACTATTTAAAAAAGGTGGGAGAGAGAAAGTGGGGAATTATAGACTGGTGGGGAAAATGCTAGAGTCCATTATAAAAGATGTAATAGCAGAGCACTTGGAAAACAGTGACAGGATCGGACAAAGTCAACATGGATTTACAAAAGGTAAATCATGCTTGACTAATCTACTGGAATTTTTTGAGGATGTAACTGGTAGAACAGATAAGGGAGAACCAGTGGATGTGGTGTATTTGGACTTCGAGAAGGCTTTCGATAAGGTCCCGCATAAGAGATTAGTGTGCAAATTTAAAGCACATGGGATTGGGGGTAAGGTACTGACTTGGACAGAGAACTGGTTGGCAGACAGGAAGCAAAGAGTTGGAATAAACGGGTCTTTTTCCGAGTGGCAGGCAGTGACTAGTGGGGTACCGCAGGGATCGGTGCTAGGACCCCAGTTGTTCACAATATATATTAATGATCTAGACGAGGGAACAAGATGTAATATCTCCAAGTTTGCAGACGACACAAAGCTGGGTGGGCGTGTGTGTTGTGAGGAGGATGCAGAGAAACTCCAGTATGATTTGGACAAGTTGCGTGATTGGGCAGATGCATTATAATGTGGATAAATGCGAGGTTATCCACTTTGGTGGCAAAAACAGGAAGGCAGATTATTATCTGAACGGCAATAGATTGGGAAAAGGGGAAGTGCAACGAGACCTGGGAGTGCTTGTGCACCAGTCGTTGAAGGTAAGCATGCAGGTGCAGCAGGCGGTTAAGAAGGCAAATGGTATGTTGGCCTTCATAGCGAGAGGATTCGAGTACAGGAGCAAGGATGTCTTGCTGCAGTTGTACAGGGCCTTGGTGAGACCACACCTTGAGTATTGTGTGCAGTTTTGGTCGCCTTATCTGAGGAAGGATGGCAGGAATGACGTATGAAGAGAGATTGGGTCGATTAGGCTTATATTCGCTAGAGTTTCGATGAATGAGAGGGGATCTCATTGAAACTTATAAAATTCTAACAGGACTAGACAGACTAGATGCAGGAAGGATGTTCCCGATGGCGGGGGAGTCCAGAACCAGAGGTCACAGTCTAAGGATAAGGGGTAAGCCATTTAGGACTGAGATGAGGAGGAATTTCTTCACCCAGAGAGTGGTGAACCTGTGGAATTCTCTACCACAGAAGGCAGTTGAGGCCAATTCATTAAATATATTCAAGAAGGAGTTAGATATATTTCTTAAGGCTAAAGGGATCAAGGGATATGGGGAGAAAGCAGGGACAGGGTACTGAATTTGGATGATCAGCCATGATCTCATTAAATGGCGGAGCAGGCTCGAGGGGCCGAATGGCCTACTCCTGCTCCTATCTTCTATGTTTTTATGCAGTAACCTGGTGGACATTAGGACCCTGCGGCCGCCCAGCCGGCGGTGCTGTGAGGTCACGGCTCCAGGCTCTGTCACACAATCAGTGAAAGCTCAATAGAAAATACTGCAGGAAAACAATCCTTAACATTAAAAACTGTGAGCAATCGGCACAGGACAACACCAGTGTGAATTAGTAAACTTTAACACACAGAGTTTGCCACTAAGTGGTGCAAAGTTCAGTGCACTATTGCTCACCTTTAGTCCTGTCCCTCAATCCCAGTTCATCTCTGGAGATTGTTCCAAGATTCGCCCCATCCTTTCAACACAAATATTACCGACAAAACAACAGATCAATTAGAAATTACACGCAGCTTCTGATAGTTATTCACAAGACTAAACGTGCTTCACAGCAAAAACTGATTTCTTCCTTCCACCCACGCAAATATATATCTTTACTTATATCAATATCCATCTATTCCTCTATCTATCATCTGACTGTCTATCTAACAGACGCATGGTCTAGTGTAATATAAACAGAGACAGGGTCAAGTGTAATATAAACAGAGACAGGGTCTAGTGTAATATAAACAGAGACAGGGTCTAGTGTAATATAAACAGAGACAGGGTCTAGTGTAATATAAACAGAGACAGGGTCTAGTGTAATATAAACAGAGACAGGGTCTAGTATAATATAAACAGAGACAGGGTCTAGTATAATATAAACAGAGACAGGGTCTAGTGTAATATAAACAGAGACAGGGTCTAGTGTAATATAAACAGAGACAGGGTCTAGTGTAATATAAACAGAGACAGGGTCTAGTGTAATATAAACAGAGACAGGGTCTAGTGTAATATAAAGAGAGACAGGGTCTAGTGTAATATAAACAGAGACAGGGTCTAGTGTAATATAAACAGAGACAGGGTCTAGTGTAATATAAACAGAGACAGGGTCTAGTGTAATATAAACAGAGACAGGGTCTAGTGTAATATAAAGAGAGACAGGGTCTAGTGTAATATAAACAGAGACAGGGTCTAGTGTAATATAAACAGAGACAGGGTCTAGTGTAATATAAACAGAGACAGGGTCTAGTGTAATATAAACAGAGACAGGGTCTAGTGTAATATAAACAGAGACAGGGTCTAGTGTAATATAAACAGAGACAGGGTCTAGTGTAATATAAACAGAGACAGGGTCTAGTGTAATATAAACAGAGACAGGGTCTAGTGTAATATAAAGAGAGACAGGGTCTAGTGTAATATAAAGAGAGACAGGGTCGAGTGTAATATAAACAGAGACAGGGTCTAGTGTAATATAAACAGAGACAGGGTCTAGTGTCATATAAACAGAGACAGGGTCTAGTGTAATATAAAGAGAGACAGGATCTAGTGTAATATAAAGAGAGACAGGACCGAGTGTAATGTAAAGAGAGACAGGGTCTAGTGTAATATAAACAGAGACAGGGCCTAGTGTAATATAAACAGAGGCAGGGTCGAGTGTAATATAAAGAGAGACAGGACCGAGTGTAATGTAAAGAGAGACAGGGTCTAATGTAATATAAACAGAGACAGGGTCCAGTGTAATATAAACAGAGACAGGGTCTAGTGTAATATAAAGAGAGACAGGGTCGAGTGTAATATAAAGAGAGACAGGGTCTAGTGTAATATAAACAGAGACAGGGTCTGGTGTAATATAAACAGAGACAGGGTCTAGTGTAATATAAACAGAGGCAGGGTCGAGTGTAATATAAAGAGAGACAGGGTCTAGTGTAATATAAACAGAGACAGGGTCTAGTGTAATCTAAACAGAGACAGGGTCTAGTGTAATATAAACAGAGGCAGGGTCTAGTGTAATATAAAGAGAGACAGGGTCTAGTGTAATATAAACAGAGACAGGGTCTAGTGTAATATAAACAGTGACAGGGTCTAGTGTAATATAAACAGAGACAGGGTCTAGTGTAATATAAAGAGAGACAGGGTCTAGTGTAATATAAACAGAGACAGGGTCTAGTGTAATATAAACAGAGACAGGGTCTAGTGTAATATAAACAGAGACAGGGTCTAGTGTAATATAAACAGAGACAGGGTCCAGTGTAATATAAACAGAGACAGGGTCTAGTGTAATATAAACAGAGACAGGGTCTAGTGTAATATAAACAGAGACAGGGCCTGGTGTAATATAAACAGAGACAGGGTCTAGTGTAATATAAACGGAGACAGGGTCTAGTGTAATATAAACAGAGACAGGGTCTAGTGTAATATAAACAGAGACAGGGTATAGGGTAATATAAACAGAGACAGGGTATAGTGTAATATAAACAGAGACAGGGTCCAGTGTAATATAAACAGAGACAGGGTCTAGTGTAATATAAACAGAGACAGGGTCTAGTGTAATATAAACAGAGACAGGGTCTGGTATAATATAAACAGAGACAGGGTCCAGTGTAATATAAACAGAGACAGGGTGTAGTGTCATATAAACAGAGACAGGGTCCAGTGTAATATAAACAGAGACAGGGTCTAGTGTAATATAAACAGAGACAGGGTCTTGTGTAATATAAACATGTACCGGGTCTAGTGTAATATAAACAGAGACAGGGTCTAGTGTCATATAAACAGAGACAGGGTCTAGTGTAATATAAACAGAGACAGGGTCTAGTGTCATATAAACAGACACAGGGACGAGTGTAATATAAACAGAGACGAGTGTAATATAAACAGAGACAGGGTCTAGTGTAATATAAACAGAGACAGGGTCTAGTGTAATATAAACAGAGACAGGGTATCGTGTAATATAAACAGAGACAGGGTCTAGTGTAATATAAACAGAGACAGGGTCCAGTGTAATATAAACAGAGACGGGGTCTAGTGTAATATAAACAGAGACAGGGTCTAGTGTAATATAAACAGAGACGGGTTCTAGTGTAATATAAACAGAGACAGATTCTTGTACCGTAATCAGCGAGACTGGACCTAGTGTAATGAAGAGTGATGCGGTCTTATGTAATATAAACAGAGACATGCTTTAAAGCAGGAATTAAAGAGCCATGTTATGGTGTAATACAAACAGGCATGGTCTAGTACTGTAATAACTGAGATAGATTCTAGTGTAATGTAGAAAGAGACTGTGTCTAGTCACTATTACCGAGACAGGATATAATGTAATATAAACAGAGAAATGATCTAGTATTGTAGTTACAGGCCAGTCACTTCGGTGGTGGGAAAATTATTGGAAAAAATTCTGAGGGACAGTATTAATCATCATTTAGAAAGTTACGATTAATCAAGAACAGTCAGCATGGATTTGTTAATGGAGGTCGTGTCTGACTAACTTCATTGAATTTTTTTGAGGAGGTAACAAGGAGGGTCGACGAGGGTAATGCATTTGATGTAGTCTGCATGGATTTTAGCAAGGCGTTTGACAAGGTCCCACATGGCAGACTGGTCAGAAAAACTTTAGCCCACGGGGTCCAAGAGAAAGTGGCAAGTTGGATCCAAAATTGGCTCAGTGGCAGGAAGCAAAGGGTAATGGTCGATGGGTTCTTGTGTGACTGGAAGGCTGTTTCCAGTGGGGTTCCGCAGGGCTCAGTACTCGGTCCCTTGCTGTTTGTGGTATATATCAATGATTTAGACTTCACTGTATGGGGCAAGCTTAAAAATTTGCAGATGATACAAAAATTGGCCATGTGGATGTTCGTAAGGAAGAAGGAAGATATCAATGGCCTGGTCAAGTGGGCAGAAAAGTGGCAAATGAAATTCAATCCGGAGAAGTGTGAGGTAATGCATTTGGGCGGGCTAACAAGAGAAGGGAATACACAATAAATAGTAGGATACCGAGAATGTAGAGGAACAGAGGGACATTGCAGTACATGTCCACAGATCCCTGAAGGTAGCAGGACAGGTAGATAAGATGGTTAATAAGGCATACGGGATACTTTCCTTTATTAGCTGAGGCATAGAATATAAGAGCAGGGAGGTTATGCTTGAACTGTATAAAATACTAGTTAGGCCACAGCTAGAATACTGCGTACAGTTCTGGTCACCACATTACAGGAAAGATGTGATTGCACTAGAGAGGGTACAGAGGAGATTTACAAGGATGTTGCCAGGACTGGAGAATTTTAGCTATGGGGAAAGATTGGCTAGGCTGAGGTTGTTTTCTTTGGAACAGAGCTTGCTGAGGGGAGACTTGATTGAGGAGTATAAAATTATGAGGGGCCCAGATAGAGTGGATAGGAAGGACCTATTTCCCTTAGCAGAGAGGTCAATAACCAGGGGGCATAGATTTAAAGTAATTGGTAGAAGGATTAATGGAGAGATGAGGAGAATTTTTTTCACCCAGAGAGTGGTGAGGGTCTGAAACTCACTGCCTGAAAGGTTCATAGAGGCAGAAACCCTCATCGCATTAAAAAAGTACTTGGATAAGCACTTGAAGAGCCGTAACCTACAGGGCTACGGACCAAGAGCTGGAATGTGGGATCAGGCTGGAATGTGGGATCAGGCTGGAATGTGGGATCAGGCTGGAATGTGGGATCAGGCTGGAATGTGGGATCAGGCTGGAATGTGGGATCAGGCTGGAATGTGGGATCAGGCTGGAGAGCTCTTTTTCCACCGGCGCAGACGCGATGGGCCGAATGGCCTCCTTCTGTGCTGTAAACCTCTGTTATTCTATCACAACCTTTCAGAACTTTGATCACCTCTATTAAATCACCCTTTAACCTTCTCTGCTCTAAGTCGAACAATCCCAGCTTCTCCAGTCTCCGCATAACTGAAATCCCACATCCCGGATACAATTCCAGTAAATCTGCTCTGCACCATCTCCAAGAAAGTGACATCCTCCTAAAGTCTGGATTGAAATAAAGTCAATCTTTATTGCTCCTTCAGAGTATTTCTGAGGATACATTTGGTCTCTTGAAATTGGACTGAGCAGTAATCTGAGTATTATTAATGATGAATTGATGACAATGATTTGACTTGTTCTGACAGTGCAGACGTCTGTGCTCAGCAACATCGGCCTCTGCGAGATTCATCGTTCAATCAGCTCACTGTCGCCACCTGCTGGTGATAAACAGCTACTGCAGGCGCCAGAGTTTCCTTTTAAACATGATTCAGAATTCCACAGACAGCAACTTGCACTGACCCAGTGACGCTCACCCAGAGGAGTTTCTCAGATCAAACCACAAGAGGGCCAAGGTGAATGAAGGGAGGAAGGACCAAAATTACTGCTTTAAATTCAGAGGAGCTTTTCGTGGGAAGGTGGGAAGTTATTTTGGAAGAAAGTGGCAATGAAGAAGGTAAAGGCAACTGCAAAACCCACAAACCACCTGGAATGGTGGTGGAGGAGGAACAGCTGCATCTGGAACGGTCGCATCGTGGCTCTGTTACTGGGCCAGTAATCCAGGGACCTGGACTAATGATCCAGAGACGTGAGTTCAAATCCCACCACGGCAGCTGGGGAATTTAAATTCCATTCATTAAATCAATCTCTGAAATGGCCCAGCAAGCCACTCAGTTGTAACAAACCGCTACAAAAAGCAATAAGAATAATAAAACCGGACGGCCCACCCGGCATCGACCTAGGCACCGGCTTCGGCACACCCAGCCCAGTCGACCCTGCAAAGTCCTCCTCACTAACATCTGGGGACTTGTACCAAATTTGGGAGAGCTGTCCCACAGACTAGTCAAGCAACAGCCTGACATCGTCATACTCACAGAATCATACCTTTCAGCCAATGTCCCAGACTCCTCCATCACCATCCCTGGGTATGTCCTGTCCCACCGGCAGGACAGACCCACCAGGGGTGGTGGCACAGTGGTATACAGTCGGGAAGGAGTGGCCCTGGGAGTCCTCAACATTGACTCCGGACCCCATGAAGTCTCATGGCTTCAGGTCAAGCATGGGCAAGGAAACCTCCTGCTGATTACCACCTACCGCCCTCCCTCAGCTGATGAATCAGTACTCCTCCATGTCGAACATCACTTGGAAGAAGCACTGAGAGTAGCAAGGGCACAGAATGGGGGACTTCAATGTCCAGCACCAAGACTGCCTCGGTAGCACCACTACTGACCGAGCTGGCCGAGTCCTGAAGGACATACCTGCCAGACTGGGCCTGCGGCAGGTGGTGAGAGAACCAACACGAGGGAAAACCCTACTTGACCTCGTCCTCACCAATCTACCTGTCGTAGATGCATCTGTCCATGACAGCATTGGTAGCAGTGACCAGCGCACAGCCCTTGTGGAGACGAATCCTGTCTTCACACTGAGGACACCCTCCATCGAGTTGTGTGGCACTACCACCGTGCTAAATGGGATAGATTCAGAACAGATCTAGCAGCTCAAAACTGGGCATCCATGAGGCGCTGTGGGCCATCAGCAGCAGAATTATATTCCACCTCAATCTGTAACCTCATGGCCCGGCATATCCCTCACTCTACCATTACCATCAAGCCAGGGGACCAACCCTGGTTCAACGAGGAGTGCAGAAGAGCATGCCAGGAGCAGCACCAGGCGTACCTACAAATGAGGTGCCAACCTGGGGAAGCTGCAACACAGGACTACATGCATGCTAAAAAGCAGAAGCAGCATGCTATAGACAGAGTTAAGCGATCCCACAATCAACGGATCAGATCAAAGCTCTTCAGTCCTGCCACATCCAGTCGTGAATGGTGGAGGACAATTAAACAGCTAACGGGAGGAGGAGGCTCCGTGATTATCCCCATCCTCAATGATGGCAAAGCCCAGCACACGAGTGCAAAAGACAAGGCTGAAGCGTTTGCAAAAATCTTCAGCCAGAAGTGCCGAGTGGATGATCCATATCGGCCTCCTCCCGAGGTCCCCACCATCACAGAAGCCAGTCTTCAGCCAATTCGATTCACTCCACGTGATATCAAGAAACGGCTGAGCGCACTGGATACAGCAAAGGCTATGGGCCCTGACAACATCCCGGCTATCGTGCTGAAGACTCGTGCTCCAGAACTAGCCGCGCCTCGAGCCAAGCTGTTCCAGTACAGCTACAACACTGGCATCTACCCGAATATGTGGAAAACTGCCCAGGTATGTCCTGTCCACAAAAAGCAGGGCAAATCCAATCCAGCCAATTACCGCCCCATCAGTCTACTCAATCATTAACAAAGTGATGGAAGGTGTCGTCGACAGTGCTATCAAGCGGCACTTACTCACCGTTAACCTGCTCACTGATGCCCAGTTGGGTTCTGCCAAGACCACTGGGCTCCCGACCTCATTGCAGCCTTGGTCCAAACATGGACAAAAGAGCTGAATTCCAGAGGTGAGGTGAGAGTGTACTTGACATCAAGGCAGCATTTGACCGAGTGTGGCATGAAGGAGCCCTAGTAAAATTGGAGTCAATTGGAATCGGGGGGCAAAACTCTCCACTGGCTGGAGTCATACCTAGCACAAAGGAAGATGTTTGTGGTTGTTGGAAGTCAATCATCTCAGCCCCAGGACATCGCTGCAGGAGTTCTTCAGGGCAGTGTCCTAGGCCCAGCCATCTTCAGCTGCTTCATCAATGACCTTCGCTCCATCATAAGGTCAGAAGAGGGGATGTTCGCTGATGATTGCACAGTGCTTCAGTTCCATTTGCAACTCCTCAGATAGTGAAGCAGTCCATGCCCGTATGCAGCTCGACCTGGACGACATTCAATCTTAGGCTGATAAGTGGCAGGTAACATTCGCACCACAACAAGTGCCAGGCAATGACTAACGCCAAGAAGCGAGAGTCTAACCACCGCCCCTTACTATTAAACGGCATTACCATCGCCGAATCCCTCGCCATAAACATCCGGGGCGTCACCATTGACCAGAAACTTAACTAGACCCGCCATATAAATACTGTGGCAACAAGAGCAGGTCAGGGGGGGGGGGGGGGCAGATTCAGGAAAGAGTAAATTTAAAAGCAGCGACAGAAATGACAAGGCTCGAGCGCAGAGCAGAGTTTTGGGTAAAAATAAACAGAGTGGGTCAGGAAGGGACAGAGTGAGTAACAAAGGTAATACAGCATCAGTGACTAAGGTGACATCAGGGAAAAATAGAAAAAATCAAAGCTAAAGGCACTCTATCTGAATGAACGAAGCATTCGCAACAAAGCAGATGAATTAATAGCGGAGGTAGAAATTAATAGGTTTGATCTAACAGCCATTACGGAAACGTGGTTGCAAAGTTGGGAACTAAATATTTCAGGATACTTAACTTTTAGAAGAGATAGGCAAAATGGAAAAGGAGGAGGGGTAGCCCTGATAATAAAGGATGGGATAAAGACAGGAGAGAGAAAGGATCTTAGCTCCAAAAATCAAGAAGTAGAATCAGTTTGGGTGGAGCTAAGAAACAGCAAGGGGCAGAAACATTGGTGGGAGTTGTTTATAGGCCCTCAAACAGTAGCTGTAATGTAGGGCAGAGTATAAATCAGGAAATTAGAGGCGCATGTAACAAGGGTAATACAGTAATCATTGGGGACTTTAATCTACATATAGACTGGGCAAACCAAATTTGCAGTAATAGTGTGGAGGACAAATTCATGGAAATTATACAACATAGTTTTCTAGATCAGTATGTTGAGGAACCAACTAGGGAACAGGTTATTTTAGATCTAGTATTGTGCAATGAGAAAGGGTTAATTAATAACCTTTTAGTAAAGGGGCCCTTAGGGAAGAGTGACCATAATATGATAGAATTTTATATTAAGTTTGAAAGTGATTTCGTTAAATCCAAAACTAGGGTCTTAAATCTAAACAAAGCAAACTACATAGGTATGAGGGGCGAGTGGGCTAAGGTAGATTGGGAAACTACATTAAAAGGTATGACGGTAGACAAGGCCCAACCATCTTCAGCTGCTTCATCAATGACCTTCCCTTCATCATAACGTCAGAAGTGGGGATGTTCACTGATGACTGCAGAGTGTTCAGTGCCATTCGCAACTCCTCAGATAATGAAGCAGTCCATGCCTGCATGCAGCAAGACCTGGACGACATTCAGGCTTGGGCTGATAAGTGGCAGGTAACATTCGCGCCACACAAGTGCCAGGCAATGACTATCTCCAACAAGCGAGCGTCTAACCACCGCCCCTTGTCATTCAACGGCATTACCATCGCCGAATCCCCCACCATCAATATCCTGGGGGTCACCATTGACCAGAAACTTAACTGGACCAGCCACATAAATACTGTGGCAACAAGAGCAAGTCAGAGACTGGGTATTCTGCGGCGAGTGTCTCACCTCCTGACTCCCCAAAGCCTTTCCCCCATCTACAAGGCACAAGTAAGGAGTGTGATGGAATACTCTCCACTTGCCTGGATGAGTTCAGCTCCAACAACACTCAAGAAGCTCGACACCATCCAGGACAAAGCAGCCCGCTTGATTGGCACCCCATCTACCACCGTAAACATTCACTCCCTCCACCGTACCGTGGCTGCAGTGTGTACCATCTACAAGATGCACTGCAGCAACTCGCCAAGGCTTCTTCGGCAGCACCTCCCAAACCTCTACCACCGAGTAGGACAAGGGCAGCAGGCGCAGGGGAACACCACCACCTCCAAGTTCTCCTCCAATTCACACACCATCCTGACTTGGAAATATATCGCCGTTCCTTCATCGTCGCTGGGTCAAAATCCTGGAACTCCCTCCCTAACAGCACTGTGGGAGGACCTTCACCACACGGACTGCAGCGGTTCAAGGCGGCGGCTCACCTCCACCTTCTCAAGGGCAATTAGGGATGGGCAATAAATGCTGGCCTTGCCAGCAACGCCCACATCCCATAAATGAATTTAAAAAATAAACAGAGACAGGGTCTAGTGTAATATAAACAGAGACAGGGTCTAGTGTAATATAAACAGAGTCAGGGTCTAGTGTAATATAAACAGAGACAGGGCCTAGTGTAATATAAACAGAGACAGGGTCTAGTGTAATATAAACAGAGACAGGGTCTAGTGTAATATAAACAGAGACAGGGTCTAGTGTAATATAAACAGAGACAGGGTCTAGTGTAATATAAACAGAGACAGGGTCTAGTGTAATATAAACAGAGACAGGGTCTAGTGTAATATAAACAGAGACAGGGTCTAGTGTAATATAAACAGAGACAGGGCCTAGTGTAATATAAACAGAGACAGGGTCTAGTGTAATATAAACAGAGACTGGGTCTAGTGTAATATAAACAGAGACAGGGTCTAGTGTAATATAAACAGAGACAGGGTCTAGTGTAATATAAACAGAGACAGGGTCTAGTGTAATATAAACAGAGACAGGGTCTAGTGTAATATAAACAGAGACAGGGTCTAGTGTAATATAAACAGAGACAGGGTCTAGTGTAATATAAATAGAGACAGGGTCTAGTGTAATATAAACAGAGACTGGGTCTAGTGTAATATAAACAGAGACAGGGTCTAGTGTAATATAAACAGAGACAGGGTCTAGTGTAATATAAACAGAGACAGGGTCTAGTGTAATATAAACAGAGACAGGGTCTAGTGTAATATAAACAGAGACAGGGTCTAGTGTAATATAAACAGAGACAGATTCTTGTACCGTAATCAGCGAGACTGGACCTAGTGTAATGAAGAGTGATGCGGTCTAGTGTAATATAAACAGAGACATGCTTTAAAGCAGGAATTAAAGAGCCATGTTATGGTGTAATACAAACAGGCACGGTCTAGTACTGTAATAACTGAGATAGGTTCTAGTGTAATGTAGAAAGAGACTGTGTCTAGTCACTATTACCGAGACAGGATATAATGTAACATAAACAGAGAAATGATCTAGTATTGTAGTTACAGGCCAGTCACTTCGGTGGTGGGAAAATTATTGGAAAAAATTCTGAGGGACAGTATTAATCATCATTTAGAAAGTTACGATTAATCAAGAACAGTCAGCATGGATTTGTTAATGGAAGGTCGTGTCTGACTAACTTCATTGAATTTTTTTGAGGAGGTAACAAGGAGGGTCGACGAGGGTAATGCATTTGATGTAGTCTGCATGGATTTTAGCAAGGCGTTTGACAAGGTCCCACATGGCAGACTGGTCAGAAAAACTTTAGCCCATGGGGTCCAAGAGAAAGTGGCAAGTTGGATCCAAAATTGGCTCAGTGGCAGGAAGCAAAGGGTAATGGTCGATGGGTTCTTGTGTGACTGGAAGGCTGTTTCCAGTGGGGTTCCGCAGGGCTCAGTACTGGGTCCCTTGCTGTTTGTGGTATATATCAATGATTTAGACTTCACTGTATGGGGCAAGCTTAAAAATTTGCAGATGATACAAAAATTGGCCATGTGGATGTTAGTGAGGAAGAAGGAAGATATCAATGGACTGGTCAAGTGGGCAGAAAAGTGGCAAATGAAATTCAATCCGGAGAAGTGTGAGGTAATGCATTTGGGCGGGCTAACAAGAGAAGGGAATACACAATAAATAGTAGGATACAGTGAATGTAGAGGAACAGAGGGACATTGCAGTACATGTCCACAGATCCCTGAAGGTAGCAGGACAGGTAGATAAGATGGTTAATAAGGCATACGGGATACTTTCCTCTATTAGCTGAGGCATAGAATATAAGAGCAGGGAGGTTATGCTTGAACTGTATAAAATACTAGTTAGGCCACAGCTAGAATACTGCGTACAGTTCTGGTCACCACATTACAGGAAAGATGTGATTGCACTAGAGAGGGTACAGAGGAGATTTACGAGGATGTTGCCAGGACTGGAGAATTTTAGCTATGGGGAAAGATTGGCTAGGCTGAGGTTGTTTTCTTTGGAACAGAGCTTGCTGAGGGGAGACCTGCTTAAGGAGTATAAAATTATGAGGGGCCCAGATAGAGTGGATAGTAAGGACCTATTTCCCTTAGCAGAGAGGTCAATAACCAGGGGGCACAGATTTAAAGTAATTGGTAGAAGGATTAATGGAGAGATGAGGAGAATTTTTTTCACCCAGAGAGTGGTGAGGGTCTGAAACTCACTGCCTGAAAGGTTCATAGAGGCAGAAACCCTCATCACATTAAAAAATACTTGGATAAGCACTTGAAGAGCCGTAACCTACAGGGCTACGGACCAAGAGCTGGAATGTGGGATGAGGCTGGAATGTGGGATTGGGCTGGAATGTGGGATTGGGCTGGAATGTGGGATTGGGCTAGAATGTGGGATCAGGCTGGAATGTGGGATCAGGCTGGAATGTGGGATCAGGCTGGAATGTGGGATGAGGCTGGAATGTGGGATGAGGCTGGAATGTGGGATTGGGCTGGAATGTGGGATGAGGCTGGAATGTGGGATCAGGCTGGAATGTGGGATGAGGCTGGAATGTGGGATGAGGCTGGAATGTGGGATTGGGCTGGAATGTGGGATCAGGCTGGAATGTGGGATGAGGCTGGAATGTGGGATCAGGCTGGAATGTGGGATGAGGCTGGAATGTGGGATGAGGCTGGAATGTGGGATTGGGCTGGAATGTGGGATGAGGCTGGAATGTGGGATCAGGCTGGAATGTGGGATCAGGCTGGACTGTGGGATCAGGCTGGAATGTGGGATCAGGCTGGAATGTGGGATGAGGCTGGAATGTGGGATGAGGCTGGAATGTGGGATGAGGCTGGAATGTGGGATCAGGCTGGAATGTGGGATGAGGCTGGAATGTGGGATGAGGCTGGAATGTGGGATTGGGCTGGAATGTGGGATTGGGCTGGAATGTGGGATCGGGCTGGAATGTGGGATGAGGCTGGAATGTGGGATGAGGCTGGAATGTGGGATTAGGCTGGAATGTGGGATTAGGCTGGAATGTGGGATTGGGCTGGAATGTGGGATTGGGCTGGAATGTGGGATGAGGCTGGAATGTGGGATGAGGCTGGAATGTGGGATTAGGCTGGAATGTGGGATTAGGCTGGAATGTGGGATCAGGCTGGAATGTGGGATCAGGCTGGAATGTGGGATCGGGCTGGAATGTGGGATCGGGCTGGAATGTGGGATGAGGCTGGAATGTGGGATGAGGCTGGAATGTGGGATTAGGCTGGAATGTGGGATTAGGCTGGAATGTGGGATTAGGCTGGAATGTGGGATTAGGCTGGAATGTGGGATTAGGCTGGAATGTGGGATTGGGCTGGAATGTGGGATGAGGCTGGAATGTGGGATGAGGCTGGAATGTGGGATGAGGCTGGAATGTGGGATGAGGCTGGATTGTGGGATGAGGCTGGAATGTGGGATTGGGCTGGAGTGTGGGATTGGGCTGGAATGTGGGATTGGGCTGGAATGTGGGATTGGGCTGGAATGTGGGATGAGGCTGGAATGTGGGATGAGGCTGGATTGTGGGATGATGCTGGAATGTGGGATGAGGCTGGAATGTGGGATGAGGCTGGAATGTGGGATTGGGCTGGAATGTGGGATTAGGCTGGAATGTGGGATTGGGCTGGAGTGTGGGATTAGGCTGGAATGTGGGATGAGGCTGGATTGTGGGATGAGGCTGGAATGTGGGATGAGGCTGGAATGTGGGATTAGGCTGGAATGTGGGATGAGGCTGGAATGTGGGATGAGGCTGGAATGTGGGATTGGGCTGGAGTGTGGGATTGGGCTGGAATGTGGGATGAGGCTGGAATGTGGGATCAGGCTGGAGTGTGGGATCAGGCTGGAGTGTGGGATCAGGCTGGAGAGCTCTTTTTCCACCGGCGCAGACACGATGGGCCGAATGGCCTCCTTCTGTGCTGTAAACCTCTGTGATTCTATCACAACCTTTCATAACTTTGATCACCTCTATTAAATCACCCTTTAACCTTCTCTGCTCTAAGTCGAACAATCCCAGCTTCTCCAGTCTCCGCATAACTGAAATCCCACATCCCGGATACAATTCCAGTAAATCTGCTCTGCACCATCTCCAAGAAAGTGACATCCTCCTAAAGTCTGGATTGAAATAAAGTCAATCTTTATTGCTCCTTCAGAGTATTTCTGAGGATACATTTGGTCTCTTGAAATTGGACTGAGCAGTAATCTGAGTATTATTAATGATGAATTGATGACAATGATTTGACTTGTTCTGACAGTGCAGACGTCTGTGCTCAGCAACATCGGCCTCTGCGAGATTCATCGTTCAATCAGCTCACTGTCGCCACCTGCTGGTGATAAACAGCTACTGCAGGCGCCAGAGTTTCCTTTTAAACATGATTCAGAATTCCACAGACAGCAACTTGCACTGACCCAGTGACGCTCACCCAGAGGAGTTTCTCAGATCAAACCACAAGAGGGCCAAGGTGAATGAAGGGAGGAAGGACCAAAATTACTGCTTTAAATTCGGA
This sequence comes from Squalus acanthias, assembly GCA_030390025.1. Classification (NCBI taxonomy): domain Eukaryota; kingdom Metazoa; phylum Chordata; class Chondrichthyes; order Squaliformes; family Squalidae; genus Squalus; species Squalus acanthias. The sequence goes on along the minus strand of JASTWF010001399.1, from coordinate 59,103 downwards.
GGAGCTTTTCATGGGAAGGTGGGAAGTTATTTTGGAAGAAAGTGGCAATGAAGAAGGTAAAGGCAACTGCAAAACCCACAAACCACCTGGAATGGTGGTGGAGGAGGAACAGCTGCATCTGGAACGGTCGCATCGTGGCTCTGTTACTGGGCCAGTAATCCAGGGACCTGGACTAATGATCCAGAGACGTGAGTTCAAATCCCACCACGGCAGCTGGGGAATTTAAATTCCATTCATTAAATCAATCTCTGAAATGGCCCAGCAAGCCACTCAGTTGTAACAAACCGCTACAAAAAGCAATAAGAATAATAAAACCGGACGGCCCACCCGGCATCGACCTAGGCACCGGCTTCGGCACACCCAGCCCAGTCGACCCTGCAAAGTCCTCCTCACTAACATCTGGGGACTTGTACCAAATTTGGGAGAGCTGTCCCACAGACTAGTCAAGCAACAGCCTGACATCGTCATACTCACAGAATCATACCTTTCAGCCAATGTCCCAGACTCCTCCATCACCATCCCTGGGTATGTCCTGTCCCACCGGCAGGACAGACCCACCAGGGGTGGCGGCACAGTGGTATACAGTCGGGAGGGAGTGGCCCTGGGAGTCCTCAACATTGACTCCGGACCCCATGAAGTCTCATGGCTTCAGGTCAAGCATGGGCAAGGAAACCTCCTGCTGATTACCACCTACCGCCCTCCCTCAGCTGATGAATCAGTACTCCTCCATGTCGAACATCACTTGGAAGAAGCACTGAGAGTAGCAAGGGCACAGAATGGGGGACTTCAATGTCCAGCACCAAGACTGCCTCGGTAGCACCACTACTGACCGAGCTGGCCGAGTCCTGAAGGACATACCTGCCAGACTGGGCCTGCGGCAGGTGGTGAGAGAACCAACACGAGGGAAAACCCTACTTGACCTCGTCCTCACCAATCTACCTGTCGTAGATGCATCTGTCCATGACAGCATTGGTAGCAGTGACCAGCGCACAGCCCTTGTGGAGACGAATCCTGTCTTCACACTGAGGACACCCTCCATCGAGTTGTGTGGCACTACCACCGTGCTAAATGGGATAGATTCAGACCAGATCTAGCAGCTCAAAACTGGGCATCCATGAGGCGCTGTGGGCCATCAGCAGCAGCAGAATTATATTCCACCTCAATCTGTAACCTCATGGCCCGGCATATCCCTCACTCTACCATTGCCATCAAGCCAGGGGACCAACCCTGGTTCAATGAGTGCAGAAGAGCATGCCAGGAGCAGCACCAGGCGTACCTACAAATGAGGTGCCAACCTGGGGAAGCTGCAACACAGGACTACATGCATGCTAAAAAGCGGAAGCAGCATGCTATAGACAGAGTTAAGCGATCCCACAATCAATGGATCAGATCAAAGCTCTGCAGTCCTGCCACATCCAGTCGCGAATGGTGGTGGACCATTAAACAGCTAACGGGAGGAGGAGGCTCCGTGATTATCCCCATCCTCAATGATGGCAAAGCCCAGCACACGAGTGCAAAAGACAAGGCTGAAGTGTTTGCAAAAATCTTCAGCCAGAAGTGCCGAGTGGATGATCCATATCGGCCTACTCCCGAGGTCCCCACCATCACAGAAGCCAGTCTTCAGCCAATTCGATTCACTCCACGTGATATCAAGAAACAGCTGAGCGCACTGGATACAGCAAAGGCTATGGGCCCCGACAACATCCCGGATATCGTGCTGAAGACTCGTGCTCCAGAACGAGCCGTGCCTCTAGCCAAGCTGTTCCAGTACAGCTACAACACTGGCATCTACCCGAATATGTGGAAAACTGCCCAGGTATGTCCTGTCTACAAAAAGCAGGACAAATCCAATCCAGCCAATTACCGCCCGATCAGTCTACTCTCAATCATTAACAAAGTGATTGAAGGTGTCATCGACAGTGCTATCAAGCGGCACTTACTCACCAATAACCTGCTCACTGATGCTCAGTTTGGGTTCCGCCAAGACCACTGGGCTCCCGACCTCATTGCAGCCTTGGTCCAAACAGGGACAAAAGAGCTGAATTCCAGAGGTGAGGTGAGAGTGTACTTGACATCGAGGCAGCATTTGACCGAGTGTAGCATCAAGGAGCCCTAGTAAAATTGGAGTCAATTGGAATCGGGGGGCAAAACTCTCCACTGGCTGGAGTCATACCTAGCACAAAGGAAGATGTTTGTGGTTGTTGGAAGTCAATCATCTCAGCCCCAGGACATCGCTGCAGGAGTTCTTCAGGGCAGTGTCCTCGGCCCAGCCATCTTCAGCTGCTTCATCAATGACCTTCGCTCCATCATAAGGTCAGAAGAGGGGATGTTCGCTGATGATTGCACAGTGTTCAGTTCCATTTGCAACTCCTCAGATAATGAAGCAGTCCATGCCCGTATGCAGCTCGACCTGGACGACATTCAATCTTCGGTTGATAAGTGGCAGGTAACATTCGCACCACAACAAGTGCCAGGCAATGACTAACGCCAAGAAGCGAGAGTCTAACCACCGCCCCTTACTATTAAACGGCATTACCATCGCCGAATCTCTCGCCATAAACATCCGGGGCGTCACCATTGACCAGAAACTTAACTAGACCCGCCATATAAATACTGTGGCAACAAGAGCAGGTCAGGGGGGGGGGGGGGGGGGCAGATTCAGGAAAGAGTAAATTTAAAAGCAGCGACAGAAATGACAAGGCTCGAGCGCAGAGCAGAGTTTTGGGTAAAAATAAACAGAGTGGGTCAGGAAGGGACAGAGTGAGTAACAAAGGTAATACAGCATCAGTGACTAAGGTGACATCAGGAAAAAATAGAAAAAAATCAAAGCTAAAGGCACTCTATCTGAATGAACGAAGCATTCGTAACAAAGCAGATTAATTAATAGCAGAGGTAGAAATGAATAGGTTTGATCTAATAGCAATTACGGAAACGTGGTTGCAAAGTTGGGAACTAAATATTTCAGGATACTTAACTTTTAGAAGAGATAGGCAAAATGGAAAAGGAGGAGGGGTAGCCCTGATAATAAAGGATGGGATAAAGACAGGAGAGAGAAAGGATCTTAGCTCCAAAAATCAAGAAGTGGAATCAGTTTGGCTGGAGCTAAGAAACAGTAAGGGGCAGAAAACATTGGTGGGAGTTGTTTATAGGCCCTCAAACAGTAGCTGTAATGTAGGGCAGAGTATAAATCAGGAAATTAGAGGCACATGTAACAAGGGTAATACAGTAATCATGGGGGACTTTAATCTACATATATTTGCAGTAATAGTGTGGAGGACGAATTCAAGGAACGTATGCAGGATAGTTTTCTAGATCAGTATGTTGAGGAACCAACTCGGGAACAGGCTATTTTAGATCTAGTATTGTGCAATGAGAATGGGTTAATTAATAATCTTGTAGTAAAGGGGCCTTTAGGGAAGAGTGACCATAATATGATCGAATTTTATATTCAGTTTGAAAGTGATTTAGTTAAATCCAAAACTAGGGTCTTAAATCTAAACAAAGCAAACTACGTAGGTGTGAGGGGCGAGTTGGCTACAGTAGATTGGGAAACGACATTAAAAGGAATGACGGTAGACAAGCAATGGCTAGCATTTAAAGAATGAATATATAATTTACAACAAATATACATCCCTTTAAGACACAAAAACCCCACAGGAAAGTGGTCCAACCGTGGCTAACAAGAGAAGTTAAAGATAATATTAGATCAAAGGAAGAGGCTTATAATGTTGCTAAGAAGAGTAGTAAGCCTGAGGATTGGGAGGATTTTAGAATTCAGCAAAGGAGGGCCAAGAAATTGATAAAGAAAGGGAAAATAGAATGAGAGTAAACTAGCGAGAGACATAAAAACAGACTGTAACAGCTTCTATAGGTATGTAAAAAGGAAAAGGTTAGCGAAAGAAGACACAAAGCACTTCCCGGAAATAGTGGAGAACCAAGGCTCCAGCGAGAATGAGGAACTGAAAGAAATTAGTATTAGTAAAAAAGTAGTACTGGAGAAATGAATGCAACTGAAAGCCGATAAATCCCCTGGACCTGATGGCCTACATCCTAGGGTTTTGAAAAAGGTGGCTATAGAGATAGTGGATGCATTGGTTGTCATTTTCCAAAATTCCATTGATTCTGTAACGGATCCCGTGGATTGGAAGGTAGCAAATGTAATCGCACTATTTCAGAAAGGAGGGAGAGAGAAAACTGGGAACTACAGACCAGTTAGCCTGACATCAGTAGTAGGGAAAATGCTAGAATCTATTATTAAGGACGTGGTAACAGGGCACTTAGAAAATAATAGTAGGATTGAGCAGAGTCAACACGGATTTATGAAAGGGAAATCATGTTTGCCAAATCTATTAGAGTTTTTTGAGGCTGTAACTAGCAGAATAGATAAGGGGGAGCCAGTGGATGGGTGCATTTGGATTTTCAGAAGGCATTCGATAGGTGCCACACAAGAGGTTATTAAACAAAATTAGGGCTCATGGGATTGGGGATAATATACTAGCATGGATTGAGGATTGGTTAACGGACAGAAAACAGAGAGTAGGAATAAATGGGTCATTTTCGGGTTGGCAGGCTGTAACTAGTGGGGTACAGCAAGGATCAGTGCTTGGGCCTCAGCTATTCACAATCTACATCAATGATTTGGATGAGGGGACCAAATGTAATATATCCAAGTTTGCTGATGATACAAAGGTGGGTGGGAATGTAAGTTGTGAGGAGGATGCAAAGAGGCTTCAAGGGGATATAGACAGGCTAAGTGAGTGGGCAAGAACATGGTAAATGGAATATAATGTGGAGAAATGTGAAGTTATCCACTTTGGTAGGAAAAATAGAAAAGTGGAATATTTTTTTAAATGGTGAGAGATTGGGAAATGTTGGTGTTCAGAGGGACCTGGGTGTCCTTGTCCACGAATCACTGAAAGTTAACATGCATGTACAGCAAGCAATTAGGAAAGCAAATGGTATGTTGGCCTTTATTACAAGAGGATTTGAGTATAAGAGTAAAGACGTCTTACTGCAATTATATAGGTCCCTGGTGAGCCCACACCTGGAGTATTGTGTACAGTTTTGGTCTCCTTACCCAAGGAAGGATATACTTGCCATAGAGGGAGTGCAACGAAGGTTCACCAGACTGATTCCTGGGATGGGGGGATTGTCCCATGATGAGAGATTGAGTAGACTCGACCTATATTCTCTAAAGTTTAGAAGAATAAGAGGTGATCTCATTGAAACATACAAAATTCTTACAGGGCTTGACAGGGTAGATGCAGGGAGGATGTTTCCCCTGGCTGGGGAATCTAGAACCAGGGGTCACAGTCTCAGGATAAGGGGTCAGCCATTTAGGGCTGAAATAAGGAGAAATTTCTTCACTCAGAGGGTGGTGAATTTTTGGAATTCTCTACCCCAGAGGGCTGTGGAGGCTCAGTCGTTGAGTATATTCATAGTCATAACGGCACAGAAGGAGGCCATTTGGCCCATCGAGTCCGTGCCAGCTCTCTGTACAGTAATCCAGTCAGTCCCATTCCCTCGCTCTATTCCCATAGCCCTGCAAGTTTATTTCCCTCAAGTGCCTATCCAGTCTCCCCTTGAAAACATTGAGTGTCTCCACTTCCACCACTTCTGTCGGCAGCGAATTCCAGGTCCTCACCACTCGCTGCATAAAAAAGTTTTTCCTCACATCCCCCTGTATCTCTTACCCAAAACCTTAAATCTGTGTCCCCTAGTCCTTGTACCATCAACTAGTGGGAACAGCCTTTCTCCGTCTAGCCTATCCAAACACGTCATAATCTTGTACACCTCTATCAAATCACCCCTCAACCTCCTTTGCTCTAATGAAAACAAATCCAGCTTCTCCAACCTGTCCTTGTAGCTAAGATCCCCCATCCCCGGAACCATTCTGGTAAATCTCCTCTGCACCCTCTCAAGGGCCTTCACATCCTTCCTAAAGTGTGGTGACCAGAACTGGACGCAATACTCCAGTTGTGGCCTAACCAGCGCTTTATAAAGGTTCAGCATAACTTCTCTACTTTTGTACTCAATACCTCTATTTATGAAGCCCAAGATCCCATACGCTTTGCTAACCACTCTCTCAATATGTCCCGCCACCTTCAGGGACCTATGCACATTAACTCCCAGGTCCCTCTGTCCCTGCACACTCTTTAAAACTGTGCCATTAAGTGTATATTGCATCTCCCTGTTCCTTCTGCCAAAATGCATCACCTCACACTTCTCTGTATTAAATTCCATCTGCTACTTGTCTGCCCATTCTGCTAGCCTTTCTATGTCCTGTTGCAGTCAATTGGTATCATCATCACTGTTTGCCACACCCCCAAGTTTGGTGTCATCGGCAAATTTAGAAATTCTACTCTGTATTCCAATATCAAGCTCAAGACCGAGATCGATAGATTTTTGGATATTAAGGGAACCAAGGGATATGGGGATAGTGCAGGAAAGTGGAGATGAGGAAGATGAGCCCTGATCTTATTGAATGGTGGAGCAGGCTCGAGGGCCCGAATGGCCCACTCCTGCTCCAGGTCCTTTTGTTCTGATGAGGTCACCGGCTGGGCGCCGCGCATGCTCAGGAGGCAGAACTCAGGCCGACAATCCGGCCGCTGCTGCGCCTGCGCGCTGGGGTCACCGGGGCAACCGCGCGGGGGCTCCTGGGTAAGGTGAACGGGCGGCCGTTGAGGCCGAGTCACCGACGGAAAGTGAGTTTGCTGCACCGAGTTAGCTGGCGGTTGGGCAGGGAGATGGTACAGGGGGCGGAGAGAGAGAGAATAAAGTAAAATACAAACCCGAGAGTCCGGCGGGAGCTCCCCGGACACCGAATGGAGCGGATTCACGCGCGCCGATCACCCGGGGTGGCGAGGGGGCGGAGTGAACTGGAGCACGTGACCCCGGGGCTCGGCCTGATTGACGGGAGCTCGGACCAATAGGAAGAGTGGGGCGGGGCTGGAGGACCGAGCGGGCGGCGGGTCCTCCAACCAATGGCGGCGCAGCAAGGGGGTGGGGCCTGGTGAGCAGCTCAGGTGCGCTGGGGCCGATTGTGACGCGCTGTCCCCAGGTGAGCAGCTCAGTCAGCACAGAGCTGGGGCTGGAATCTGGGAGAGGGGCCACAGTCAGCGGGCCTGGCAAAGGGCCAGTCACTGATTGAATGGTAGGGATAAGGGGAGACTAACCTAACATCATATCTATAGCTTCAGTAGATAGACTTTTAAGCGAAATGATGGGCCGATTGCTGCAATTCCTGTGCCATGTGGGAACTCCAGGACGCTTCACGTGTCCCGGATAACCGCGGGTGCAGGAAGTGCCTCCAGTGGCTGGAACTCGAGCTCAGGGTTTCTGAGCTTGAGGAGCGGCTGGAGTCACTGCAGGGCAGACGGGAGGCTGAGAATTTCCCGGAGTCCACGTTGCAGGAGGTGGTCACCCCGCAGCTACGGAGAGTTCATGGGAATTGTAACTGGGTGGCCGTCCGGCAGGGTAGGAAGAGACAGGCAGTGCAGGAATCCTCCGGGAGTGTGGCACTGTCCAACCGGTTTTCAGTGAGGGTGACAACACCTCGGGGGAGTGCAGTCTGGAGAGCATCCACTGCACTGTGGGGCAAATGACTGCACAGGGGGGGCACAGCAAAGTGTAGAAATGCAGTGGTCATCGGGGATTCGATAGTCAGGGGGTTAGACAGGTGTTTCTGCAACCCCGGATGTGAGTCCCGCCCAGTGTTGTCTCCCTGGTGCCAGGGTAAAGGACATCACGGAGAGGGTGCAGAACATTTTGACGGGGGGGGAGCTGGACAGTTTGGAGTCATGGTCCATGTGGGAACCAATGACACAGGAAAGAAAAGGGTTGCGGTCCCGCAGTCAGTGTTTCAGGAACTCTGGAGGAAATTAAAGAGCAGGACCTCAAAGGTAGCAATCTCTGGATTATTCCCAGTGCCATGCACTAGTGAGTATAGGAATAGTCGGATAAGACAGGTTAACACGTGGCTGGAGAAATGAAACAGGAAGGAGGACTTCAGATTCCTGGGGCATTGGGACCAGTTCTGGGGCAGGAGGGACCTGTCCAAGGTGGACGGGTTGCACCTCAACAGAGCTGGGACCAACATCCTTACGGGAAGGTTAAATGGTGCTGTGGGGGAGGGTTTAAACTAATTTGGCAGGGGGTGTGCTCCAGGATGAAACATTAGAGAGGAGAAACAGGGTGCACCGAGGACATGGAGAGGCAAATAGCATTAGATTAAAGAATAGTTCAGAAATGGGAGGGATCAGATCGGGGGGGGCAAATGCGAAGCAGTCTAAGATGGGTTTGGAGTGTATGTGCGTAAATGCACGGAGCGTGGGAAATAAGGTTGGTGAGCCACAGGCACAAGTCACCACATGGGACAATGATATAGTGGGAATAACAGAGACCTGGCTCAAAGAAGGGAAGGATTGGGAACTTAATATTTCTGGCTACAAAGTATTCAGGAAAGAGAGGGAAGGGATAAACAAAGGAGGAGGTGGCAATACTGATCAATGAAACTATTATAGCACTGGAGAGGGATGATGTAGTTGAGGGGGTGAAAGACAGAATCTATTTGGTTTGAATTAAGGAACAGTAGAGGAGCTATTACGCTACAGGGTGTATACTGTAGGCCACCAAATAATGGGAAGGAGATAATGGAGCAAATTTGCAGGCAAATTACAGAAAGATACACGAACTACAGGGTAGTGATAATAGGAGACTTCAATTATCCTAATATAGACTGGGATTGCAACAGTCTAAAGGGCAAAGAGGGGGAGGAATTCCTGAAATGTGTACAAGAGAATTTTCTTGAACACTGTTTCCAGCCCAACGAGGAAGGAAGCAGAGCTGGATCTAGTTCTGGGGAATGAAGTGGGGCATGTTTCAGTGGGGGAGCATTTGGGGAACAGTGATCAGTACATCGTCAGGTTAAAAATAGTTATGGAAAAGGACAAGTGTAAAAATATTTAACTGGAGGAGGGCTAACTTCAGTGAGTTGAAAAGGGATCTGGCCCAGGTGGATTGGAATCAAAAGTTGGGAGGCAAAACAGTAACTGAACAATGGGAGGGCTTCAGAGAGGAGATGGTTTGTGTACAGAGTAGACACATTGCCATGAGGGGGAAACGAAGGGCATCCAAAGCTAGAGCTCCCTGGATGACTAAAGATACAGAGGTTAAAATAAGACAGAAAAAGGAGGCTTATGACAATTCTAAGGTTAATAAGATAGTAGAAAACCAAGCTGAATATAGAAAGTACAGAGGAGATATAAAAAGGGAATCAGAGGGGCAAAGAGAGAGTATGAGAATAGATTAGCGGCTAACATAAAAGGGAACCCAAAAGTCTTCTATAAACACATAAATAGTAAAAGGGTAGTCAAAGGAAGGCTGGGGCCGATTCGGGACCAAAAACATCATCTTGTGGAGGCCAAGGGTATAGCTGAGGTACTAAATGAGTACTTTACTTCAGTCTTCACAGGAGAAGAGGATAATGCCAATGTAGCAGTAAAGGAGGAGGCAGTAGCAATATTGCATAGGATAAAAATAGATGAAGAGGATGTACAAGGTTGGAGGACTTTAATCTTCATATAGACTGGACAAATCAAATTGGCAAAGGTAGTCTGGAGGACAAGTCCATGGAATGCATTCGGGACAGTTTCCGAGAACAATATGTCATGGAACCAACCAGGGAACAGGCTATTTTAGATCTTGTATTGTGTAATGAGACAGGGTTAATTAGCAATCTCATAGTAAAGGATCCTCTGGGGCCGAGTGATCATAGCAGAAATGTTAAACAAATATTTTGTATCTGTCTTCACAGTAGAAGACACAAAAAGCATACCAAAAATGGTGGGGAACCAAGGGTCTAATGAGGGTGGGGAACTTAACGTAATTAATATAAGTAGAGAACAAGTACTAGAGAAACTAATGGGACTAAAAGCCGACAAACCCCCTGGATCTGACGGCCTACATCCTAGGGTTCTAAAAGAGGTGGCTGGAGAGATAGTGGATGCATTGGTTTTGATCTTCCAAAATTCCCTAGATTCTGGAATGGTCCCAGCGGATTGGAAGGTCTCAAATGTAACACCGCTATTCAAGAAAGGAGGGAGGGAAAAAACAGGGAACGACAGGCCAGTTAGCCTGACATCAGTCGTCAGGAAAATGCTGGAATCCATTGTTAAGGAAGTGGTATCAAGTCACTTAGAAAATCATAACATGATTCGGCAGAGTCAGCATGGTTTTATGAAAGGGAAATCGTGTTTGACAAATTTATTGGAGTTTTTTGAGGGTGTAACTAGCAGGGTATATAAAGGGGAACCAGTGGATGTAGTATATTTGGATTTCCAAAAGGCATTCGATAAGGTGCCACATAAAAGGTTATTACACAAGATTAGGACTCATGGGGTTGGGGGTAATATAGTAGCATGGATAGAGGATTGGTTAACGGACAGAAAACAGAGAGTAGGGATAAACTGATCTTTTTCAGGTTGGCAGGCTATAACTAGTGGGGTGCCGCAAGGATCAGTGTTGGGCCTCAGCTATTTACAATCTATATTAATGACCTAGATGAAGGGACCGAGTGTAATGTATCCAAGTTTGCCGATGATACAAAGCTAGGTGGAACAGTAAGCTGTGAGGAGAACACAGAGTCTGCAAAGGGATATCGATAGACTAAGTGAGTGGGCAGTAAGATGGCAGATGGAGTATAATGTAGGGAAATGTGAGGTTATTCACTTTGGTAGGAAGAATAGAAAAACAGAATATTTTTTAAATGGTGAGAAACTTTCAAATGTTGGTGTTCAGAGAGATTTGGGTGTCCTTGTGCAAGAAACACTGAAAGTTAGCATGCAGGTAGCAAGCAATAAGGAAGGCAAATGGCATGTTGCAACGGGGTTGGAGTATAAGAGTAAGGAAGTCTTGCTACAATTGTACAGGGCCTTGGTGAGACCACACCTGGAGTACTGTGCACAGTTTTGGTCTCCTTATCTAAGGAAGGATATACTTGCCTTGGAGGCGGTGCAACGAAGGTTCACTAGATTGATTCCTGGGATGAGAGGGCTGTCCCATGATGAGAGATTATGTAGAATGGGCCTATACTCTCTGGAGTTTAGAAGAATGAGAGGTGATCTCATTGAAACATATAAGATTCTGAAGTGGATTGACAGGGTAAATGCTGAGGTTGTATCCCCTGGCTGGAGTGTCTAGAACTAGGGGGCATAGTCTCAGGATAAGGGGTAGGCCATTTAAGACTGAGATGAAGAGGAATTTCTTCAGTCAGAGTGTTGTGAATCTTTGGAATTCTCTGCCCCAGAGGGCTGTGAATGCTGAGTCTTTGAGTATATTCAAGGCTGAGATAGATTATTGAACTCTAGGGGAATCAAGGAATATGGAGATCGGGCGGGAAAGTGGAGTTGAGGTCGATGATCAGCCATGATCTTATTGAATGGCGGAGCAGGCTCGAGGGGCTGTATGGCCTACTCCTGCTCTTATTTTTTATGTTCTTATGATACTAAAATTGGCTGTGTGGTTGATAATGAAGAAGGAAGCTGTAGACTGCAGGAAGATATTAGTGAACTGGTCAGGTGGGCAGAACAGTGGCAAATGGAAGTCAATCCGGAGAATTGTGAGGTAATGCATTTGGGGAGGGCTAACAAGGCAAGGGAATACACATTAAATGGTAGGACACTGAGAAGTGTAGAGGATCAGAGGGACCTTGGAGTGCATGTCCACAGATCCCTGAAGGTAGCAGGCCAGGTAGATAAGGTGGTTAAGAAGGCATATGGAATGCTTGCCTTTATTAGCCGTGGCATAGAATACAAGAGCAAGGGGGTTATGCTTCAACTGTATAAAACACTAGTTAGGCCTCAGCTAGAGTACTGCGTGCAGTTCTGGTCACCACATTACAGGAAAGATGTGATCGCACTGGAGAAGGTTCAGAGGAGATTTATGAGGATGTTGCCTGGACTGGAAAATTTTAGCTGAGGAAAGATTGGATAGGCTGGGGTTGTTTTCTTTGGAACAGAGGAGGCTGAGGGGCGACCTAATTGAAGTGTGTAAAATTATGGGGGGCTGCGATAGTGTGGATAGGAAGGACCTATTTCCCTTAGCAGAGGGGTCAATAACCAGGAGGCATAGATTTAAAGTCATTGGTAGGAGGTTTAGAGGGGATTTGAGGGGAAATTTCTTCACCCAGCGTGTAGTTGGGGTCTGGAACTCACTGCCTGAAAGGGTGGTAGAGGCAGGAACCCTCACCACATTTAAAATGTGCTTGGATGTGCACTTGAAGTGCCGTAACCTACAGGACTACGGACCAAGAGCTGGAAAGTGGGAGTATGCTGGATAGCTGTTTGTTGGCCGGCGCAGACACGATGGGCCGAAATGGCCTCCTTCCATGCTGTAAATTTCTACGATACACGCCTGGTTCTGTAACCCTTAATACCCTTGCCTAACAGAAATCTACCAATCTGAGTTTTGACATTTTGAATGAACCCCCAGCCTCAACAGTTTTTGGGGGAAGAGTGTTCCAGATTTCCACTCCCCTTTATGTGGAGAAGTGCTTCCTGATATCACCCCTGAATGGCCGAGCACTCAATTCAAGGTTATGCATTAGAAAGGACCAAAGGGCCAATAATGGAGCAGTCAGTAATAGGACATCAATTAGTCTCCTCTTATCTTGGAGAAATCAAGGACTTCAGACACTGCGTCACTGGTGGGACTGGTCTACAGGCCCCCAAATAGTAGCCACACTAGGACAGAGAATAAATCAAGAAATAATAGAGGCTTGTAAGAAAGGTACAGCTATAATCATGGGAGATTTTAATCTTCATATTGATTGAACAAAGCAAATTGGCAAAGGTAGACTTGAGGAAGAGTTCTGAGTGTATACGGGATGGTTTCTTGGAACAATATGTTGTGGAACCAACCAGGGAGCAGACTATTTTAGATCTGCTAATGTGTAATGAGGCTGGATTAATTAATGGTCTCGAAGTGAAGGATCCTCTTGGGAAGACTGGTCATAGCATGGTAGAATTTGAAATTCAGTTTGAGGGTGAGAAAGCTAGGTCTCAAACTAGTGTCCTGAACTTAAACAAAGGTAATTACAAAGGTATGAAGGCAGACTTGGTTAAAGTGGACTGGGAAAATATATTACAGGGTAAGACTGTAGAAAAGCAGTGGCAAACATTTAAGGAGATATTTCATAACTCTCAGCAAAGATATATTCCAGTGAGAAAGAAAGACTCGAAGAGAAGGATGAACCATCCGTGGCTAACTAAGGAAGTAAAGGATGGTATCAAATTGAAAACAAAACCATACAATATTGCGAAGAATATTGAAAGGCCAGAGGATTGGGAAATTTTTAAAAACCAGCAAAGGACAACTGAAAAAATGATAGAGAGAGAGGATAGTTTATGAGAGTAAGCTAGCAAGAAATATAAAAACAGACAATAAGAGCTTCTACAGGTATATAAAAAGGAAGAGAGTAGCTAAAGTAAACGTTGGTCCCCTAGAGGATGAGTCTGGGGAATTAATAATGGGAAACAGGGAAATGGCGGAGACTTTGAACAAATATTTTGTATCGGTCTTCACGGTAGAAGACACTAAAAGCATCCCAATAATGGATAATCAAGGGCTATTGGGGTGGGAGGGAACTTAAAACTATCACTAGAGAGAAAGTACTAGGCAAACTAATGGGACTAAAGGTGGACAAGTCCCCTGGACCCGATGGCCTGCATCCTAGAGTCTTAAAAGAAGTGGCTGCAGAGATAATGGATGCATTGGTTGTAATTTACCAAAATTCCCTGGATTCTGGAGAGGTGCCAGCGGACTGGAAAACCGCAAATGTAACGCCCCTATTTAAGAAAGGAGGGAGACAGAAAGCAGGCAACTATCGATCAGTTAGCCTAACATCTGTCATTGGGAAAATGCTGGAGTCCATCATTAAGGAAGTGATAGGACATTTAGAAAATCATAATATAGTCAAGCAGAGTCAGCATGGTTTTATAAAAGGGAAATCATGTTTGACAAATTTGCTGGAGTTCTTTGAGGATGTAACGAGCAGGGTGGATAAAGGGGAACCAGTAGATGTCGTGTATTTGGATTTCCAGAAGGCATTCGATAATGTGCCACATAAAAGGTTACTACACAAGATAAGAGCTCACGGGGTTGGGGGTAATATATTAGCATGGAGAGAGGATTGGCTAACTAACAGAAAGCAGAGAGTTGGGATAAATGGGTCATTTTCCGGTTGGCAAACTGTAACTAGTGGGGTGCCGCAGGGATCAGTGCTGGGGCCTCAACTATTTACAATCTATATTAATGACTTGGATGAAGGGACCGAGTGTAATGTAGCCAAATTTGCTGATGATACAAAGATAGGTGGGAAAGCAAATTGTGTGGAGGATGCAAAGAATCTCCAAAGGGATATAGATAGGCTAAGTGAGTGGGCAAAAATCTGGCAGATGGAGTTTAATGTGGCAAAATGCGAAGTTATCCACTTTGGTAGGAAAAATAAAAAAAGTGAATTGATGATGAAGGGGTTGTTTTATGAAGAAAGGTTGAGCAGGCTGGGCCAATACTCATTGGAGTTTAGAAGAATGAGAGGGGATCTTATTGAAACATGTAAGATTCTGAAGGGGCTTGACAGGGTGGATGCAGAGAGGATGTTTCCCCTCGTGGGGGAATCTAGAACTAGGGGGCACAATTTCAGAATAAGGGGGCACCCTTTTAAATCGGAAATGAGGAGGAATTTCTTCTCTGAGGGTCGTGAATCTTTGGAATTCTCTTCCCCAGAGAGCTATGGAGGCTGGGTCATTGAATATATTTAAGGTGGAGATAGACAGATTTTTGACAGGTAAGGGAGTGAAGGGTTATGGGGAGCGGGCAGGGAAGTGGAGTTGAGGCCCAAGATCAGATCAGCCATGATCTTATCGAATGGCGGAGCAGGCTCGAGGGGCCGAATGACCGACTCCTGCTCCTACGTCTTATGTTCTTGTGTTCTGCGCTTCAAACAAAGGTGATTTATTTGACAGATGGACAAAAGGTTAAACTCCAGCCCAGTTATAGGAGCCACTGACAGAAACAAAACCTAACCCAACAAGTCCGGGGGGTGTGTGACTTGGAGGTGATGGTATACCTAGGCACCTGCTGCCTTTGTCCTTCTAGCTTGTGGAGGTCGTGTGCTTGGGAGGTTCTGTTAAAGTTCTGGTCGAGTTGCAGATGTACAGAGTCCCTCTCCTTCGCCCCCTCCCCCTGCTGTCTCTCTCTTTCTCTCTCTCTCTCTCTCTCTCTTCCCATACAGGCCAGAGTCTTGTGTAGGCCCAGACCGGATGGTGGGTTCCCTTCCCTGAGGGACATCAGTGAACCAGTTGGGTTTTTACGACAATCCGGCAGTTTTCATGGTCACTTTTTTCTAGTGCCAGCCCCACAAATGACCAGATTCATTGAGCTCAATTTCACAACCTGTCCTTGGGTTTTTGTGGGTTCTCTCTCACGCTCCCTTTTTCCTGTTTTATGTTCATTTTACAGGATGTTAGAAGGGGCGGATTTGCAGACAGGAAACTCAAACCAAACATCACATCAAGATCTGACAGTCACTCAATTAACCGGGACCTGAATATCATCGGCCTTTGAACATGGAAGCAAAACGCACCATTCACAGCGGGGAGAAACCGTACACGTGTTCTGTGTGTGGACGAGGCTTCAGTCGATCCTCTGGCCTGTCGAGACACAAGCGCAGTCACACCGGGGAGAAACCATGTAAATGTGGGGACTGTGGGAAGGCATTCAATTACCCGTTTGAGTTGGAAAGTCATCGGCGCACTCACACCGGGGAGAGACCGTTCACCTGCTCCATGTGTGGGAAGGGATTCACTAATTCATCCAGCCTGCTGAAACACCAGCAAGTTCACACTGATGAGAGACCTTTTAAATGCCCGGACTGCGGGAAGTGCTATAAAAGTTCTGGGCAACTGATGTGCCATCAACGTGTTCACACTGACGAGAGACCGTTCAGGTGCTCTCACTGTGGGACTGGGTTCAGGCAGTCATCTGAACTCACTGTACACCAGCGAGTTCACACTGGGGAGAGGCCGTTCACCTGCTCCATATGTGGGAAGGGATTCACTCAGTCATCCAACCTGCTGAAACACAAGCGCACTCACACTGGGGAGAGGCCGTTCACCTTGCTCTGAGTGTGGGAAGGGATTCACTCAGCCATCCAACCTTCTGATACACCAGCGACTTCACAAGTGACTGCAGGGGTTGGACTCTGCTGTTATTACTGCTGTTCATCAGATCAAGGACTGAACCATGTTCATTCTGACAGTTGAGGTTTGTTTCTGCTGATGTTAATAACCCGAATAACTGGGCTGTAGTTTAATATTCTGGATATAGATCAAATAAATCAGCTTTGCTTTCAACACATTGTTATACATTTTTGTCTTTCCCACCTGAGTGTTTAGCATCACCTGGCTGGAGCTCAGAAAGGACAATCTGGGGGAGGATCGTACGGCAGGAACAGAACTTCAGCCTGGACACAGTCCTTCAGGGCCACACTGAGAGGGGCAAACGGCACTTTGGTCTTTCTCGTCTCTCTTCACTGACAGCAAAGTCGCCGTGTGGGTTAATCTTGAGGTGTGTAAGAAATGTGTCCCAGCCGCTCTCTTCCATGGTTCAGAGCTCCTAGGCACGGAACAGAAGGCTCCTTTACAACTGTGTTTAGAGTCAGGAAGAACAACGGTGAATGCTGGAAACATGCTGTCAAATCAGAGATTGGTGTCAAACTGGAATCTGTTCCTGACTGAAAGTGAAACAGGTTTAAGTTTCCAGTCTAAGAATGACTGTGGTAATTATTCCACAAAGATTTAAAGTGTCTGTGGGACCATCCTGAGTCTACCATTTTAAAGCAGGTATTAACTCATTTAAAATAAATCGGTTAAAGTCTGCTTCAAAATAGCAGATGGAGGAGTTCACAGGAGCCTGTTCACTGCTAGTACAATTATACAACAGACATTTGATCTCCAGATAAAGAAGGACCTGCAGCGTGTTTCCAGGAATTCCCTGTTTGATTGATGTGTGTGTGTTAGACACCAGGAAATTAAAAAATACCTGGAACATCCACAAGGATACGATCCCAACAGTTCATCTGGGATTACTCCCGCTGCAGAAACCCACCACTGACTGTGCTGAAGGCTGTAGGCTCAGGTAGTGGGGCCTCCCGGAGTGGACTGTAAGAAATCTGGGTTTCAGTATCCTGACAAATGTATGCCGAGGAACCAGAGGAATCCTTACTAAGGAACCGACTGGGCTCTTACAGGCCTGCGTAGGTCTAGGGGTGAATGATGCCTGACTCGCTGAAATTTGAACCCAGTTTGTAACAAGACGAATTCAGTTTACAGAAGAATAGGGACAAATATCACCCACAATTGAGGGAGACAAAAGCAGCCATTAGAGAAGTTCAGAGGAATTTGGAAAAGAAAATGGTGCACAATTGTGGTAATAATAGTAAAAGCTTTTCCAGCTGTGTCAGGAGTCAGAAGACATAGTTACAGAGTTACATCGAATTACAGAGTCTACAGCAGAGGAACAGGCCATTCGGCCCAACTGGTCAATGCCGGTGTTTCTGCTCCACATGAGTCTCCTCCCACCACTCTTCAGCTAAACCTATTGGCATATCTTTCTATTCCTTTCTCCCTCATGTGCTTATCTACCTTCCCCATGAATGCATCTGTGCTATTCGCCTCAACTACTCCTTGTGGTAGCACGTTCCACATTCTTATCTCTCTTTGGGTGAAGAAGTTTCCCCTGAATTCCTTATTGGATTTATTAGTGACTATCTTATAATTATGACTTCTAGTTTTGGACTCCTGCAGTGGAAACATTTTCCCGACATCCACCCTATATAACCTTTTCATAACTTTAAAGCATTGATCAGGTCACCCATCGGCCTTCTCTTTATTCTAGAGAAAAGAGCCCCAGCCTGTTGAGCCTTTCCTGATAAATATATCCTCTCAGTTCCAGGATCATCCTTGCAAATACTTTTTGCACTTTCTCCAGTGCCTCTATATCCTTTTTATAATATGGTGACCACAACTGTTCACAGTTCTCCAAGTGTAGTCCAAGCAAGGTTCTATACAAGTTTAACATAACTTCTCTGCTGTTCAATTCTATCCCTCTAGAAATGAACCCCAGTGCATTGTTTGCTTCTTTTATGGCCTTAACTTCTGTTGCTACTTTTAGTGATTTGTGTATCTGGACCCCTACAGCCCTTTGCTCCTCTACCCCATTTAAGAATCCAAATAATTTCCAAGTAGTGTGTGGCCTCCTTATTCTTCCAACCAAAATGCACCATCTCACACTGATCTACATTGAAATTCATTTGCTAATTACACATCCATTCTGCAAATTTATTAATGTCTACTTGCATTTTCTCGCAGTCTTCCTCATTATTATCTACACATCCCAATTTGGTGTCATTGACAAATTTTGAAATTGTACTTCCGATTCCCAGTGCAAATCATTTATGTAAATGGTGAACAACAGTGGTCCCAGCATCGATCCCTGTGGAACACCACTTTCCACCTTTTGCCAGTCTGAGTAGCTACTCTTTACCCCTACTCTCTGTTTTCTGTTTTATAACCAGCTTGCTATCAATAACAGAATGTAAGATTTAGAAGATGACTAAGGTCAGGCCATGTGGAGTGAAGGGCCAGGCAGCAGAATGGATGGAAAGATGGCTACAAGATAGAAATCAGAGGATTGGAGTGAATGGAAGTTTGTAGCCATCTTTCCATCGTATTTGTGTGTGTCGTTGTATACTACATAGTTATTACTGTTTGTTTCATATTTGTGGTGCACTCGGGCTCTTGCCTAAACGGTTTTTGTTCCCTTCTGGTGACAGTGGGACTACTTACTGTCGCCCCTACCGCTAGTCAAAAAAGGCCCACTCTCAATCGGATGAAAAAAAATGAATGTTTTCTCCACCAATTGGGGATTTCAATGGCGGTGCATTAACCCAGAATTCCCCGCGCGGCAGAAAGTGCCCCATCAATGACTACAGGAGCCCAGTGCGCCGGCGCGGGTGTACATGTACATTACGCATGCGCCGTGCAAGTGGCGGTGATGGATTGAGCGTAGCAGGCAGTTCAGCGGCCGGGAGCCGGAAGGCGATTGTGGCTGCAGGGAATGGATTGGACCCGCGGGTGAGTTTAAAAGCTTTATAAACACCTGGTGTAGGCCTGAGGCTCCGAATAAGCGCCCGCAAGCCCCGTGTTTCCCCGGTTACAGGCCCGGTCAGTGACCGCCCGAGTAATCCGGGTCACTGGTCGCCATCTTGAACACGGCGGATCTCACGGCGCATGCGCGGTACTTCAGGCTGGAACAAAGAGTGGGCGGGGCTTCAGGGTCTCTGTCAGTTTGATTGGACCACATGTTTCTCCCATATTAGTGGCCCCTGAAAGGGAGCCTTGTTGGGCTGATTGATTTAGATGAGAAGTCGCACAACACCAGGTTATAGTCCAACAGATTTATTTAATTTTACAAGCTTTCGGAGCAGTTCGCTCCTTCGTCAGGTAAGTTAGCAGTGAGAGAATCTCCCAGAATTCACAATTTAAACACAGACAAAATATATTCAAATCTTTCCCACATCAAAGAGCATAGCCAAGACAATGAGATGTGTCCCAGGGGGTCCAACGTGTCAAACCACCTGCTGGCTGCATATCCTGTCAATCTGTGTAGGTTCTTGTGTTAGCCTTTTTTAAAAAAAAACACCTGGGAAGACCGGCCATGATGTCAAGTCACGTTCTGTATCGTGACATGAACCCGATATCGCGATTGAGGCCCTCCTCATGAGTGCGGAACTTGGCTATCAGTTTCTGCTCTATGATTTTGCGCTGTCGTGTATTTCGAAGGCCGCCTTGGAGAACGCTTACCCGCATATCCGAGGCTGAATGCCCCTGGCTGCTGAAGTGTTCCCCGACTGGGAGGCAACCCTCCTGCCTGGCGATTGTTGCGCGGTGTCCGTTCATACGTTGTCTCAGTGTCTGCATGGTCTCGCCGATGTACCATGCTCTGGAGCATCCTTTACTGCAACGTATCAGGTAGACAACGTTGGCCGAGTCACATGAGTATGTACCGTGTACCTGGTGGGTAGTGTCCTCACGTGTGATGATGGTATCTGTGTCCATGATTTGGCATGTCTTGCAGAGGTTGCCGTGGCAGGGTTGTGTGGTGTCTTGGTTGCTGTTCGCCTGAAAGATGGGTAATCTGCTGCGAACGATGGTACTTTTGAGGTTAGGCGGCTGCTTGAAGGCGAGTAGTGGAGGCGTGGGGATGGCCTTAGCAAGGTGTTCGTCGTCATCGATGACATGTTGAAGGCTGCGAAGAACATGGCGTAGTTTTTCCGCTCCGGGGAAGTACTGGACGACGTAGGGTACTCTGTTGGTTGTGTCCCGTGTTCGTCTTCTGAGGAGGTCTATGCGGTTTTTCGCTGTGGCCCGTCGGAACTGTCGATCGACGAGTCGAGCGTCATATCCCGTTCTTACGAGGGCGTCTTTCAGTGTCCGTAGGTGTCCATCGCGCTCCTCCTCGTCTGAGCAGATCCTGTGTATTCGCAGGGCTTGTCCATAGGGGATGGCTTCTTTAACGTGGTTAGGGTGGAAGCTGGAGAAGTGGAGCATCGTGAGGTTGTCCGTGGGCTTGCGGTAGAGTGAAGTGCTGAGGCGTCCGTCTTTGAGGAGATTCGTGTGTCCAAGAATGAAACCGATTCTGAGGAGTAGTCCATGGTGAGTTTGATGGTGGGATGGAACCTGTTGATGCTATCGTGTAGTCCTTTCAGTGATCCTTCGCCGTGGGTCCAAAGGAAGAAGATGTCGTCGATGTATCTGGTGTACAGCGTTGGTTGGAGGTCCTGTGCAGCGAAGAAGTCTTGCTCGAACTTGTGCATGAAGATGTTGGCATATTGGGGTGCGAATTTGGTCAATCGCGATATCGGGTTCATGTCACGATACAGAACGTGACTTGACATCATGGCCGGTCTTCCCAGGTGTTTTTTTTTTAAAAAGGCTAACACAAGAACCTACACAGATTGACAGGATATGCAGCCAGCAGGTGGTTTGACACGTTGGACCCCCTGGGACACATCTCATTGTCTTGGCTATGCTCTTTGATGTGGGAAAGATTTGAATATATTTTGTCTGTGTTTAAATTGTGAATTCTGGGAGATTCTCTCACTGCTAAAATTACCTGACGAAGGAGCGAACTGCTCCGAAAGCTTGTAAAATTAAATAAATCTGTTGGACTATAACCTGGTGTTGTGCGACTTCTCATTTTTGTCCACCCCAGTCCAACGCCGGCATCTCCACATCATGATTGATTTAGAGCCATCCTTTGTTCCTCAACCTGTCCCATTTCCACCTCCTCTTGCCTTGAATATCTCTTAATATCTCTTAATCCCTCCTGCTTTCTATCCTATCACTGACCTTCCCTTTTGTTCTTTCATCCCCTCCCCCTTTTCCCAGCCCTAACTTGCTTTAAAATCTATTTCATTTCCTGCTTTTTTTCCAGTTCTGACGAAAGGTCTTCGACCTGAAACATTAACTCTGTTGCTCTCTCTCCACGGATGCTGCCTGACCTGCTGAGTTTTTTCAGCGTTTTCTGTTGTTATTTGGGCTGATTCTTGTTTGCTGACCCTGGGGCAACCCAGTCTCACCCTATTGGTCCATCAAAAAAGGCCCCGTGACCAGCAGAGAAAATCAGCAGCTCATTGATTTTATTCTCACTCTGCACACAGCGGGTGTGGAACTGAACCCAACCAGAGTAGAGGGAGGGGAAAACTGGGAGTGGAGGAAAGAAATGTTGGAGATGGTGCGATGGGTTTGGATTTCAGCACAGGGAGGAGGGAGAGTGTGTGGGACGGGGATTTACAGCTTTGGGGGAGCGAGAGAGGAAAGAATGTTCCATAGAAACTAGAATTGTCTGTTCTG
Organism: Squalus acanthias; assembly: GCA_030390025.1. Lineage (NCBI taxonomy): Eukaryota > Metazoa > Chordata > Chondrichthyes > Squaliformes > Squalidae > Squalus > Squalus acanthias. Next base: position 37,129 of record JASTWF010001399.1, on the reverse strand, counting down.
AATTTCTATCCTGTACTTACAGTGATGATTTTGTAAATTCCTTTTACAGGGTATTAGAAGGGGAGGATTTGCAGACGGGAAACTCAAACCAAACATCATGTGAAGAGCTGACAGATTCACTCCATTCATCAGGACCTGAATATCATCGCGCTTTGAATGTGGAAGGAGAAATGTTTGTCTGTTCTGTCTGTGGGAAAAGATTTCAAACATCAGTGTGACTGGAAAAGCACCGAGACACACACACCCGAGTGAGAGTGTTCCAGTGCACTGACTGTGGAAAGAGCTTTAACCAGTTACACAGCCTGAATAAACATCGCACCATTCACAGCGGGGAGAAACCGTACACGTGTTCTGTGTGTGGACGAGGCTTCAACCGATCGTCCAACCTGGAGAGACACAAGGGAACCCGCACTATGGAGAAACCGTGGAAATGTGGGGACTGTGGGAAGGGATTCAGTTAACAGTCCCAGCTGGAGACCGGGGATAGGCTGTTCACCTGCTCTCTCTCGGAAGGGATTTACTCAATTGTCTAGCATGCTGACACGCCAGCGAGCTAGCAATAGGGAGAGGCCGTTCTCCTGCTCCGTGTGTGGGAAGGGATTCACTTGTTCATCCCACCTCACTGCACACCAACTTGATCATGCTGATGAGAGACCTTTTAAATGCTCTGACTGTGGGAACAGCTTTAAAACCTCTGAGGAACTGATTGAACACCAGCGAGTTCACGCTGACGAGAGACCGTTCTGTTGCTCTCACTGCGGGAAGAGGTTCCAGCAGTCATTCCGTCTGGCTGAACACCAGCTCCTTCACACTCATGAGAGTCCATTCAGTTGCTCTCACTGTGGGGAGAGGTTCTCCCAGTCATTGCAACTCACTGAACACCAGCAAGTTCACATCAAGGAGAGACCGTTCAACTGCTTCGTTTGTGGGAAGGGATTCACTCGTTTAGCCCAACTTATGTCACATGAGGACATTCACACTACGGAATGGCCGTTCTACTGCTCCGTGTGTGGGAAGGGATTCACTCGTTTCGTCCGCCTTTTGACACACAAGCGAGTTCACACAGGGGCGAGGCCGTTCTCCTGTTCAGTGTGTGGGAAGAGATTCACTCGTTCAAGCCACCTTTTGGAGCACAAGCGAGTTCACACTGGGGAGAGGCCGTTCACCTGTTCCGTCTGTGGGAAGAGTTTCCCTTGTTCATCCCACCTCTTGATACACCAGCGAGTTCACACTGGGGAGAGGCCGTTCACCTGCTCCGTGTGTGGGAAGAGATTCGCTCAGTCATCAATCCTGAAGGCACACCAGCAAGTTCACTCTGATAAGAGACCTTTTAAATGTTCTGACTGTGAGAAGAGCTTTAAAAGAAGTAATGATCTGCTGAGACACCAGCGAGTTCACACTGGGGAGAGGCCGTTCATCTGCTCCGTGTGTGGGAAGAGATTCCTTGAATCATCCTACCTACTGAGACACCAGCGCACTCACACTGAGGAGAGGCCATTCACCTGCTCCGAGTGTGGGAAGGGATTCACTCAGTCATCCAGCCTGCTGGCACACCGGCGAATTCACACTGGGGAGAGGCCGTTCACCTGCTCAGAGTGTGGGAAGGGATTCACTCTGTCATCCCGCCTGACTACGCACCAGCGAGTTCACACTGGGGAGAGGCCATTCACCTGCTCCGTGTGTGGGAAGGGATTCACTCTGTCATCCCGCCTGATTACGCACCAGCGAGTTCACACTGGGGAGAGGCCATTCACCTGCTCTGTGTGTGGGAAGGGATTCAGTCTGTCATCCAGCCGCCAGAGACACCAACTCACTCACACTGGTGAGAGGCCGTTCACCTGCTCCGTGTGTGGGAAGGGATTCACTTGTTCATCCAACCTCACTAGGCACCAGCGAGTTCACACTGGTGAGAAGCCATTCACCTGCTCCGTGTGTGGGAAGAGATTTGCTGTGTCATCAACCCTGCTGAAACACCAGCAAGTTCACACTGATAAGAGACCGTTTAAATGTTCTGACTGTGAGAAGACCTTTAAAAGCAGCAATGCTCTGCTGACACACCAACGCATTCACACCGGGGAGAATCCGTTAACCTGCTCCGTGTGTCAGAAGGGATTCACTGATTCATCCCACCTACGGAGCCACCAGCGAGTTCACACTGGGGAGAGGCCGTTCACCTGCTCCGTGTGTGGGAAGAAATTCGCTCAGTCATCAACCCTGCTGAGACACCAGCGAGTTCACACTGGGGAGAGGCCGTTCACCTGCTCCATGTGTGGGAAGGGATTCTTTCAGGCATCCAACCTGCGGACACACCAGCGAGTTCACAAGTTACTGCCGAAATTGGATTCTGCTGTTATTGCTGCTGATAATCACATCCAGGACTGAACCATGTTCATTCTGACAGTTGGGGTTTGTTTCTGTTGATGTTAATGACCCTATAACTGGGCTGGAAATTAATATTCTGGATCAATGCCAAATAAATCGTCATTGTTTCAAACACACAGTGTGTTGATTATTTGTTTCCTCCAAGATAAGAGATTAATTGATGTCCTGTTACTGACTGTTCCATCCTTGTGCCTTTTCTCCCTTCTAACTCTAGATTATTTCAGTTCTCATACCTTCGGTTACTCTCATGGACAAGTCCCAGCTCCCCATACCTTCCAGAGTGCCTCACCCAGCCTTGGTATCCAGGGAAGGTATCGGTAACACGCCCGGGATCACTAAACACAAAACCCAGTCTGTTAATCACTGTCAGCTACTGGACTTAGCGTGTGACCCACAGCATCTCTCTCACCTTCGATGTGTGAAGAGAGCATCACGCCTGCAAACCTGGTTTTCAATTTAAATGCACTCAGTAAATGTATTGAACAAGAGATGAACAAGTAAACAGATCACGGCCCAATCCTCCAGCTCTATACTCCAGGCCGATGAGACTCTGTTAAGGTGCCATGTGCTGATGGACCGCTCTGCATTTTGCCTGTAATGGAAAATAACTGAAGATTAGTCCCAGTGTAACCTTTGCTGTCATGAAATGAGTGTGTCTTTTAATGAGCCTCACGTCCTTGCTCAAGTCGGCTGCAATTGTCAAATCTCAGATGCCGTAATCGTGACCATCTTCAAGAAAGGTGACAAGTCTGATTGCGGTAATTACAGAGGAGTTTCCCTGCTGTCTGTCACAGGAAAAGTCATCGCAAGAATCCTCCTCAATTGCCTTCTCCCAGTGGCTGAAGAGCTCCTCCCAGAGTTGCAATGCGGATTCCGCCAACTAAGGGGCACAATGGACATGATCTTCACCGCGCGTCAAATAGAAGAGAAATGCAGGGAACAGCACAAACCGCTGTACATGGCCTTCTTTGACCTCACAAAGGCCTTCGGCACTGTCAACTGTGAGGGATTATGGAGTGTCCTCCTCAAATTCGGCTGCCCTCAAAAGTTTGTCACCATCCTCCGCCGGCTTTACAATGACATGCAAGCCGTGATCCTGACCAACGGATCCATCACAGACCCAATTCACGTATGGACCGGGGTCAAGCAAGGCTGTGTCATCGCACCAACGCTCTTCTCGATCTTCCTGGCTGCAATGCTCCATCTCACCCTCAGTAAGCTTCCCGCTGGAGTGGAGCTAATCTACAGAACAAATGGGAAACTGTTCAGCCTCCGTCGCTGCCAGTCCAGATCCAAGGTTGTCCCATCCTCTGTCATCGAATTACAGTATGCAGACGACGCTTGCGTCTGCGCTCACTCTGAGGTCGAACTCCAAACCATTGTCAACACCTTCACCAAAGCGTACGAGAGCATAGGCCTTATACTAAACATCCGTAAGACAAAGGACCTCTACCAACCTGCCCCCGCCACACAATACTGCCCCCCCGATTATCAAAAACCACGACGAGGCCTTGGACAACGTGGACCACTTTCCATACCTCGGGAGCCAACTGTCATCAAGGGCAGACATCGATGACGAAGTCCAACACTCCCTTCAGTGTGCCAGTGCAGCCTTCGGTCGCCTGAGGAAGAGAATGTTTGAAGACCAGGACCTCAAACCCGGCACTAAGCTCATGGTCTACAGAGCAGCAGTGATACCCGCCCTGCTGTATGCCTCAGAGACATGGACCATGTAGAGCAGGCACCTCAAAGCACTGGAGAGGTACCACCAACGCTGCCTCCGCATGATCCTGCAAATTCATTGGCAGGATAGGCGCACAAACGTCAGTGTGCTCGCTCAGGCCAACATCCCCAGCATCGAAGCTTTGACCACGCTCGATCAGCTCTGATGGACGGGCCACACCATCCGCATGACCGATACGAGACTCCCGAAACAAGCGCTCTACTCGGAGCTCCGACACGGCAAGAGAGCCCGAGGTGGGCAGAGGAAACGCTTCAAGGACACCCTCAAAGCCTCCTTGAAACATCCCCACCGACACCTGGGAATCCCTGGCCCAAGACCACACAAAGTGGAGGAGAAGCATCCAGGAAGGCGCCGAACACCTCGCGTCTCTTCGCCGGGAGCAAGCGGAAGCCAAGCGCAAACAGCGGAAGGAGCGCACGTCAACCCAAGCACCCCACCCACCCACCCGCCCCTTCAACCACTGTCTGCCCCACCTGTGACAGAGACTGTAGTTCCTGCATTGGACTCATCAGTCACCTGAGAACTCATTGTTAGTGTGGAAGCAAGTCATCCTCGGTTCCCAGGGACTGCCTAAGAAGATGATTTTGCCTGTAATGGAAAATAACTGAAGATTAGTCCCAGTGTAACCTTTGCTGTCATGAAATGAGTGTGTATTTTAATGAGCCTCACGTCGTTGCTCATGTCGGCTGCAATTGTGTAGAAAGAGGATGTGTAAAGAGATGGTCTGTGTATGGAGATGTGAAAGAAGGAAACGGTGTGTGTGTGTGATAGTGACACAGCCTTGTGGTCACAGTCAGAACAATGCACAGATATCCTTGTGGTTATGGTTTGGGCAGGGCCAGATCAATAATGTAGTGAACAAGTTAAATATAAATATCGCCAGTGTAGTCGCAGCTTGTTGGAACAGACCTGGGGAGAAGAGAGCTCTGAATCCACTGTATTATCCCTGTTCTCCGGATCAGGTAACTATACTCTGTCTGTATCTTTGCAGTGCTGTTAATAAAGTCAGTGAAAGACAATCTGTTGTGAGCTTGATTATCTGGTGTCTGAAACCACAAGACTCAATTTTTAGAGTCAACAAGATGAACAAGTAACCACATCACAAATGTGAAGTTATCCACTTTGGTAGAAAAAACAGAAAGGCAGAGTGTTTCCTAAATGGTGAAAGATTGGGGACTGCAGATGCTCAAAGGGACCTGGGTGTCCTTGTACATGAGCCACTGAAAGTGAATGTGCAGGTGCAGCAAGCTATTAGGAAGGCAAATGGTATGCTGGCCTTCATTGCAAGAGGATTTGAGTACAGGAGTAAAGAAGTCTTACTCCAATTATATAGGGCCTTGGTGAGACCACACCTGGAGTACTGTGTACAATTTTGGTCTCCTTACCTAAGGAAGGATATACTTGCCATAGAGGGAGTGCAACGAAGGTTCACGAGATTGATTCCTGGGATGGCGGGACTGTCGTATGAGAAGAGATTGAGTAAACTAGGCCTGTATTCTCTTGAATTCAGAAGAATGAGAGGGGATCTCATTGAAGCATACAAAATTATTACAGGGCTTGATAGGGTGGATGCTGGGAGGATGTTTCCCCTGGCTGGGGAGTCTAGAACCAGGGGCCTCAGGATAAAGGGTAGGCTATTCAGGACTGAGATGAGAAGAAATTTCTTCACACAGAGGGTGGTGAATCTTTGGAATTCTCTACCCCAGAGGGCTGTGGAGGCTCAGTCATTGGGTATATTCAAAACAGAAGTCGATAGATTTCTGACTAGTAAGGGCATCAAAGGATATAGCGATAGGGTCGGTGAATGGAGTTGAGGCAGAAGATCAGCCATGATCTCATTGAATGGCGGAGCAGGCTCGAAGGGCCGAATGGCCTACTCCTGCTCTTATTTCTTATGTTCTTATGTTCTAATCCCCATGTACATTCCTAGGGTTGGAATCCCCCATGTACAGTCCCAGAGTTGGAATCCATGCTTTTGCCCCTCGAGCCTGCTCCACCATTCAATAAGATCATGGCTGATCATCGACCACAACTCCACTTTCCTGCCCGGTCTCCATATCCCTTGATTACCCTAGAGTGCAAAAATCTATCTATCTCAGCCTTGAATATACTGAAAGACTCAGCATTCACAGCCCTCTGGGACAGAGAATTCCAAAGATTCACAACCCTCTGAGTGAAGAAATTCCTCCTCATCTCAGTCTTAAATGGCCGACCCCTTATCCTGAGACTATGCCCCCTAGTTCTAGATACTCCAGCCAGGGGAAACAACCTCTCAGCATCTACCCTGTCAATCCCCTTCAGAATCTTGTATGTTTCAATGAGATCACCTCTCATTCTTCTAAACTCCAGAGAGCATAGGCCCATTCTACACAATCTCTCATCATAGGACAGCCCTCTCATCCCAGGAATCAATCTAGTGAAGCTTCGTTGCACTGCCTCCAAGGCAAGTATATCCTTCCTAGATAAGGAGACCAAAACTATGCACAGTACTCCAGGTGTGGTCTCACCAAGGCCCTGTACAATTGTAGCAAGACTTCCTTACTCTTATACTCCAACCCCCTTGGAATAAAGGCCAACATTGCCATTTGCCTTCCTTATTGCTTGCTGTACCTGCATGCTAACTTTGTGTTTCTTGCACGAGGACACCCAAATCTCACTGAACACCAGCATTTGAAAGTTTGTCACCATTTAAAAAATATTGTTTTTCTATTCTTCCTACCAAAGTGAATAACCTCACATTTCCCCACATTATACTCCATCTGCCACCTTACTGCCCACTCACTTAGTCTATCTATATCCCTTTGCAGACTCTTTGTGTTCTCCTCACAGCTTACTGTCCCACCTAGCTTTGTATCATCAGCAAACTTGGATACATTACACTCGGTCCCTTCATCTAGGTCATTAATATAGATTGTAAATAACTGAGGCCCCATCACTGATCCTTGCGGCACCCCACTAGTTACAGCCTGCCAACCTGAAAAAGATCAGTTTATCCCTACGCTCTGTTTTCTCTCCGTTAGCCAATCCTCTATCCATGCTACTATATTACCCCCAACCCCATGAGCCCTAATCTTGTGTAATAACCTTTTATGTGGCACCTTATCGAATGCCTTTTGGAAATCCAAATAAACTACATCAACTCGTTCCCCTTTATCTAGCCTGCTAGTTACATCCTCAAAAAACTCGAATAAATTTGTCAAACACGATTTCCCTTTCATAAAACCATGTTGACTCTGCCTAATCATTTTATGATTTTCTAAGTGCCCTGATACCACTTCCTTAACAATGGATTCCAGCATTTTCCCAACAACTGATGTCAGGCTAACTGGCCTGTAGTTCCCTGTTTTTTCTCTCCCTCTTTTCTTGAATAGCGGTGTTACATTTGCGACCTTTTTACTAATCCAGTAACATTACCACTATGCTACCGTTCCCGAGTTAGCAATTCAGTGATGTCAAGCTTGTGTCAAGTCTGTCTCTCTTTCCACAGGTTAGATACAGAGTAAATCTCCCTCTACACTGTCCCATGAAACACTCCCAGTGCAGGTACAGCACAGGTTAGATACAGAGTAAAGCTCACTCTACACAGTCCCATCAAACACTCCCAGGGCAGGTACAGCATGGGTTAGATACAGAGTAAAGCTCCCTCTACACTGTCCCATCAAACACTCCCAGGGCAGGTACAGCACAGGTTAGAAGAGAGATTGGGTCGATTGGGCTTATACTCGCTGGAGTTTAGAAGAATGAGAGGGGATCTCATTGAAACTTATAAAATTCTGACAGGACAGGACAAACTAGATGCAGGAAGGATGTTCCCGATGGTGGGGGAGTCCAGAACCAGGGGTCACAGTCTAAGGATAAGGGGTAAGCCATTTAGGACAGAAATGAGGAGGAATTTCTTCACCCAGAGAGTGGTGAACCTGTGGAATTCTCTGCCACAGAAGGCAGTAGAGGCCAATTCATTAAATATATTCAAGAAGGAGTTGGATATATTTCTTAAGGCTAAAGGGATCAAGGGATATGGGGAGAAAGCAGGGACAGGGTACTGAATTTGGATGATCAGCCATGATCGCATTGAATGGCAGAGCAGGCTAGAGGGGCCGAATGGCCTATTCCTGCTCCTATCTTCTATGATTCTATACAGAGTAAAGCTCCCTCTACACTGTCCCATCAAACACTCCCAGGGCAGGTACAGCACGGGTTAGATACAGAGTAAAGCTCCCTCTACACTGTCCCATCAAACACTCCCAGGGCAGGTACAGCACGGGTTAGATACAGAGTAAAGCTCCCTCTGCACTGTCCCATCAAACACTCCCAGGGCAGGTACAGCACGGGTTAGATACAGAGTAAAGCTCCCTCTACACTGTCCCATCAAACACTCCCAGGGCAGGTACAGCACGGGTTAGATACAGAGTAAAGCTCCCTCTACACTGTCCCATCAAACACTCCCAGGGCAGGTACAGCACGGGTTAGATACAGAGTAAAGTTCCCTCTACACTGTCCCATCAAACACTCCCAGGGCAGGTACAGCACGGGTTAGATACAGAGTAAAGCTCCCTCTACACTGACCCATGTGAAACTCCCAGGGCTCTGACGAGGGAGCTTTATTCTGGATGTAAACTGTGTTGTCCCTGCCTCGGGAGTCCCAGATGCGAACAAAGGTGCTCCGTCTGATAGAATGTCTCATTCCCCGGCACTGACATCCATCACCTCGATGAGCACAAAGAGTCACCTAAAGAAGGGAACACAAACCCATCAGCCGCTCCCCGACACAGATACCGAGGGACAGGGAGTGTCTGGGACAATGACATTTCTCACTCAATAAGGTATAAATTGATCCTGTACCTCTCCCCATTAATCCTGGGCTCCACACGGGGCGAATCCTGCTCCTGTTTCCCTTCCTGTAACAGCACTGAGCTAAACCCAGCCCATAATGAGCAGGGCTCAGGGAGGTTGGTTGCTTGGCGCTGCAGTGATGTCATAAAGCAGGGCCATTCAGCCCAGCTGGTCGTCTCCTTGTCCCTTTAAAGGTGGAGAGCGGAGACACCCTGTCTCAAAACACACCCCACCTGTTCATACTGAGAATCCCCGGGCAAGGCCCAAGGCCCAGAGTGTGGACACACCCCGGGGGAAAGAGGAGAAGAGCGGAGACACCCTGTCTCAAAACACACCCCACCTGTTCATACTGAGAATCCCCGGGGAAGGCCCAAGGCCCAGAGTGTGGAACACAACCAAGGGGGAAAGAGGAGGAGAGAACGGGAGGTAAATCAAGGAGTCGGGACTGAGGGACACCAAGCTTCAGTTTTAGAGCCTGTAGACTTCAGGAGGGGAAAAGTGAGTTCAGTAGTTTTAGGATCCAGGGAGAGAACAAGGAGCAGATGGGGAGACTGGTGTGGATTCCAGCACAGTGAGGATGTAGGGGGAGGGAGATTGTGTCGGGCCGTGTATTAGGGATGTAGGAGGGACAAGAGAGGAAAGGTCAGAGGAGCAATTACTGCAGCAGTGCCCATAAATAGTGAGAGAGAGAGGTGGGGTTCGAGTGGACCAGGGACAGTCTGTTAAACTCGCTGTTTGCTGTGACCAGTTTTCCTTCGGTTAAAAATGGCCTCCTGTAGCCCAGTGACACAAACAGCCCATTAAACTCCACCAATGGCCTTTGGTCTGGTGAGGTCTCCCTTTGTGAAACATCGGCTGTTGTTAAAGCTTTTCATTCTGACACGCTCACACTGAGAAATGAGCTGCAGAACTGCCGACACTGTCAGCTTTAAGGAGACGTTTCCCTTTGGAGATCGGATTGCCCATTGAGTTTGATTAAACTGATGTTAAAGTAACAAGGCTGCTTTGCCCTGTGACAATAACAGATTATCAGAATATTTCCCATAGGTTAAAATCCAATGTTACACGGGCTCACTGCCCTGGATGGTTGAAGTGGACCCTGTGATATAATAGAATTTTCTGTCCTGTCAGACTTGGACATCTTGTAGATCCATCTTTTAACAAGTTGTGGGATCTCAATTCTCAGATGGATTCCACTCAGTTTGAAGCAAGTCCTCAATCAGCTCGTCTTATTGTCGAGATATCAAGGACCCGACACATTGCGTGTGTGTGAAACAAAGTTCATTTATTTGACACTGATACAGATTAAACTCCAGCCCAGTTATAGGGGTTACTAACATCAGCTGAAACAAGCTTCAACTGTCAGAATGAACATGGTTCAGTCCTGGATGTGATTAACAGCAGCAATAACAGCAGAATCTAACCCCACAGTCACTTGTGAACTCGCTGGTGTGTCCGCAGGTTAGATGACTGAGTGAATCCCTTCCCACACACGGAGCAGGTGAACGGCCTCTCCCCAGTGTGAACTCGCTGGTGTGTCTGCAGGTTGGATGATAGACTGAATCCCTTCCCACACACGGAGCAGGTGAACGGCCTCTCCCCAGTGTGAGTGTGTTGGTGTGTCAGCAGATACTTTGCATTTTCAAGAAGTCAAACAGGCGTTTCACTGCAGACAGGTCGCCATGGCAACACTGATAGGACATTCCACTGAATCGACTGGTTGGAAACTGTAATCAGATCAGGAGAAACAACAGAGTTTGCCGTTATTAACCACAATATAAGCTTAAACCAGAGTGAGTAATAGATTAAATTATAATGTGTGATGAAAGGTTCTGACGGAAGGTCTGTGACCTGAAACATTAACTCTGTTTCTCTCTCCACAGACACTGCCTGACCTGCTGAGGATTTCCAGCATTTTCTCTCTTTATTTCAGATTTCCAGCATCCGCAGTATTTTGCTTTTGTAATTGGATGGCTCTTTCAGAGAGCCGCACAGGCACGATGGGCCGAATGGCCTCCTTCTGTGCTGTATCATTCTAGGATTCTGTGAAGTGTCAGTTTAATGCAAGTTAAGAAGCATCACAGGGTTTGTGTCAGAATTTAACTGAGTATCGAGCCAACATGTCCAGGTTATGTAAACTGGGCCTGTTCACACTGGAAAGAGAAGGTGGAGAGGTGATAGGATTGCTGTTTTGAGGATTCTAAAGGGACTGGATAATGTCGAGCACGACAAGTTATTTCACCCTGTCCAGAACAGTAGAACCAGAGGACACGGCCTGCGCTTGAAGGGGGTAAATTCAAACCCAATCTGTGGAAACAATATTTCAGTGAGTGAGTGGTCAATCTATGGGACAGGCTCCCTAGGGAGACGGTGGAAGCAGTTACTGTTGATTCATTCAATTGTAAATAGGACCGATTTCATTCATAGAATAAGATTTTGGGACACAGTGTGAGTAATTTGAGACATGACATGTGGTAAGTGTAGAATGCTCGGGAGGAAGAGGTGACTTTGGTCCAATGGCTCCTAAAGCTCTCCACCACTGGGGTTTTCCTCGCCTCATGTCTGGGTCTGTTGTAGACTCATTGATAGAGATTGATCGCTGTGATTAGTCAACAGCTCCATTATCGTTGTATCGTGGGACTCCCAGGATGATAGAAGGCCAATTAGATCAGAACCGAAATAATCCAGAGTAAGAAAGGAGAAACGGCCCAAAAATGGAGCAGTCAGTAACAGGACATCAATTAGTCTCCTCTTATCATGGAGTCATCACAGACTCGACACAAAGTGTGTTTGAAACAAAGCTGATTTATTCAACATTTATACAGAATATTAATCTCCAGCCCAGTTATAGGGTTATTAACATCAGCAGAAACAAACCCCAACTGACAGAATGAACAAGGTTCAGTCCTGGATGTGGTTAACAGCAGCAATAACAGCAGAATCCAAACCCTGCAGTCGGTCGTGAACTCGCTGGTGTCTCAGTAAGGAGGATGACTGAGTGAATCCTTTCCCACACATGGAGCAGGTGAACGGTCTCTCCCCGGTGTGAACTCGCTGGTGTGTCAGCAGGTTGGATGAATCAGTGAATCCCTTCCCACACACGGAGCAGGTGAACGGCCTCTCCCCAGTGTGAGTGCGTCGATGAGTTTCCAGCTCAGATGGGTAATTGAATCCCTTCCCACAGTCCCCACATTTCCACGGTTTCTCCATGGTGCGGGTGTCCTTGTGTCTCTCCAGGTTGGACAATCAGTTGAAGCCTCGTCCACACACAGAACACGTGTACGGTTTCTCCCCGCTGTGAACGGTGCGATGTTTTTTCAGGCTGTGTAACTGGTTAAAGCTCTTTCCACAGTCAGTGCACTGGAACACTCTCACTCGGGTGTGTGTGTCTCGGTGCTTTTCCAGTCACACTGATGTTTGAAATCTTTTCCCACAGACAGAACAGACAAACATTTCTCCTTCCACATTCAAAGGCCGATGATATTCGGGTCCTGATGAATGGAGTGACTCTGTCAGATCTTGATGTGATGTTTGGTCTGAGTTTGCGGTGTGTAAATGCTGCCCTTCTCACAGCCTGTAAAAGGAGTTTCCAAAAGCCATGACTGTGAGTCCAGGATAGAAATTGACAAGATTCTCTCCTCCTGGTTCCTGGCCAAGGGGGCCGCGCATGCGCCCTGCTGCCCCCTGAGCCTGTCAAGATGGCGGCCGTTAACCCGGGCCTGTCACCGGGAGAAAGCCCCGCAGCTGCCGCCCCGCTCGGGGCAAACGCCCGGCCCGGAGGCTCTTGTTCGGGGCCTGAGGCCCACCCCGGGTGTTTGTGAAGCGGATAATGTTGAGTGTTTTAATAATGGGGCCTGGGGCCGCACTCGGGGTGTGTGCAGCCCGCGTCCCCCCGGGGTTTATTAACCCGCTCCCTGAGCTCTCTCACCTGATGTGTCAGCGGCTGCTGCCAAGGTCCGCGCATGCTCAGCTCACCTTCTGTTGTTCAGGTTCAAAGGTCAAGTCCCGCCCCTCACACAATCCGATTGGTTGGAGGACCCGCCGCCCGCTCGGTCCTCCAGATCCGCCCCTCTCTTCCTATTGGTCCGAGCTCCCGTCAATCACCTGGGCAGTGTGAGCTGAGCATGCGCGGACCTTGGCAGCAGCCGCTGACACATCAGGTGAGAGAGCTCAGGGAGCGGGTTAATAAACCCCGGGGGGACGCGGGCTGCACACACCCCGAGTGCGGCCCCAGGCCCCATTATTAAAACACTCAACATTATCCGCCCGCCGCTTCCCGGTTTCTCCCGATTCGCTCAGCAAAGGGGCCCCGCGCCAAACTCCGGGACAGACAGGAAGTCAGGGAGCGTCTGTAAATAGAGGAGAAATGGGGACAGATCGGGGAGCGTCTGTAAATGGAGGAGAAATGGGGACAGATCGGGGAGCGTCTGTAAATGGAGGAGAAATGGTGACAGATCGGGGAGCGTCTGTAAATGGAGGAGAAATGGTGACAGATCGGGGAGCGTCTGTAAATGGAGGAGAAATGGTGACTGGTCAGGGAGTGTTTGCAAATGAAGGAGAAATGGTGACTAGTCAGGGAGCATCTGTAAATCAAGGTGAAATGGAGACTGGTCAAGGAGTGCCCCTCACCAAAATTGTGAGATATTACAGAAGAAAAGCTTATAAGGAAGGACAGTGTATTGGAAAAAGGGTTAGAGCCAAAATCAGCACCTTCTGGGAAGGAAAATTAGGAGAACCAGTGAGTGTAGAACTGAACCCAGCCAGAGTCAGCACCTTCAGGGGAGGAGAGGGAGGGAACCAGTGAGTGTAGAACTGAACCCAGCCAGAGTCAGCACCTTCAGGGGAGGAGAGGGAGGGGAACCAGTGAGTGCAGAACTGAACCCAGCCAGAGTCAGCACCTTCAGGGGAGGAGAGGGAGAGGAACCAGTGAGTGTAGAACTGAACACAGCCAAAGTCAGCACCTTCAGGGGAGGAGAGGGAGGGGAACCAGTGAGTGCAGAACTGAACCCAGCCAGAGTCAGTACCTTCAGGGCAGGAGAGGGAGGGGAACCAGTGAGTGTAGAACTGAACCCAGCCAGAGTCAGCACCTTCAGGGGAGGAGAGGGAGGGGAACCAGTGAGTGTAGAACTGAACCCAGCCAGAGTCAGCACCTTCAGGGGAGGAGAGGGAGGGGAACCAGTGAGTGTAGAACTGAACCCAGCCAGAGTCAGCACCTTCAGGGGAGGAGAGGGAGGGGAACCAGTGAGTGTAGAACTGAACCCAGCCAGAGTCAGCACCTTCAGGAGAGGGGGAGAAGTTGACCGAAAGGAAAAATGTTGGAGATGGTGCGATGGGTTTGGATTTCAGCACAGGGAGGAGGGAGAGTGTGAGGGACGGGGATTTACAGCTTTAGGGGAACAAGTGAGGAAAGAATGTTCCATAGAAACTAGAATTGTCTGTTCTGAATTTCTATAAAGTAGTTACAGTGATGACTTTTATAAACTCCTTTTACAGGGTATTAGAAGGGGAGGATTTGCAGACGGGAAACTCAAACCAAACATCACGTCAAGATCTGACAGAGTCACTCCATTCATCAGGACCTGAATATCATCGGCCTTTGAATGTGGAAGGAGAAATGTTTGTCTGTTCTGTCTGTGGGGAAAGATTTCAAACATCAGTGTGACTGGAAAAGCACCGAGACACACACACCCGAGTGAGAGTGTTCCAGTGCACTGACTGTGGAAAGAGCTTTAACCAGTTACACAGCCTGAAAAAACATCGCACCGTTCACAGTGGGGAGAAACCGTACACGTGTTCTGTGTGTGGACGAGGCTTCAACGGATTGTCCAACCTGGAGAGACACAAGGGCACCCGCACCATGGAGAAACCGTGGAAATGTGGGGACTGTGGGAAGGGATTCAATTACCCATCTGAGCTGGAAACTCATCAACGCAGTCACACAGGGGAGAGGCCGTTCACCTGTGAAGACTGTGGGAAGGGATTCACTAAATTATCCCACCTTGTGACACACCAGCAAATTCACACTGGGGAGAGGCCATTGACCTGCTCCCTGTGTGGGAAGGGATTCACTAACCCCTCCAGCCTCACTGCACACCAACTTGTTCACTCTAATAAGAGATCGTTTAAATGTTCTGACTGTGAGAAGAGCTTTAAAAGCAGATGGCATCTGATGCAACACCAACGCACTCACACTGGGGAGAGACCGTTCACCTGCTCCACGTGTGGGAAGGGATTCACTCGTTCATCCCACCTTCTGACACACCGGCATATTCACACTGGGGAGAGGCCATATACCTGCTCCGTGTGTGGGAAGGGATTCACTCAGTCATCCAACCTGCTGAAACACCAGCGAGTTCACAAGTGACTGCAGGGATTGGATGTTTCATGGGGCAGTGTAGAGGGATCTTTACTGTGTATCTAACCCGTGCTGTACCTGCCCTGGGAGTGTTTGATGGGACAGTGTAGAGGGAGCTTTACTCTGTATCTAACCCGTGCTGTACCTGCCCTGTGAGTGTTTGATGGGACGGTGTAGAAGGAGCTTTACTCTGTATCTAACCCGTGCTGTACCTGCCCTGGGAGTGTTTGATGGGACAGTGTAGAGGGAGCTTTACTCTGTATCTAACCCGTGCTGCCCCTGCCCTGGGAGTGTTTGATGGGTCAGTGTAGAGGGAGCTTTACTCTGTATCTAACCCGTGCTGTACCTGCCCTGGGAGTGTTTGATGGGACAGTGTAGAGGGAGCTTTATGCTCTACCTAACCCCTGCTGTACCTGCCCTGTGAGTGTTTCCACCATTTTCTGTTTCAATTTCCGATTTCCAGCGCCTGCTGTATTTTGCTATTGCCCCATTTACTAACCTGTGTATTCACACTGAAGTCACTTACAGTCCTCTTCACAGTTGGACATGGTCCCTTTTTGGCGTCATCTCAAGATTTTGATCTTGTGCCCCATAAACCCAGATCATTTCTCCCCATTGACAGGAGCCGTTGTCCCAACAACCGCCCGCTCAGTCCTCCAGCCCCGCCCTGCTCTTCCTATTGGTCCGGAGCTCCCGTCAATTGCCCGGGTAGTGTGAGCTGAGCATGCGCGGCCCCCTTGGGCAGGAACCAGGAGGAGAGAATCTTGTCAATTTCTATCCTGGACTCTCAGTGATGGCTTTTGTAAACTCCTTTTACAGGCTGTGAGAAGGGCAGCATTTACACACCGCAAACTCACACCAAACATCACATCGAGATCTGACAGAGTCACTCCATTCATCAGGACCCGAATATCATCGGCCTTTGAATGTGGAAGGAGAAATGTTTGTCTGTTCTGTCTGTGGGAAAAGATTTCAAACATCAGTGTGACTGGAAAAGCACCGAGACACACACACCCGAGTGAGAGTGTTCCAGTGCACTGACTGTGTAAAGAGCTTTAACCAGTTACACAGCCTGATAAGACATCGCACCATTCACAGCGGGAAGAAACCGTACACGTGTTCTGTGTGTGGATGAGGCTTCAACTGATCATCCAACCTGGAGAGATGCAAGGACACCCGCACCATGGAGAAACCGTGGAAATGTGGGGACTGTGGGAAGGGATTCAATTACCCATCCCAACTGGAAACTCATTGACGCAGTCACACGGGGGAGAGGCCATTCACCTGCTCCGTGTGTGGGAAGGGATTCACTCACTCGTCCATTCTGCAGACACATCAGCGAGTTCACACTGACGAGAGACCATTCAGCTGCACTCACTGTGGGAAGAGATTCAAGCAGTCATCCCACCTCATTGCGCACCAGCGAGTTAACACTGGGGAGAGGCCGTTCATCTGCTCCGTGTGTGGGAAGGGATTCAGTCGGTCATCCGACCTGCTGACACACCAGCGAGTTCACACTGGGGAGAGGACGTTCACCTGTTCCGTGTGTGAGAAGGGATTCAGTCTATCATCCAACCTGCTGACACACCAGCGAGTTCACAAGTGACTGCAGGGGTGGATTCTGCTGTTATTGCTGCTGTTAATCACATCCAGGACTGAACCATATTCATTCTGACAGTTGGGGTTTGTTTCTGCTGATGTTAATAACCCCTATAACTGGGCTGGAGTTTAATATTCTGGATATATAGCTGATTGATGTGTCGGGGCTGCAGTGTTCGTTTAAGAACCGCTGTCTGATCTTTCCCCTTAATTTCTGATGAGAGTCCCTGAATTATTTTACAATAAAATTATGAACTTTTACTTCAATCCTAAATTGATCTTTGGTACAAAATCTACAATTCAGTGTCTGAAAGGTTCCACTGATTAACATCTCCAATTAGAAAGTGCTGATTAATCCTCGCTGACAATTCTTACTGACTTGCACATTACACACAGTGGCACCTCCATTATCCACCAGAAAGAAGGGGAATGGGAATTGGTGGAGAATCGAGAGTCCCCAAATGTTGCCCCTCCCGTCTGGTACAGCAATCCCCTCGGCACGGGAATGGAGACAAGTCCAGTTATAGTAACGGATGAGTTAAAGGTATTTACTCAGACGGGCGGAAGGTGGGAAGTGGTGTTCCACGGGGATCGGTGCTGGGACCACTGTTGTTCACCATTTACATGAATGATTTGGACTCGGGAATCAGAGGTACAATTTCAAAATTTGCAGATGACACTAAATTGGGGGGTGTAGTTAATACTGAGGAAGACTGCGATAGCATCCTTGTAGAATTATTCAGTTGTGTTCAGTAAATAGCAGCATCTTTTAATTTGCTTTGACTGATCACATCACTATATAGTTATGTGAAAAACAGAAATCATTAACAGCTCCCAATTTCAGAATTGTCAGATTCAAACTCAACTTCTTCCAAGTACAATCTAACATTTCAAAAATTGTAATGATGTAGGCGAGATATTAGGACTGTTGTCTAACACAATCCAAACACAGTGACACACAGACAGATGGGCAGGTGTAGCTTCACAGCGAATCCTTTCAAGCCTCACTAAAAAGTGGCAGACTGGCAATCCATTGTTCACTAATGGAGTTGTGATCTTTGTAAATTAAGAAAGGAAATGCATGGAATGTGTCAAAGAGTTGATTAACAGAGTGAGGCATCATCTCCCTTTGATTTCTATTTCTGACACCAGGCAACAGAAAAAGGTCATTACAACACGACATAAACAGACTCTTCAGGTGTGAGACATCAGACTTCAGAACAACACGTCTGCCAGCTCTGGCCACAAACCTCAGTACAGTCAACCTTTCAGCAGCTGCAGCCCTGATTAAATAACTAGTAGTTTAACATGTCTAGTAGAGCTTTTGTATCAGAATAGAAGAAATGTATTTGTGACACACACACAATTAATAATTAAATCACAATGTGATTGTGAGGATCGATTATCGCCTCTTGATACCTTCCGTGCCCACCGGTCGAGGAAGGTATCAAGTGAACCGGTGGACACCGCCTGCTCCCTCTCCAGGGCCACCCGGGCAGGGACAAGACCACGGGAGAGAGGCAGGCAGCCAGAGTGACCCCCCATGGGCCCCGCCCATCCTGGGCCTACAAATTGCTGTTTTCGCCAGGCCCAAGAGCAGGTCCAGGAGAAGATCCTCCGACTTACCCACCCCCCTCCGCACCGGGCGGCCAAAGATTAGGAGCGTGGGGCTAAAGTGTAACCAAGAGTTGAGGAGCAGCCCCTTCAGGTAACTATACAGGGGCTGCAACCTCTCACACTGAATATACACACGGCCCGTGGACTCCTCTAGGCAGCAAAAAACACATCTGGCCTTGGAGTCCGGAAAGGAGCTTAAAAACTGTTGCACACGACAGCTCCCTGCAACAGGCTCCACCCCAGATCCCCAATGGTGCAGGGAAAGACCCCCGCGTAGAGAGCCCTCCATTGGGGAACCTCGCCTCCGCCAGACAGCAAGATGACCCACCAGTCTGATTGAGATTGGGCAATAAACTAAATTAATCAATAAATGATACAGAAACCCGAGTCCCCGGGTCCTCAGCCCTGGTGTGAAGTACGCTGGCCACCAATTTTCCGTTACTAACTCGCACCTCAGGCCCCGCCCAGTCTGGTTTAATTACTAAATGATTTCTAACTCGGGTTCAGGCCTGTCATTCTGACAGAAACTTACGAGGCCTCATTTTTTTTGTGTGACCTACCCGAGAGGCTTTAATAAACTGGCAAAAAGGTTTTATTTTAAAGGTGGAAAGTGGTAAAAAACGCCACTAGCGATGCCTCAAAACTCACGGACAGAGAAATCCACTTCATCAGCGCCCCTGCCACAGGACTCAATATCCACCCCCTCCACCACTGGTGCACTGTGTCTGCAGTATGTACGGTCTACAAGATGACCACGGTCAGGCCGTGTGGAGTCAAAGGTCAGGCAGCAGAATGGATGGAAAGATCGCAACAAACTTCCCTTAACTCCAACCCTCTGATTTCTGTTTTGTAGCCATCTTTCCATCCATTCTGCTGCCTGGCCCTTCACTCCACACGGCCTGACCTGGGTCATCTTGTTGATCTTACATACTTAGGGGTTGGGAGTAGCTACTCAGACTGGCAAAAGGTGGGAAGTGGTGTTCCACAGGGATCGGTGCTGGGACCACTGTTGTTCATCATTTATCTAAACGATTTGCACGGGGAATCGGAAGTACAATTTCAAAATTCAGCGATGACACCAAATTGGGATGTGCAGATAACAATGAGGAAGACTGCGAGAAAATGGAAGAAGACATGAATAAATTTGCAGAATGGGTGTTTAATTAGCAAATGAATTTCAATGTAGATCAGTGTGAGGTGGTGCATTTTGGTAGGAAGAATAAGGAGGCCACACACGACTGGGAAATTACTTGGAGTCTAAATGGGGTAGAGAAGCAAAGGGATCCAGATACACAAATCACTAAAAGTAGCGACGCAGGTTAATGAGGCCACAAAAGGAGCAAACAATGGACTGGGGCTCATTTCTAGAGGGATAGAATTGAAAAGCAGAGAAGTTATGTTAAACTTGTATCGAACCTTGGTTAGACCACACTTGGAGAACTGTGCACAGTTCTGGTCTCCACGGTGGCATAGTGGTTAGCACTGGTGCCTCACAGCGCCAGAGACCCGGGTTCGAATCTGACCTCGGGTGACTGTCTGTGTGGAGTTTGGACATTCTCCCCGTGTCTGCGTGGGTTTCCTCCGGGTGCTCCGGTTTCCTCCCACAGTCCAAAAATGTGTGGGTTAGGTTGATTTGGCTATGGTAAATTGACCCTTAGTGTAAGGGGGGATTAAATATGTGGGGTTATGGGGATAGGATGGGATATGTTAGGGGGAATTAAATACGTGGGGTTACGGGGGTAGGGTGGGATATGTGTACTGTGGGGATTAAAGCAGGGACAGGGTACTGGATTTGGATGATCAGCCATGATCGTATTGAATGGCGGAGCAGGCTCGACGGGCCGAATGGCCTACTCCTGCTCCTAGATTCTATGTTTCTATGTTTCTATTATAGAGACACTGGAGAAGGTGCAAATTGTATTTGCAAGGATGATCCTAGAACTGAGAGGATATATTTATCAGGAGAGGCTGAACAGGCTGGGGCTCTTTTCTCCAGAATAAAGAGAAGGTTGATGGGTGACCTCATAGAGGTCTTTAAGGTTATGAAATGTTTCTATAGGGTGGATGTCGGGAAAATGTTTCCACTTGTGTGGGAGTCCAAAACTAGAAGTCATAATTATAAGAAAGTCACTAATAAATCCAGTGGGGAATTCAGGGGAAACCTCTTTACCCGAAGAGAGGTAAGAATGTGGAACGTGCTACCACAAGGAGTAGTCGAGGGGAATAACACAGCTGCATTTAAGGGGAAGCTAGATAAGCGCATGAGGGAGAAAGGAATCGAAGGTTATGCTAATCGGATTTTGTCGCCATCTTTCTATCCATTCTGCTGCCTGGCCCTTCACTCCACACGAGGGTGGGAGGAGGCTCATGTGGAGCAGAAACACCGGCATTGACCAGTTGGGCCGAATGGCCTGTTCCTGTGCTGTAGACTCTGTAATTCGATGTAACTCTGTGTAACTATGTCCTCTGACTCCTGACACAGCTGGAAAAGATTTTTACTAATATTACCACAATTGTGCAGCATCTTCATTTCCAAATCCCTCTGAGCTTCTCTAATGGCTGCTTTTGTCTCCCTCAATTGTGGGTGATATTTGTCCCTATTCTTCTGTAAACTCAATTCATCTTGTTACAAACTGGGTTCAAATTTCGGCGAGTCAGGCATCATTCGCCCCTCGACCTACGCAGGCAGGTAAGAGCCCACACGGTTCCTTAGTAAGGATTCCTCTGGTTCCTCACCATATATTTGTCAGGATACTGGAACCCAACTTTCTTACCGTCCACTCCTGGAGGCCCCACTCCCTGAGCCTACAACCTTCAGCAGGGTCAGTGGCGGAGTTCCACAGCGGGAGTGATCCCAGAGTAACTGTCGGGAACGCACCCCGTGGATGTTCCGGGTCGTGTATTTTTAGTTATCCTGGTGTCTAACACACACACATCAATAAAACAGGGAATTCCTGGAAACACGCTGCAGGTCCTTCTTTATCTGGAGATCAAATGTCTGTTGTATAATTGTACCAGCAGTTAACAGGCTCCTGTGAACTCCTCCCTCTGCTATTTTAATGCGGACTTTAACCAATTTATTTTAAATGGGTTTATTTTAAATGAGTTAACGCCTGCCTTAAAATGGTAGACTCAGGACTGTCACACAAACACGTTAAATATTCGTAGAATAAGTATCAGTCATATTTAGACTAGAAACTTAAATCTGTTTCGCTTTCACTCAGGAACAGATCGCAGTTTGACACCAATCTCTGATTTGACAGCACGTTTCCAGCATTCACCGTTGTTCTTCCTGACTCTAAACACAGTTGTAAAGGAGCCTTCTGTTCCGTGCCCAGGAGCTCTGAACCATGGCAGAGAGCGGCTGGGACACATTTCTCACACGCCTCGAGATTAACCCACACGGGGACTTAGCTGTCAGTGAAGAGAGACGAGAAAGACCAAAGTGCCGTTTGCCCTCTCAGTGTGGCCCTGAAGGACTGTGTCCAGGCTGAAGTTCTGTTCCCGCCGTACGATCCTCCCCCAGATTGTCCTTTCTGAGCTCCAGCCAGGTGATGCTAAACACTCAGGTGGGAAAGAAAAAAATCTACAACAATTTGTTCAAAACAAAGCTGATTTATTTGACATCTATCCAGAAAATCAACTCCAGCCCAGTTACAGGGGTTATTAACATCAGCAGAAACAAACCCCAACTGTCAGAATGAACATGGTTCATTCCTGGATGTGATTAACAACAGCAATAACAGCAGAATCCAACCACTGCAGTCACTTGTGAACTCGCTGGTGTGTCAGCATGTTGGATGACTGTGTGAATCCCTTCCCACACACGGAGCAGGTGAACGGTCTCTCTCCAGTGTGAGTGCGCTGATGTACAGTGAGTTCAGATGATCGCCTGAACCCAGTCCCGCAGTGAGAGCACCTGAACGGTCTCTCCTCAGTGTGAACACGTTGATGGAATGTCAGTTCCCCGGAACTTTTATAACACTTCCCGCAGTCCGGGCATTTAAATGGTCTCTCATCAGTGTGAATTCGCCGGTGATTCAGCAAGGTGGATGACTGAGTGAATCCATTCCCACACTCAGAGCAAGTGAATGGCCTCTCCCCAGTGTGAACTCGCTGGTGTCTCAGCAGATCCTTTTTGCTTCTAAATCTCTTCTCACAGTCAGAACATTTAAAAGGTCTCTTATCAGTGTGAACTCACTGGTGTGTCAGAAAGCCAGATGACTGAGTGAAATCCTTTCCACACACGGAGCAGGTGAACGGCCTCTCCCCAGTGTGAATGCGCTGGTGTACAGTGAGCTCAGTGAACGGCCTCTCCCCAGTGTGAGTGCGCTGGTGTACAGTGAGCTCAGATGGTTAAGAGGAGACCTAATAGAGGGTTTCAAAATGATGAGGGGTTTTGATCGAGCAAGTAGGGAGAAACTGTTCATTCTGGCAAGTGGGTCGGTAACCAAAGGTCACAGATTTAAAATAGTTGCTAAAAGAACTAGAGGTGAATGAGGAGAATTGTTTTCACACAGAGGGTTGTTAAGATCTGGAACGCACCATCTGAAAGGATGCTGGAATCAGGTTCCACAGGAACTTTCAAACGGTGATTGGACGTGTACTTGAAGAGGACTAGTTTGCAGAGTTCTGGGGATAAAGCTGGGGTTTGGGACTAAATTGGACAGTTCTTTCAAAGAGCCGGCACAGACACGATGGGCCGAATCACCTCCTTCTGTGCTGTTAGATTCTATGATCAGTGTGAAGACGCTGGTGTCCCTTAAGGTTCTTCGAGCTTTTAAAGCTCTTCCCACAGTCAGAACATTTAAAGGGTCTCTCGTCAGTGTGAACAAGCTGGTGTGACAGGAGGGTGGATGACTCAGTGAATCTCTTCCCACACTCGGAGCAGGTGAACGGCCTCTCCCCAGTGTGTAGGTGTTGGTGTCTCTTCAGCTCCCCAGAGCTTTTAAAGCTCTTCCCACAGTCAGAACATTTAAAGGGTCTCTCGTCAGTGTGAACTCGCTGGTGTGACAGGAGGGCAGATGACTGAGTGAATCCCTTCCCACATACGGAGCAGGTGAATGGCCTCTCCCCAGTGTGAACTCGCTGATGTGACAGGAGGGCGGATGACCGAGCGAATCCCTTCCCACACACTGAGCAGGTGAACGGCCTCTCCCCAGTGTGAACAAGCTGGTGTGTCAGCAGGTTGGAGGACTGAGCGAATCCCTTCCCACACACGGAGCAGGTGAACGGCCACTCTCCAGTGTGAACAAGCTGGTGTGTCAGCAGGTTGGAGGACCAAGCGAATCCCTTCCCACACACGGAGCAGCTGAACGGCCTCTCCCCAGTGTGCAGGTGTTGGTGTCTCTTCAGATCCCGGGAGCTTTTAAAGCTTTTCCCACAGTCAGAACATTTAAAGGGTCTCTCGTTAGTGTGAACTTGCTGGTGTTGCTTGAGCTCCCCGAAGCTTTTAAAGCTCTTCCCACAGTCAGAACATTTAAAGGATCTCTCGTCAATGTGAACAAGCTGGTGTGTCAGCAGGTTGGATGACTGAGTGAATCCCTTCCCACATTCGGAGCAGGTGAACGGCCTCTCCCCAGTGTGAACTCGCTGGTGTTGCTTGAGCTCCCATGGGATTTTAAAGCTCTTCCCACACTCAGAACATTTAAAGGGTCTCTCGTTAGTGTGAACTCGCTGGTGTACCTTCAGCTCCCCGGGGCTTTTAAAGCTCTTCCCACAGTCAGAACAGTTAAAAGGTCTCTCATCAGTGTGAACTCGCTGGTGTCCCTTCAGATCCCCAGAGCTTTTAAAACTCTTCCCACACTCAGAACATTTAAAGGGTCTCTCGTCAGTGTGAACTCGCTGGTGTGTTTGCAGGTGGGATGAACAAACAAATCCCTTCCCACACACGGAGCAGGTGAACGGACTGTCCCTGGTGTGACTGCGCCGTTGAACTTCTATTGCAGAAGGGGAACTGAATCCCTTCCCACCGTCTCCACCTTTACCCGGTTTCTCCCCGGTGTGACGGTTCACGTGTCTCACCAGGTCAGGCGATCGGCTGAATCCGCGTCCACACACCGAACACGTGTGCGGTTTGTCATCGCTGCGATCGCTGCTTTCTCCTTCCATGTGCAAAGGCCGATGATATTCAGGTCCTGATGAATCGAGCGACTCTGTCAGATCTTGACGTGATGTTTGGTCTGAGCTTCCCGCCTGTAACTGCTCCACTTCTATAACCCTGTAAAATGAGTTCAGAAAAGGATCAGAGGCAAACTGTTGTTTAATTTTCCCCTTTCCGAACCTAGGGGCAGTGAAGCTGATTTTCAGGCTCCAGCTGCTGCACAGGTTGGTTGAAAGGATCAGCAGTAATGGCGGCTGTAATACCCACAAGCCCCAGCGCTCCAGAAAGCGCTCTGTTGACGCTGAGTCCCGCCCATGTGCTCATGGCCCCCGCGCTCTCCCTCCTGCTCCACAATCGCCCGTCCCGATCGGTCCACAACGCGCATGCTCAGCGCACAAAACCCCGCGGTTGGGACATCGGGCGCGCATGCGGAGCCGCAACATCTATAGAATTTTGGAAGATGACAGTTGATAGCACTCTCGCCTCTGAGGCATAGGTTGTCAGTTCAAGTCCCACTCCAGAGACTTGAACACAGAAATCCAGGCTGACACTCCAGTGCAGTACTGAGGCACTGTCAGAGGTGGCGTCTTTCGGATGAGACATTAAACTGAGGCCCTGTCTGCTCTCTCAGGTGGATGTAAAAGATCCCATGGCACTATTTCGAGAAAGAAAGACTTGCATTTATACAGTGCTTTCATGACCACCAGACGTCCCAAAGTGCTTTACAGCCATTGAAGTACTTTTGAGGTGTAGTCACTGTTGTAATGTGGGAAAGAGCAGGGGATTATCCCCGGTGTCCGAGCCAATGTTTATCCCTCAATCAACATAACAAAAGGATAATAGCAAAATACTGCGGATGCTGGAAATCTGAAATAACAACAGAAAATGCTGGAAACACTCAGCAGGCCAGGCAGCATCCGTGGAGAGAGAAACAGAGTTAACAAAAAGATAGATTATCTGGTCATTATCACATTGCTGTTTGTGGGAGCTTGCTGTGCGCTAATTAACTGCCGCGTTTCCTACATTACAACAGTGACTACACTTCAAAAGTACTTCATTGGCTGTAAAGCGCTTTGGGACGTCCGGTGGTGGTGAAAGGCGCTATATAAATGCAAGTCTTTCTTTCTTCACTGGTCTCACCAGCGACCTCTTCTGGCTGATGGTTGATTGACAGCCGAGAGTCCGCGCATGCGCACGCGGGACGGCGGTTTGGGCCGAGTCCCGGCACAGCGCCCCCTCCCGGTCACCAAGGGCAATAACTGCGCATGCCCAGAGGACACCAACCCCCCTCCCCCACTCGGAGCTGCGCCTGCGCACTCGGATCCTGTCGGACGGAGTCGGCGCGGGGCATTCCGGGGAAAGGCCTTGGTGTCGGTTACAGAGTCGCGATCGGTGACGCAAAGTGAGTTTTCTCCGCTCCGATTGGGTGGTGAATCGCGCGGGGTGGGGGGAGGGGTGGATCGGGAGAGAATAAAGAGAAATAGAAAAACCTCAGAGTCCGCGAGGCCCCGGACCGAGCGGCGTCAGTTGGACGGAGCACGTGATCTCCTCGGGGACACGTGACCCGGGCCCGCGGCCTGATTGACGGGAGCTTCCGACCAATAGGGAGCGAGCGGGGCGGGGCTGGAGGAGCGAGCCGGCGGCGGGTCCTCCAACCAATCGGGGAGCCCGAGGGGCGGGACTAGCGCCGGCTGATTGTCTGATCCGCGGGGCAGCGAGTTTCTCCAGTCCCTTGTTCAGGGCCCGGGGCCAGGGGAGGCTGTGGGCCTTTATTCCCCTTATTGGACACAAGGCTCTTTGTCTCACAACACACTGGCTCAGGTTTTAATACAGACTTTTTAAATTCATGAATAAAAGCAGATAAACCCCGTGCTTCTGTGGCACAAACTTTCTAATATTTTATAGAATCATAGAATGGTTACAGCACAGAAGGAGGCCATTCAGCCCGTCGAGCCCGTGCCGGCTCTCTGCAAGATCACTTCAGCTAGTCCCACTCCCCCGCCCTTTCCCCGTAGCCCTGCAAATTTCTTTCCTTCAGGTACTTATCCAATTCCCTTTTGAAAGCCGTGATTGAATCTGCCTCCACCACCCTTTCAGGCAGTGAATTCCAGATCCTAACCACTCGCTGCGTAAAAAAGTTTTTCCTCATGTTGCCTTTGGTTCTTCTGCCAATCACCTTAAATCTGTGTCCTCTGGTTCTCGACCCTTCCGCCAATGGGAACAGTTTCTCTCTCTACTCTGTCCAGAACCCTCATGATTTTGAACACCTCTATCAAATCTCCTCTCAACCTCTCTGCTCTAAGGAGAACAACCCCAGCTTCTCCAGTCTATCCACGTAACTGAAGTCCCTCATCCCTGGAACCATTCTTGTAAATCTTTTCTGCACCCTCTCTAAGGCCTTCACATCCTTCATAAAGTGCGGTGCCCAGAATTGGACACAATACTCCAGTTGAGGCCGAACCAGTGTTTTATAAAGGTTCATCATAACTTCCTTGCTTTTGGACTCTATGCCTCTATTTATCCCGTATGCTTTTTTAACCGCTTTCTCAACCTGCCCTGCTACCTTCAACGATTTGTGCACACATACCCCCAGGTCTCTCTGTTCATGCACCCACTTTAGAATTGTACCCTTTAGTTTATATTGCCTCTCCTCGTTCTTCCTACCAAAATGTGTTACTTTGAACTTTTCTGCATTAAATTTCATCTGCCACGTGTCCACCCATTCCACCAGCCTGTCTATGTCTTCTTAAAGTCTATCACTATCCTCCTCACTGTTCACTATACTTCCAAGTTTTGTGTCATCTGCAAATTTTAAAACTGTGCCCTGTACACCCAAGTCTAAGTCATTAATATATATCAAGTAAAGCAGTGGTCCGAGTACCGACCCCTGGGGAACACCACTGTATACCTTCCTCCAGTCCGAAAAACAACCGTTCACCACTACTCTCTGTTTTCTGTCACTTAGCCAGTTTCGTATCCATGCTGCCACTGTCCCTTTTATTCCATGGGCTTCAACTTTGCTGGCAAGCCTATTATGTGGCACTTGTCGAACGCCTTTTGGAAATCCATGTACACCACGTTAACCGCATTGCCCTCATCAACCCTCTCTGTTACCTCATCAAAAAACTCAATCAGAATCAGAGCGGCCGGGCCCGGCGGACGTGCGGCCAGGGCCCCGGCACCAGGAAACCCAGGGTGCAGCGCCTCCCCCAGACAGGAGAAACCACAACTGGCATCGACACAGCAGACCCGCCAATCCAGAGCCGGCTTGTATCAGGGCGGGCGCTGGATGCGGAAGTCGGTCCCTGGCCGCCTGTGTAGGTCTTTTTGTTGCTTCAGTTTGAGCTGGAGTGGAGATGGAGGAGAAGCTGCTGGGTTTAACCCCCAGTACTTCTGAGCCCAGGAGGACCCAACAATTTCCAATGTGAGACTGTCAAGGGAGGTGGATTCTGGGGGAGATTAGGTTGTTAAACAGACACTGTCCCTACAATGTAAAAGAGTATTGTTTTAGAAACAAGTATTTCTGTAGAGGCTTTTAGTCCAGTTTACATATACAGATGTGTTTTAATTCATTCTTGGGATGTGGGCGTCACTAGCAAGGCCAGCATATGTTGCCAATCCCCAGTTTCCCGTTGAGAAGGTGATGGTGGGCCTTCTTCTTGAACTGCTGCAGTCCGTGTGGTGAAGGTATTCTCACAGTGCAGTTGTGCAAGGAGTTCCAGGATTTTCACCCAGCGATGATGTAGCAGCGGCGATATATGTCCAAGTCAGGATGGTGTGTTACTTGGAGGGGAACTTGGAGATGATGGTGTTCCCCTGCACCTTCTACCTTTGTCCTTCTAGGTGGTGGATGTTGTGGGTTTTGGAGGTTCTGTCAAAGTTCTGGTCGAGTTGCAGATGTATAAAGTCCATCTCCTTCGCCCCCCTCCCACTCCCACCTCTCTCTCTCTCCTCCCATAGAGGCCAGAGTCGTGTGTAGGCCCAGACCAGGTGGTGGATTCCCTTCCCTGAGGGACATTAGTGAACCAGTGGGATTTTACGACAATCCGGCAGTTTTCATGGTCACTTTTTTCTGGTGCCAGCCCCACAAATTACCAGCTTTATTAAACTCAATTTCACAACCTGCCTCTTTAGTGGGTTCTCTCTCACGCTCCCTGTTTTAAATTCATTTTACAGAGTATTAGAAGGGGAGGATTTGCAGATGAGAAACTCAAACCACACATCAAGTCAAGATCTGACAGAGTCACTCGATTCATCGGAACTTGAATATCATCAGCCTTTGAATATGGAAGCAAAAAGCACCGTTCACAATGGGGAGAAACCGTACACGTGTTCTGTGTGTGGACGAGGCTTCAGCCGATCCTCTGGCCTATCGAGACACAAGCGCAGTCACACCGGGGAGAGGCCGTTCACCTGCTCTGAGTGTGGGAAGGGATTCACTAATTCATCCCACCTACTGAGACACCAGCGAGTTCACACCGGGGAGAGATCATTCACTTGCTCCATGTGTGGGAAGGGATTCACTCAGTCATCCAACCTGCTGAGACACCAGCGAGTTCACACTGAGGAGAGGCCCTTCACCTGCTCTGTGTGTGGGAAGGGATTCACTCAGTCATCCAACCTGCAGAGTCACCAGCGAGTTCACACTGATGAGAGACCTTTTAACTGCTCGGACTGTGGGAAGTGCTATAAAAGTTCCGGGGAACTGACATGCCATCAACGTGTTCACACTGGGGAGAGACCGTTCAGGTGCTCTCACTGCGGGTCTGGGTTCAGGCGATCATCTGAACTCACTGTACACCAGCGCACTCACACTGGGGAGAGGCCATTCACCTGCTCCATGTGTGGGAAGGGATTCACTCAGTCATCCACCCTGCTGAAACACCAGCGAGTTCACACTGGGGATAGGCCATTCACCTGCTCTGAGTGTGGGATGAGATTCACTAATTCATCCGACCTTCGAACACACCAGCGAGTTCACACCGGGGAGAGGCCGTTCACCTGCTCTGAGTGTGGGAAGGGTTTCACTCGTTCATCCCACCTGCTGACACACCAGCGAATTCACACTGGGGAGAGGCCATTCACCTGCCCTGAGTGTGGGAAGGGATTCACTCAGTCATCTACCCTGCTGAATCATCAGCGAGTTCACACTGGGGAGAGACCATTTAAATGCCTGGACTGTGGGAAGTGCTATAAAAGTTCCGGGGAACTGACATGCCATCAACGTGTTCACACTAACGAGAGTGTTCACACTGGGGAGAGGACGTTCACCTGCTCCGTGTGTGGGAAGAGATTCACTCGGTCATCCACCCTGCTGACACACCAGCGAGTTCACAAGTGACTGCAGGGATTGGATTCTGCTGTTATTGCTGCTGTTAATCACATCCAGGACTGAACCATGTTCATTCTGACAGTTGGGGTTTGTTTCTGCTGAAGTTAATAACTCCTATAACTGGGCTGGAGTTTAATATTCTGGATATATGTCAAATAAATCAGCTTTGTGTTAAACACATTGTTGTAGATTTTTGTCTTTCCCACCTGAGTGTTTAGCATCACCTGGCTGGAGCTCAGAAAGGACAATCTGGGGGAGGATCGTACGGCGGGAACAGAACTTCAGCCTGGACACAGTCCTTCAGGGCCACACTGAGAGGGGCAAACGGCACTTTGACCTTTCTTGAGGTGTGTATGAAATGTGTCCCAGCCGCTCTCTGCCATGGTTCAGAGCTCCCGGGCACGGAGCAGACGGCTCCTCTAGAAATGAGCCCCAGTCCATTGTTTGCTTCTTTTATGGCCTCATTAACCTGCGTCGCTACTTTTAGTGATTTGTGTATCTGGACCCCGAGATCCCTTTGTTCCTCTCCCCCATTTAAACTCTTATTTTCCAAGTAGTGAGTGGCCTCCTTATTCTTCCACCAAAACACACCACCTCACACTGATCTATACTGAAATTCATTTGCCAATTACACGCCCGTTCTGCAATTTATTAATGTCTTCTTGCATTTAGTCCCAGTTTTCCTCAGTATTAACTTTACCTCCCAATTTGGTGTCATTGACAAATTTTGAAATTGTACTTCCGATTCCCGAGTCCAAATCGTTTAATAAATGGTGAACAACAGTGGTCCCAGCACCGATCCCTGTGGAACACCACTTCCCACCTTTTGTCAGTCTGAGTAGCTACTCCTAACCCCTACTCTCTGTTTTCTGTTTTGTGACCAGCTTGCTATCCATAACAGTTTGTAAGATCGACAAGATGCCCAAGGTCAGGCTGTGTGGAGTGAAGGGCCAGGCAGCAGAATGGATGGAAAGATGGCTACAAAACCAAACAATTGACAAAAAGGGAGAAAATAGAATGAGAGTAAATTAGCAAGAAATATAAAAACAGACTGTAAGAGCTTCTACAAGTATGTGAAAAGGACGAGAGTAGCAAAAGCAAGTGTTGGTCCATTAGAGGCTGAGACAGGAGAAATTAAATTGGGGAACAAGGAAATGGCAGAGACTTTAAATAAATATTTTTTATCTGTCTTCACAGTAGAAGACACAAAAAGTAAACCAAAAATAGTGGGGAACCATGGGGCTACTGAGAGCGAGGAACTTAAAGTCATTAATATCAGTCGAGAAAAAGTACTTGAGAAACTAATGGGACTAAAAGCCGACAAATCCCCTGGACCTGATGGCCTACATCCTAGCTTTCTAAAAGAGGAGGCCGTGGAGATCGTGGATTCATTGGTTGTGATCTTCTAAAATTCCCTAGATTCTGGAATGGTCCCAGCGGATTGGAAGGTAGTAAATGTAACCCCGCTATTCAAGAAAGGAGGGAGAGAGACAACAGGGAACTACAGGTCAGTTAGCCTGACATCAGTTGTCGGGAAAATGCTGGAATCCATTATTAAGGAAGTGGTATCAGGGCACTTAGAAAATCATAATATGATTAGGCAGAGTCAACATGGTTTTATGAAAGGTAAATTGTGTTTGACAAATTTATTGTAGTTTTTTGTAACTAGCAGGGTAGATAAAGGGGAACCAGTGGATGTGGTATATTTGGATTTCCAAAAGGCATTCGATAAGGTGCTACATAAGAGGTTGTTAAGCAAGATAAGGGCACATGGGGTTGGAGGTAATGTGTTGGCATGGATAGAGGATTGGTTAACAGACAGAAAAAAGAGTAGGGATAAATGGGTCATTTTCAGATTGGCAGGCTGTAACTAGTGGGGTGCCGCAAGGATCAGTGCCTCAGCTATTTACAATCTATATTAATGACTTAGATGAAGGGACTGAGTGCAATGTGTCCAAGTTTGCTGATGATACAAAGCTAGGTGGGACAGTAAGCTGTGAGGAGGACGCAAAGAGCCTGCAAAGGGATATGGACAGGTTAAGTGAGTGGGCAAAAAGATGGCAGATGGAGTATAATGTGGGGAAATGTGAGGTTATTCACTTTGGTAGGACGAACAGAAAAATAGAATATTTTTTAAATGGTGGTAAACTATTAAATGTTGGTGTTCAGAGAGATTTAGGTGTCTTCGTACAAGAAACACAGAGAGTTAGCAAGCAGGTACAGCAGCAATTAGGAAGGCAAATGGCATGTTGGCCTTTATTGCAAGGGGGTTGGAGTATAAGAGTAAGGAAGTCTTGCTGCAATTGTACAGGGCTTTGGTGAGACCACACCTGGAGTACTGTGCACAGTTTTGGTCTCCTTATTTAAGGAAGGATATAGCTGCCTTAGAGGCGGTGCAACAAAGGTTCACTAGATTGATCCCTGGGATGAGAAGGTTGTCCTATGAGGAGAGATTGAGTAGATTGGGCCTATACTCTCTGGAGTTTAGAAGAATGAGAGGTGATCTCATTGAAACATATAAGATTCTGAGGGGGATTGACAGGGTAGATGCTGAGAGGCTGTTTCTCCTGGCTGGAGAGTCTAGAACTAGGGGGCATAGTCTCAGGATAAGAGGGTCGGCCTTTTAAGATGGAGATCAGGAGAAATGTCTTCACTCAGAGGGTTGTAAATCTTTGGAATTCTCTGTCCCAAAATGTTGTGGATGCTCAGTGGTTGAGTATATTCAAGGCTGAGATAGTTAGATATTTGGACTCCAGAGGAATCAAGGGATATGGGGATAGGGCAGGAAAGTGGAGATGAGGTAGTAGATCAGCCATGATCCTATTGAATGGCGGAGCAGGCTCGAGGGGCCGAATGGCCCACTCCTGCTCCTGATTCTTATGTTCTTATGTAAAATAGAAATCAGAGGGTTGGAGTTAAGGGAAGTTTGTTGCCATCTTTCCATCCATTCTGCTGCCTGGCCCTTGACTCCACACGGCCTGACTGTGGTCATCTTGTAGACCGTACATATTACAGACACAGTGCACCAGTGGTGGAGGGGGTGGATATCGAGTCCTGTGGCAGGGGCTCTGATGAAGTGGATTTCTCCGTCCCGTGTGTTTTGAGGCATCGCTAGTTGCGTTTTTCACCTCTTTCCACCTTTAAAAAAAAATCTTTTTGCCAGTTTATTAAAGCCATTAAAAACCTCCCAGATAAGTCACACAAAAAAATGAGGCCTTGTATGTTTCCGTCAGAATGACAGGCCTGAACTCGAGTTAGAAATCATAGTTAGAAAACATTCAGCAATTAAACCAGACTGGGCGGGGACTGAGGTGCGAGTTAGTAATGGAAAAGTGGAGGCCAACGTCCTTTGCACCAGGGCTGCGGACCCGGGCACTAAGGTTTCTGTATAATTTATTTATTAATTTTGTTTAATGCCCAATATTGCAGGGCAGTGTCCTCGGCCCAACCATCTTCAGCTACTTCATCAATGATCTTCCCTCCATCATAAGGACAGAAGTGGGGATGTTCGCTGATGATTGCACAGTGTTCAGTTCCATTCACGACTCCTCAGATAATGAAGCAGTCCATGCCCGCATTCAGCAAGACCTGGATGACATACAGGCTTGGGCTGATAAGTGGCAGGTAACATTTGTACCACACAAGTACCAGGCAATGACTGTTTCCAACAAGTGAGAGTCTAACCACCGCCCCTTGACATTCAACGGCATTACCATCGCCGAATCCCCCACCATCAATATCCTGGGGGTCACCATTGACCAGAAAATTAACTGGACCAGCCACATAAATACTGTAGCAACAAGAGCAGGTCAGAGGCTAGGTATTCTGTGGCGAGTGTCTCACCTCCTGACTCCCCAAAGCCTTTCTACCATTTACAAGTCACAAGTAAGGAGTGTGATGGAATACTCTCCACTTGCCTGGATGAGTGCAGCTCCAACAACACTCAAGAAGCTCGACACCATCCAGGACAAAGCAGCCCGCTTGATTGGCACCCCATCCACCACCTTAAACATTCACTCCCTCCACCACTGGCGTACCGTGGCTGCAGTGTGTACCATCTACAAGATGCACTGCAGCAACTTGCCAGGGCTTCTTCGGCAGCACCTCCCAAACCCGCGACCTCTTCCTCCTAGAAAGACAAGGGCAGCAGTTGCGTGGGAACACCATCAACTCCAAGTTCCCTCCAAGTCACACACCATCCTGACTTAGACATATATCGCCATTCCTTCATCGTCGCTGGGTCAAAATCCTGGAACTCCCTCCCTAACAGCATTGTGGGAGCACCTTCACCACACGGACTGCAGCAGTTCAAGAAGGCGGCTCATCACCACCTTCTCAAGGGCACTTAGGGATGGGGAATAAATGCTGGCCTTGCCAGCGACACCCACATCCCATGAAGGGATAAAGAACCAGAGTGCCCCGCGCGGGTGAATACGGCCTATCTCCATCAGCAGGGGCGCAGCGCGCAGGCGCGGGAAGAGCTGGTTCCCCGGAGACCGCCTTCCTGCGCGGAGCATGCGCAGTGCGGCTCCAGGAAACTGAGCGGGGGCGAGCGCGGCCTCAGCAACACCGAGTGCGCGTCTCAGGCCCCGAATCAGAGCGGCCGGGCCCGGCGGACGTGCGGCCAGGGCCCCGGCACCAGGAAACCCAGGGTGCAGCGCCTCCCCCATCCGAGCCGCCGCTTCCCGGTTTCTTCAGCCGGTTCCACCGAGTCCGACTCGGGACAAAGGACAGGAGCCAGGCTCCCAGAATGGCCCGCGGCCCCGGGGAGCATGCGCACTCTCAGCGGGGAAATCAGCGCCTTGGACAGAGCGGTTTCTGGGGCGCGGGGAATTGTGGGTGCTGCGGCCGGGAAGAGTTTTATTGCAGGCTGACGGAAGGTAGGTCCCTGGCCGCCTGTGTAGGTGTTTCCTGGTGCATCAGTTTGAGATGGAGGAGAAGCTTGGGTTTAACCCCGAGTACTTCCAGTAGGGCCCAACAATTTCCGATGTGAGACTGTCAAGGAAGGTGGATCCTTGGGGAGATTAAATTGATAAGCAGACACTGTCCGCACAATGTAAAAGAGTATTGTTTTCGGAACAAGTATTTGTGTAGAGGCTTTTAATCCATTTTACCTATACAAGTTTTTTTAATTAATTTTTGCGATGTGGGCCCCACTGGCAAGGCCAGCCTTTATTGCCCATCGCTAATTACCCTTGAGAAGGTGGTGGTGAGTCGCCTACTTGAACCGCTGCAGTCCTGTGTGATGAAGGTTTTCCCACAGTGCTGTTAGGGAGGGAGTTCCAGGATTTTGACCCAGCGACGATGAAGGAACGGTGATATATGTCCAAGTCAGGATGGTGTGTGACTTGGAGGGGAATGTGCAGGTGATGGTGTTCCCATGCGCCATCTGCCTTTTTTCTTCTAGGCAGTCATAGGACAGGTTCCTTTCCCTGAAGGACATTAGTGAACCAGTTGTGTTTTTACGACAATCCAGCAGCTTTCATGGTCACTTTTTTCTAGTACCGGCACCACAAATGACCAGATTCATTGAGCTCAATTTCACAACCTGCTTTTTTTGTGGAGTCTCTCTCTCACTCCCTTTTTGCTGTATTTTACAGGGTATTAAGAAGGGGAGGATTTGTAGACGGGAAACTCAAACCAAACATCACATCAAGATCTGACAGAGTCACTCTTTCATTGGCACCTGAATATCATCGGCCTTTGAACATGGAAGCAAAAAGCACCGTTCACGGTGGGAGAAAACGTACACATGTTCTGTGTGTGGACGAGGCTTCAGCCAAGAATCTGACCTGTCGAGACACAAGCGCAGTCACACCGGGGAGAAACCGTGGAAATGTGGGGACTGTGGGAAGAGATTCAATTACGCGTTTGAGCTGGAAATTCATCGGCGCAGTCACACCGGAGAGAGGCCATTCACCTGCTCCGTGTGTGGGAAGGGATTCACTCAGTCATCTGCCCTGCTGAGACACCAGCGAGTTCACACTGAAAAGAGAAAGTTTAAATGCTCCGACTGCAAGAAAAGCTTTAAACGCCCTGAGGCACTGACAGAGCACCAGTACATTCACACTGGTTACACACCGTTCAGCTGCTCTCACTGCAGGAAGAGGTTCAGGACATCATCCCACCTGTTGAGACACCAGCGACTTCATACTGACAAGAGACCTTTGAAATGCCCAGACTGCGGGAAGTGTTATAAAAGTTCTGAGGACCTGACTTGTCATCAATGTGTTCACACTGACGAGAGATCTTTTAAATGCTCGGACTGTGGGAAGTGTTATAAAAGTAACGAGGACCTGACTTGTCATCAATGTGGTCACACTGACGAGAGATCTTTGAAATGCTCGGACTGCGGGAAGTGTTATAAAAGTTCTGAGGACTTGATGGGCCATCAGTGTGTTCACACTGACGAGAGATCTTTTAAATGCTCGGACTGTGGGAAGTGTTATAAAAGTAACGAGGACCTGATGTGTCATCAGCGTGTTCACACTGACGAGAGATCTTTGAAATGCTCTGACTGTGGGAAGTGTTATAAAAGTAACGAGGACCTGACTTGTCATCAATGTGTTCACACTGACGAGAGATCTTTTAAATGCTCAGACTGTGGGAAGTGTTATAATAGTTCCGAGGATCTGACTTGTCATCAGTGTGTTTACACTGACGAGAGATCTTTTAAATGCTCGGACTGTGGGAAGTGTTATAAAAGTAACGAGGACCTGACTTGTCATCAATGTGTTCACACTGACGAGAGATCTTTTAAATGCTCGGACTGTGGGAAGTGTTATAAAAGTTCCGAGGACCTGGTGTGTCATCAGTGTGTTCACACTGACAAGAGATCTTTTAAATGCTCGGACTGCGGGAAGTGTTATAAAAGTAACGAGGACCTGGTGTGTCATCAGTGTGTTCACACTGATGATGGATCTTTTAAATGCTCGGACTGCGGGACTGGGTTCAGGCAGTCATCTGAACTCACTGTACACCAGCTCACTCACACCGGGGAGAGGCCGTTCACCTGCTCCGTGTGTGGGAAGGGATTCACTTCTTCATTCCACCTGCTGACACACAAGCGAGTTCACACTGGGGAGAGGCCATTCACCTGCCCTGAGTGTGGGAAGGGATTCTCTCAGTCATCCAACCTCACTAAACACCAACTTGTTCACACCA